>OX235272.1:24194208-24265881 GCA_944472155.2 Trichobilharzia szidati | reverse complement strand
CTATCTATCATCCCCATTCGGTAGATAACTGCTCAGATGATGCTTAATTTATGGGAAATATGTGTATTCATTCAACTCCACTTTTTTTCGCCTCTTTTATTCTTCTGAATTGTTGGCATTTAACGTGAATCTTGTTATTTTTGTAATTCCTTACTAAATTAGAATTTCTTAGGAGTATTGTATTTTTAGAAGAAAAAAAATTACTAAATAATCCACAGAGCTTATTGCTGCATTATTTATTTCACTTTTATTCATATATAATAATTATTTATTTTGCTGTATATAAGTGAGAATAAATGAATGAATAACTAAAGTAACTTTTCACACACAGTGTTTTGTTTGACTATTCGATAAATATGATTTGAGCGTAATGGATATCCTTTAGCGGAATAGAATGAGCATGAGCAATACTCACGGATGTATGTATCCACACTGGCTTACACACATGCACACACACACATTAACGTAAGATTGAATTCTTGTTAGTGTGTTGGCGTCCACTAAGATCGACAATCAGACAGACACACCTATGGATCAGTAGTCCTCTCTCTCTCTAATAATAAATAGAGGTTAATAGATAGGTAGATAGATAGACAGACAGGTAAAGAAAACATACAACATACAACACATATACTCAGTAGGATACAGGCATATACATACACGTGCATACGTATACACATGAATGAATGCCCACATATACTTGTGCTTCATTAACCGACTTGAATGATACCTGTCTAACACACGTGGACAAATATGTCTGTCTATCCATTATTATTATTATTTTTATTATTATTATCTACATGTTAGTTATAAACCAATCAGATTAATGATCGAATAACTCAACGATAAAAGACAATCAAATTAAGGACAAATAATAAGCCTTGTATTTTTTATTCTTTATTTTCTTGGTTTGTATTCATCAATTTCTTACCTTGAAGAAATTTTCCTCAGTTGAACTCAATCATCATCATCAGTTAGTCAATTTAGATTACCTTCATCTTTTTACTAAAAATATGGGTTAAACAAAATGGGATAAAGAGAGAAAAAAGAGCATATAAAAAAAATAGATTTGTGATTAATTTCCTCTTTGTAGCGCAACACAGTAGTAATAGTATAGTTGCCTGTTGTGTTGTGACACACAGGAGGCACGGAGATAGATGAATTTGGCAAGCTGGATACACAACAAAATATTTATTTCCTTGAAAATGACCCTAACACAATCAGCATGAATGGGATAGTGGACACAAATGAGCTAACTAACAATTTATATATATATATATATATATATATATAGACAGGGAAGTAGGTTACTCTATTCCGCATAAAAATTCACCAGGACAGTCACAATAAACGTACATGGTACATTAAACACAATCGTGTCTTAAAATATTCTGTTTCAGTAATAATGTTAGTAGCAGTAAAAATAATAATGGTGATGATAATAATAATAATAATAATAGATGTAAGAGTGTGAAATATTTCCATATCATGAATTAAAAGTCGGTCTGAACGAAGAATATTCTATTCATTAATTTCTCTTCAGGTTCTTACAATTATTATTATTATATTATTGTTTCCTTTAATTCCATGAGGGCTTCAGCCGTGCGTCTCCATTTTGTTCGGTTCTCTGCTTGAGTCTTCACCTGGCTCCAAGTCTGTCCACATGCTTTCATCTCCTCTTCACATCACCTCCTACAAGTCACCCACCCTCGCACTGACGACCAACTCGCCGCTTCCCTTTCGGATTCCACTCGAGCAATGGCCTGTCGTGTGATGTCACTTGATGGTTTCCTCAGAGTATGGCCAGCCAATCAATCCATCTCCATTTCTTCCTGCCTATTCGTTTTACAGTCGGTTCCTGCTGAGTTGGCTCGCTCATTGCCAGAGATCTCTGTTGCTAATCTCTTCTGGCCGGCCATCTGATCTTGAGTGGTATTGAGCGAAGACAACTGTAAATGAAGATCTGTAGTTTGTTTGAGATGCTCTTTATGACGCGCAGTGCAAGTCTCTGATGCGTATAGTAAGTAGCACTGACTGACTTCACATTGGAGTTGAAAATCCGGATCTTATCTTTGTTTTGATGCTGAGTGCTGTTGATCCTCCACACAGACTTGAGAGTAGTGAAAGCTTGTCTTGCTTTTCTGATCCTCGCTGCTTTGATATTCTCGTCAGTTCCTTCTTCCTGTAGTTGAAACGATGCTTCCCAGGTCGGTTGGTGAAGGAGGTTGTTTCTTTCAGGTTCCTCCCATTTATGCTGATTGTTGTCTGTTGTTGTTGTTGCTGTTGGTGGTGTTGCCCAGGAATTTTCATCACCTCTGTTTTCTCTATGTTCACCTGAAGTCCTATCTTTAATGCTTCTTCTGCCAACTTGTTGCTTTTCGCTTGCATATAAAATATAATATTTGTTGTCGTTACAGTAATGACCAGTTAGGCGGTGGTAGCATTTTCAAGTAGAATAACAGATTAATAGTTATAGGGTGATGAAATAAATGGTATTTATGTGACAAGCGTGCTAGGCTGAAATCAGTTAAAAAGTGTTGTGAAATGAGAAAAGATGACGGTGATTAGTCTCATAAGACATTCATAAAATGTGACCCAGGGAAAATTGATAAGTCAGCCCAAAGTTGTATAAGGCGTCAGGTGAAAGGCCAGTACAACATAGTATTCAATGAAGAGGAGACAGTAAGACTATGGTGAATATTACTTTGTCACAAAGTAGTCAATCTATGAAATGAAAAAAAAGATGTAATATCATTAATAATAAGTCAGAACAGTATAAATGGAGGATCCAATAGTGTTGAAAGAATGTTAGAATGAAGAGTATAAACAACAAAATAAAAGAGAAAAAAGAGACAAGAGGAAGCAGCACTCTTGGAGGAGGGGAGAAGAAATTCTAATCCAAGTTTGAGCACAAAAAAGGGACAGCGTCTTAACGTGTTCTTTTTGAATACAAAGTTCCGGTTTAGTCAATTATATTGTAACAGTTTGAGCTGTTTGGAGACGTAGGTGAACTGTGTATGACAATGTTTTAGGAATGTAGTAGTATATAAAACTCTGAAGGCTACATCTACGTAATGCCCTATGCAGATCAAGTACGATAAAAGTGAACTTTTTCAGCATATGATTTCACACTTTCTACGCTAGAATTGGTAAATGTTCTCCTATCCTTAGACAAACTTGCCACATCGTAAGCCCTATATAAGTGGAACTACAGGAACAGTTGAAACGGCATATGCCCGAGGAGGAGGAGCTAAGATAAGGTAAGATGTCTTTCACATTCGAGGTGAACATTAGATGGCTGCGGGAAGATCGGAGGAGATGTGCAAAGTAGGAAGTTTTCTTTGTCGCTTTGGTGGCTTTACACCGAGATAAAGTCTCCGAAGAAGTATTTAATCACCATCATAGTCTCGCATTTCACAATATTTTGTAACTGCATTTAGCCTAGCTCGTTTGTCGCTCACACAAATGCTATTTATTTAGTCACTCTATAATAATTATTATTATTCCCTTTGGTTCTGAGCGGAACACATGGGCTTCAACAACACATATCCATTTTGTTCTATTTTCTACTGTCCTCTTCAGTTGGGCCCACGATTGTCCATAATCGGACATCTTCTCCTTGCACGATCTCCTCCATGTCATCCTTGTAGTGATGACCCCCTACTAGTTGTCTCCCACTCGGATTCCATTTGAGTGACCGCCTGCATTGAAAGCGATGTCATTCGATGGTCTCCTCAACGTACGCCCAGTCCATCTTCATTTTCTCCTACGATATGTTCTTGGTGAGTTTGTTCCCATAGTTTCTTGTTGCTAATTCTTCCTGGCCAGCTGGCCACTCGATCTTCAGTCAGTGAAGACAACTGTTGATAAAAGTCTGCCACCTGTTGTAAATGCTTCTCATGACACCCTGGCCAAGTTTCTGACCGGTATAGAAGCGCTGACTGACTTCACATTTGTGTTGAAAATCCGAATCTATGATGACTCTATAATTACTAATCTGTTGCTCTACATGAAAATATATCCGACGAATTAGCAGTTATGATTATAATGATATATATATATATATATATAAACATTATACTGTAAGAATCTGATGAGGATTTTTTGAAAAGAATAATCTTCTTGTAGATCAACTCTTAATAATAAATTTATTCTGTAAAATACGTTAATAAGCAGTACATAATTGTAAACATGTTCTATTGAAAACTACTTGCTCTATCTGTAGAATCTTAGAGTAAACTAATTATTATTATTGTTCCCTTGGGTTCCTAGTGGAACATAGGGCTTCAACTACACGTCTCCACTTGCTTCTGTCTTCTGCTGTACTTTTCACCTGCATCCATGTTAGTCCATACTGTTTCAACTCCTCTTCACACGATCTCCTCTCACCCTTGGACGTCCCACTCACCGCTTCCCTTTCGGGTTCCACTCGAGCTATGGCCTGACGCGCGATGTCACCCAGCGAGTGGCCTCCTCAGCCAGTGAGTGTCCAATCCATCTCCACTTTCTCCTGCATATTTGTTGGCCTACTGGTTCTTGTTTGTTTTGTTTGTTCCCATAGTTTCTTGTTGGTTCTTGTTCTTTCCGGCCATCTGATCTCGAGTACAGAACGAAGACAGTTGTTGATAAAGGTCTGCAACAGGCTGTTGGAAATACTCATTCTTTGTGACACACTGGCCAAGTTTCTGATCCATCCGTATAGAAGAAGTGACATGACGTTTGTATTGAAGATCCGAATTTTGTTGTTGATGCTGAGTGACGAAGATTTCCAGATTGGTTTCAGGTTGATGAATGTGTTTCTCGCCTTCTCGATTCTCGATTTGACATCCTCGACTGTTCCACCTGCCTGTAGTTGAGACAATGCTCCCTAGATAAGTGAATGAAGTAACCTCTTTCAAATCCCTCCCGTTGATGGTGCTTGGCATAAAACAGTGTTATCATATCCAATTACGAACAAGCCCAACTCATTGTGGTCTGAACACAGGAAACTCGATCTCTGCATCCTACTGCACAGCTCCCAAAGCTTCCTTGAGACACACACACACACAGTTACAAAACGCTCCAAAGACAGCAAAAAGACAAAACTATTCATGATTGAAATCTATGTGCATTTCTCAACAGAGCTGTTAGGCATCTGTATAGTCAAAGGAAGGTTCTAAGTACAAAACAAGTACCTAAAATCAAGTAGAATGTTGCCGATAAGGTGGGATCAAAACCTCTGTTCACAATAAGAACCCGCTAACGCTCCCCGCAGATATCCCAAAAAAGTCACATCTGAAAACAACACATTATCACTATCATAACACAGCCACAAAGAGAAGCATTAAAATTAGAGATTAAACAGGAACAAAGACTAACAACAAGGTTCAAGTCAACATATGAGATGTAAATGTTAGAACAGTGATACAGTTTAGGAGAAAAAACGGGATCAGAATTACACAGTTAGTTGAAACATCCAAATGAGCATAAATATTGTTATTAGATCGCTCAGGAGGGATTTTCCAAACAGCGATTCTATTATATATCCAACGTATTCTTTGATAACGTGGAGTGTTTTTTCTCCGTTTCCTTCAGAAAATCCCATACTGTAAGTTTGAAACTTATTTGAAGATTAGCGTGAGCATGGATTACAATTTTAGGATGTAATTAGATTATTAACACAATATGAAACAGAGTAGAGAAGGTGTATTTTGATGTATTAAAAATCAGGTAGTTCAGCAATTTATAAACAGGCCGCCAGGTTCAAGAAACTAACACCAGGAGACTGTAATGTTTGACCATATATTTATTCTCACATTACTATATACCTCTCGCATTATTACATAATTCTTTTTGTCTCATGAGACGACGTTTGACGTTTTTTTTATTTTTCCTTGTTCTAAGTGGAACAAAAGGCTTCAAGACTGAGTTTTAAAGTTTCAGTAGCGGTGGGTTTTTTTTCACTGGATGAGGTAGCCAGTCTCACGCATGACCTTCCCTCTTTACCAAGCTCACCACCGGTTAGGCGATGTTTAGATAGGCGCCGGCCAACAATCGAACCCACACCATGTGAGGTATGGCTGGCCAGAATTCTGCGAGTGAACTAATAACGCACAAATTATTTGTCACCAGTTGGAGGATAAAGACATGGTGAGTAAAAGTATTACCCATTAGACAACTTGAGCTTCATGTTCTGAACAGAATTTCGTTATGGAATAATTACTGAACAAGTTTAGGAAATAACTAAAGATGTAGTTAAGAGAGCACTAGTTGAATACTCCGAGGTAATTTATTTTAACGAAAATACCTATGCAGAGGTTTTCGTCATTTCAGGAGAATGGTTTTTTAAAATTACTAACACTATACTGCTAATTCACGAATTCGCTACTTGGATGGTTGATGGTTATCGGCATCTTTAGATCTGGGTTTCGTATCTAATGGCACCCATCAATAAGGCTTGTCTGCAAGTTTGAAGGAACTAACATTCTGTCAGAGATTCGGACCTATATAATATCCAGAGCCCTTAACAGGCTGGATTCAGGAGAAACAAATCATGCATTGATCAAATCGCCACATTACGGATCATCATTGAACAAAGCTTGGAATGGCAGTCACCTCTCTAATTCACTCAACTTCATCGACTTCGAAAAGGCCTTCCACAGCGTCGATCGAGAGGTGATTTGGCAACTACTTCGCTACTATGGGGTGTCACTGACAATTATACATCTCATCCAACAGTTGTACAACAATGCTGCATGCCAAGTAATCCACAACAGGAAACTTACGGAATACCTCGAAGTGAGGACAGGAGTTAGACAAGCTGGCTGCCAGCTATCGCCAATGATTTTCCTGATTGCAGTAGACTGGATGATGCGACAAATAGTTAGCGGGCAATGAGGAAACAGACATAAAATGGACTCATACAAAAAACTTGGACGATCTGGACTTCGCCGATAATATATGTCTGATTTCCCACAAACTGGAAGATACGCAAGTGAAAAGCAACAAGTTGGCAAAAGAGGCATTCACAGAAGATAGGACTTCAGGTGAACATAGAGAAAAGAGAGGTGATGAAGATTCCTGGCCAACACCACCACCAACAACAACAACAACAGACAACAATGAGCACAAATGGAAGGAACCTGAAAGAAACAACCTCCTTCACCAACCGACCTAAGAAGCATCGTTTCAACTACAGGAGGACGGGACTGATGAGGACATCAAAGCAAGAATCAGAAAAGCAAGACAAGCTTTCATCACTCTCAAGTCTGTGTCGAGGTCAACACCAGCACTCAGAATCAAAAATAAGATCCGGATTTCCAACTCCAATGTGAGGTCAGTCAGTGCTACTTACTATACGCATCAGAGACTTGCACTGCGCGTCATAAAGAGCATCTCAAACAAACTACAGACCTTCATTCACAGTTGTCTTCGCTCAAAACTTAAGATCAGATGGCCGGCTAGAAAAGATCAGCAACAGAGAGGGGTCTCTGGCAATGAGCGAACCAACTGAGCAGGAACCGATTGTGAAACAAATAGGCAGGAAGAAATGGAGATGGATTGATTGGCTGGCAATACTCTGAGAAAACAATGCATCAAGTGACATCACTAGACAAGCCATTGCTCGAGTGGAACCCGAAAGGGAAGCGGCGAGTTGTTCGTCAGTGCAAGGGTGACTTGGAGGAGGTGATGTGAAGAGGAGATGAAAGCGTGTGGGCAGACTTGGAGTCAGGTGAAAACTATAGCAGAGAACGGAACGCAATGGAGACGCACGGCTGAAGCCCTATGTTTCTCTAGGAATTAAAGGAAACAATAATAATATTAATTAACAATAAGCTGCCTTTGAAACGATAGGAAATCTTATAGTTCCTTGGCCACATTGAATTCAATGGTCACTAAGAGGTAAAATAACAATGATCAATTCCCAATGATCAGTCACTGAATTCACTACTGTACAATGTCAAGAATAGCATAGCACAGGTTAAATCCAAACCTCAGCACTTATGGTAATGCCAATTTGCAGCCAATGAAAACACGTTTAACAAGATGTGTCAACAGCTGAAAGTCTTCTAACTTCTTCGTCTTGGTAATAAATCGCCTCTTCCACGATTCATTTGAATTCTTCAGTGGATGTAAAATAAGTTTTTTTAACATACTTTGTTAATGTCCTGATCAACAAAAATACATAAATGTATATACATATATTTCAAGAGGTAGTTTGTAGAGATTCAAGTTTCATCATTGAATGATATCAGTTAGAGAACCACTAAAAACACCAATGAGTACTGGCCAGCTGTTTCGTCCTAATCTGGGAATCCTCTACAGTAAGTACCCACTGGTGGTTGTGGTGGTCTCGTTAAAATCACGAATTGGCAAAAGTTAAAATTCATGGATTATTGAGTCAGGTCCCAGTGCCTAATTAGTCTGCCAGCTTGCCTTGTAACCAGAAGGTCCTGGGTTTGAACTTTGACTGCGGAGGTGTACTAGCAGTGAGTCCTAAACTAGGACGAAACAGATGTCCAGTACTCCTGGGTTTTCAATGATTCTCTAGCTGATGTCAACCCGTAGTGAGACCTGAAAAACAGGTATGTATATATATATATATATATATATATATATATGACTACCAATGCCGATGGGGAACCAAAATAGTGTAGCAAGATTCGGCTTAATGTCAACTTTTGTTTTATTCAACTAATGTCTCATGAACTAACCTACAGATCATACATTCCAATGTTAGATTCATTCCGATCAGTGGATATGTTAATCTGTGATTAACGTGACCCATAAATATGTTTTCATGGTTTTTATTCATGTTGCGAAGAATTCCATGTGACGTAATTAAGAACATATCAGTCAGCAAAAAGATCTCTCCCCATAACTTCAAAGCTCTACGGTCATATAATGTGCATATGTATGCAGCGGGTCACAAGGAATATTTCCAACAGCCTGTTGCAGACCTCTATCAACAGCTTACTGTCTTCGCTCTATACTCAAGATCAGATGGCCGGAAAGAAACACCAACAAGAAACAATGGGAACAAACAAAACAAGAACCAATCGCCCAACAAATATGCAGGAGAAAGTGGAGATGGATTGGACACTCGCTGAGGAGGCCATTGGGTGACATCGCGCGTCAGGCCATAGCTCAAGTGGAACCCGGAAGGGAAACGACGAGTGGGACGTCGAAGGGTGACATGAAGGAGATTGTGTGAAGAAGAGTTGAAACAGTATGGATTAACATAGATGCAGGTGAAACGTACAGCAGAAGACAGAAATAAGTGGAGGCGTGCAGCTGCAGCCCTATGTTCCACTAGGAACCCAAGGGAACAATATAATAATAATATATGCAGCGTTAACTGACAGCAAAGGTCAGGGTTATTTAGTCTGCAGGCAGCTGATGAAAAGCCAATGAAATAAATGATGGTGCCATATAATTCTGCACAACAAACCACTGTTGTTCTTGCTTTATTCAAAGTCAGGGTCATTGTCAGGTGGAAACAAAATAATCTCAAAGAGTGTGGTGACCTTACATAATCGAGAGGTTTGACAACCAATCAGTTGAGTGATGAATAATTATTACTTGGAAATAAACGATTGGAAACAAGAGAACAGAAGACTGAAAATGGGTTACAAAAATAAGATTAAAAAATAATAAATAAAACTGAAAAACAAAAAGAACTAAATAAAGTTTTTATTAAACAGCTATTCAGGAAGACTAAAACTGACTCTGAGGCCGTGGTTATAATAAAATAAGTTGGATAAAATGTTTCTGAACACGAAGTCCATGTTTTCTCTTAAGAAGATATAGGTGAAATCCTTTTGGACAACTTGATAGTACTTTATATATGACTATGAATGAAGTCTCTGATGATTCTATGTGACCAGAAGTAATAATGTACTCCCGAAATTGATCTGTTGACGGTGTTGACTGTGTGTTCTCCTTTTGACAATCATGATGGCAAGTGTTCGTAGACACATTTAGATAATGCTCTGCTAAGACGACCTCTAAGGTTCTGTCCTCAGAAGCAACTGAATTGGTGAAAGCACACTGAAGTCACCAACAGCATGTGGAATCTTGTCTTTGATTTTTCGGTGAATAACAGCATTTGTGGAGAAGGTGAGGCGTAGAGACGCAGCGAAGAACGTTCTTCCCTCCGCGTAAGGCTAGCAAACCCACACCGTAAAAATAACACCACTGCTGCTGAAACTAGAAGGTTTGAAACCCAATGTTTCACTAGAAAACCAAAGAATTAAAGGAAGATTATCACCGGCAGTAATTCGTGTAGTTCTAAACGCCTATAAAGACTGTATGAGTATATTAACCAATTTTTTCAGAGTTTCAGCAGTTTGTAGAATCTCTATATGACAAATTTTCTGACTTGTTTACACCGTAATGTAAATTCGAGTTCCTGGGAGAAAATCAGTTCACCAAAAGCCGCTATCGAGCTTTTTATATCATTTCCAAGCATCTTATATACAGCTGCTAGCGCTATAACCCCTGGAATATTATATTTCTGTACTCCTAATCTATAAAACCTCCAACAGGATGTCTTATTGCTTGTTGTGGAGTCCAGAACGAGTTAATTGAATGCATCCGCATCACAATAACTGATAATAATCAAGACTCCGACTGGAAACCCATCGTTTCAAACTCTAAAGTCTTATTCATCAGACTACCAAGCAATAGAAAGCAAGTGGGTTTCAGCTTCAGTAGGACACAATCCCTTGCCAGGATACAGATACATTTATCTAACGAGTCTTGAATAATATGAGATGTTCATCCGTGATTCTACTTTTGGCTACTGCCAGCCAAATAAAATGTAGTTAACTTCAAGTTATCCCTGGGACTTCCATAATAGGCGCTCTTGTATCAAAAGAGGCCATGAATTGCCCCTCCAGGTAAATTCAGTCGACAGGGAATTAAAACCATAACTTCAATAATAATAAAAAATTGCCCAACTGTCGAGAGGTACCGAAGATTATAGTTAAAATTTGGTAGCGCACAGTGCATTGTTTCAGAGAACGTTTTAATCAAACCATTCAACTAATTATTCATTATAATAAAGGTTTTTGTATTTCCCAATGAATGAAAAACAAAACGGTATTGTTGTTTTTACTGACGTTTCGCTATTTAATGCTAATAGGTTTATCAGAGTATTATTAAACCGGAATTTACAAAATCTCAGCATATATATAACATAGAGTTAGGGGGTGAGAACTACCATTTATAGACTGCCTAGTTAAGAGAAAGGAAAACGGACATTTTAGTATATCCATATTCAGGAAGAAAACCCACTCAAATAAATATTTAGACTTCAAATCATCACACCCTATCAGCGCAAAGATTGCAGTTGTTTCAAGACTCTCTGATAACCGACGAGAAAGAAAAAGAAGAAGAAATATCAAACATTACTGAAACTCTCAAGCAAAACAACTACCCAAGGGACTTCATCAACAAAATCAACACAGACATTAAGTATGGCCGAAAACGCATTCCGAAAACATGGACATCGACAGTCGTCATTCCATACAGAGCAGAGACGTCAGACGATATCAGAAGAGTACTCAATCAGCTCGACATTAGAGTTTTCTTCAAAACATCAGACACACTTCAAAGTAACCTTGTCCATATAAAAGACCAAATCCCCAAAGATTCTCTATCTAATTGTGTCTATAAAATAAAATGCTTGGAACGTGATGCAATATACATTGGACAAACATCTCGAGAAATCAAAATCAGAAGAAATGAACACCGTAGAGCGTCTTTTCGACCACCGAGAAATCCCGTTGAACAACAAAAAAAATGAAAAATCATCAGCCATAGGTCTACATGCTATAGAATCAGGCCACAAAATTGATTTTGACAATATTGAAATAATCCAGAAAAACTTCAGAAATCACAAAGAACGTCTAATATCAGAAGCACTTCATATCGAGTGGAATCCAAATTGTCTGAACTGAATAGGAATGATGGACTAAAACAGAATCTGACCTGGTTACAACAACTCCCTCCCCCACCAAGTGACAAAATCAACACGAATGTGATAAGCAAGTTCACTATGTAAACACACCCTACTTTTATAATTTTACACACCGATCAAATCCAACAATCCACACTTGATTTATATATGTCCAAACCAAGTTCACTTTTAACAATTTGAAAAAATTTGAGCATTGGGTATATGAAATTCATTATAATAAAGGTTTTTGTATTTCCCAATGAATGGAAAACATTGGGAAATACAAAAACCTTTATTATAATGAATCCACACTTGATTTTGTTATCTTTATCAATTGACCAACTTGACAACTAAAAATGCCCCCAGAGAGACGAACGATGACCAAGTTAGTAAACTTTATTTTGATATCATAACAGATGCACTATTACCTTTGTTATTTGGTTAAGTTATCTTCATTGCTATTTTTACTTTCAATATCTCCTTTTAACTTGACCTATGTCTATTTTCTCACCCCCTAACTCTATGTTATATGTATGCTGAGATTTTGTAAATTCCGGTTTAATAATACTCTGATAAACCTATTAGCATTAAATAGCGAAACGTCAGTGAAAACAATATCGTTTTGTTTTTCATTCATTGGGAAATACGAAAACCTTTATTATAATGAATATCATATACCCAATGCCCAAATTTTTTCAAACTGTTAAAAGTGAACTTGGTTTGGACATATATAATTCAACTAATTAGCTAATAAATACCCCACACATATCCTTCCAGCTACAGAAATATTAATAAAAAAAATGGATGTCTATGTTTTTAAATCAGAAAATATGCTGTGGGTGTTCTAGCGGTATCAAGAGACATTTAATCATGATGCAGGTTAAACATAAGCATATTGAAAACCCACAAAAGCAGACGGCTGTTTTTTCTCCCCCATTATCACCGTTCAAAGCTGGAAGTGGGTGGCCATGAGAAATTAAATTCCTAAACACTCAATGACTGTATGTAATTGCGCTCCTGTCGACATTTGCTCATGTACCGCTAGACACTACACAAACTTATTCATGTACACCGTTGATGGGTCCTAAATTTTCCTGAAACAACTGTCTATTACTTACTGGTCTTCATTTGCTTTGGCTTATATTAGATTCCAGTCACCTGATTAGTGTTCAGCTCACAGTAGACGTTGACTGTCAGCACTTCACGGAGTATATGCTGTATTACATTTTAAGAATACATTCTCAAGCTTAAAAAATGAATTATCCAATTACACTAGGCATACACCAAGTGAGTGATTCACAACGAGAAGTTCAACGAAGCCTTTGAAGACAGGAATTATGAAAAGGTGCCTACTGTCACCGATGATACTCCTGATTACTGTAGACTGGATCATGAAACAGACCGTTGGGAATAAGAAGAAAGACATTCGTTTGGCACACAAGAAGACAATACAAAATGTCTGAATTTTGTCAACGATTTATGTCTAACGTCACACAAACTCGAAGACATGCAGGCGGAAACGGACAAGTTGGCAGAAGGGCAAGGTAGAGAAGACAGGACTTCAAATGAACATAGAGAAGAAAGAGGTGTTGAAGACACCTAACCAATAAAAAAACTACAAGCACCAATCACCATCAATAGGAGAAATCCAGAGAAAGTCGCCTCTTTCACTTATCTAGGTAACGTAAATTGAACTGCATGTGCCAGGGATAGCGATATCACAAGTACAATTTTAAAAGGAAGGCAAGCTCTCATTTGTTTGAAATCATTGCGGAAATCATCTGCAATTTGAATAAAGAAACAAGGTGCGAATAATTCACACTAATGTGAAATCAAGGTTCTATAAGCTAAACAGATTTGATGTGTCACGAAAATTATTTACAATAGGCTTAAGCTTTTATCAACAGTTGCCTTTGTTGGGTAGATACTTGATAGGACCCAGCATAAAATAGTATATCGTGCTTTCTCACGAATCGTATGATTTATCTTGTGACAGAGTTACTATGTGGATCTATCATTTCTCATGCATATATTGTGATTAAGTGTGTGATCAGTTCATCGTCTTTTGTCTCACCTTGGTGTCTGTCGGATCACCAAACAGTCAGAATAGAAATTTCCAGCCAATTAGAACAATCCATTCTGACAGTTGTGAGCCAACTGTATTGCGATAAATTAAATACATAAATATGATGTTTTGTTTCCTAATAGAGGTACAAAATACAGTATCTTACAGTCACAGGCCAGCGTTTGTCTTTTGATATTTGCGTGGCTCAGTGAATCGGAAGGTACAACGGACAAATAGACGTACAAGCGCACCACCATTCGAGTTCATTACCGTTATACTGATTAACAGTCACACAAATAGTAACGGATTTATTCAGTTCAGTTCAGTTATGACAATATTAAAGACCAGATGGCCGGTCGGAAATGTTTAAGCAAAATGGAAATCTGAATAATACACACCAGCAAAGCACTTATCACCGAACGATTATGCCGAAGGAGATAGAGTTGTTTTTGATGTGGTCGTGTTCTCTGAGCTGGATAGTTAATTTGCGAAGCTTTCATCACCATCCTAGGTGACATCTTCAGCGCATACTTCAATTTGAAGTGAGCTTCTAGATTTCTCCACGAGTTTATTAATCATCTCTCCCAGTGGGTGACCTTGGACGTGATTGGTTGTTTTTGTGCGTCTTCACACCCTCTAGCCTACTTGTATTGCAACTGATTTTTTCTTTGACTTGAACTTTGACCCTTTGTGTGTGAGGTTTCTTTCTTATCGGTTGATAAATTTTGTCAATCTCGATGTGTCTATTGATTGATGATTCATTGAAATGCCAAGCTTCAAACAAAAAGCCCCAAGGAAAGAACAAAGAAAGTCGCCCTGCTATATATAAAAGATATATCAGAAATCACTGCAAGACTCATCAAACCTTTAGGAATTGACTTCGCACAAAAAACCAACAAAATCACTTCACTCAGTTCTATGTCAACCAAAAGACTCAACAACCAAAGAAGATAAAGCCAACATCATCTACAAAATAAATTGTAACAACTGCGATAAACACTACATTGGCCAAAGTGGACGTCCTCTTCGTCTTCGTATCCATGATCATAAGCTAGCTGTCAAAAGACATGATATCCACTCCCTCATATCAATAAATACAGACAACCATAGACATCAATTCGACTGGGACAACCAACATTCAAATATTAGACAGAGGAAACACCAAGAATGCTACAGAATTTTTAGAAGTAGGCCTGGTATTCCAGTGAATCATCAGTCAATAAACACATCGATATGGATGAAATTTACCAATCATTATGAAGGAAATCTCATACGCAACGGATCAAAGTTCAGGTGAAGGAAACAACCAGCACCAATACAAGTAGGCTAGAGGGTGTGAAGGCGCACAAAAACAACCAATCACGTCCAAGATCACCATGAGAGATGATTACTAAACTCGTGGAGAAATCTAGAAGCTCACTTCAAATTGAAGTATGCGCTGAAGATGTCACCTAGGATGGTGATGAAAGCTTCGCAAATTTAACTATCCAGCTCAGAGAACACAACCACATCAAAATCATCCACCTGAGCTATAAATCTTCTCCATCATACCTAAATCTTACGAGTGGGACACGCTTCTCTCTGTTCGAGATAGATTTGTATTGTACATACGCTGAGGAAATTTTGAGTGACATTAGTTTCCGAGCAGACTATATATATAGTGGAACCCAAGTGGGAAACGATGAGTTTTGCATTGCCCGGAGCGCGACATGGTGGAGGTCATATTCAGAGTCAATAAAAGTTTATGGACAATCCTGGAACCTGCAGCTAAAAATGACTGCAGAGAGAACAGAGGGAAGTCAGTATTCACTGCTGAAGCTCTACGCTCTAATTGGAACTCAAAGAAATAATAACCACAATAACACATTAGAAAGTAAGAAAAACCCTCCTAAAGTTTCACATTATTGTAGAGAAGACCTCAGGAAATTAGTTATTTCGTTTGAATTTTGTCGAGAATAGTATGCAAAAACAGTGTGAAAAAATCAATACTAGAAACAATCATGAAATAACAATAATCAATAAATAAATTAGTAGAAATTTCAAAACATACTTGTTTTCAAAATGGGAAGAAAGAAAGAAGGTTTATCGATTAGGTTAGTGTTGTTAGAGAAAGAAAGGAAATGGGACTTATACGATCTCAGTTCAATATCTTCTATTTAGAAGACAAATGAAAGTCAAGACTGAGAAGCAAAGAATCTGTCAAGATTACAAACTCCTGTTTCAAATCCTTTGACTTCCGGGTGGAACACAGGGCTTCAAACTCGAGCTTTGTACTTTCAGTAGCAGTGGTGATGTTTGTTTTCTTGCCCAACCTTCCCTCTTTACCGGCCGTATTACTGTCTAAGCGAGGTTTGGGAGTGTGCTGGTCGTGAGTCGAATCCGTGCGCTGTGTGTGTGTGTGTGCAGTTGATGAGCATTCTGCGAATGAGCCATTGACTCATCGAATACAGTAAAGCCGTAATTCAACTCAGTTTTATATTCTATTCGAAATCGTTTATCATAGATGAATGAGATTGTGTATTAAAAACGAAAATATGTTCAGTGAAGAGTTATCCCTTTTCACTAATATCATTCTCAAATTGTGCAACCGATATACATATATATATATAATACGTTTTCACAGGAAGAAGTGATGCATCATTAGACATTTTTCAGTTCTAGATAACAAAGAAAATAATATGAAGAACATTATTATTATAACTATTGTTTCCTGTAATTCCTAGAGAAACATAGGGCTTCAGCCGTGCGTCTCCATTGACTTCGGTTCTCTGCTAGAGTCTTCACCTGGCTCCGAGTCTGCCCACACGCTTTCATCTCCTCTTCACATGACCTGCTGCAAGTCACCCTTGCACTGACGACCAACTCACCGCTTCCAATACAGTCGGGTTCCACTCGAGCAATGGCTTCTCGAGTGATGCCACTTGATGATTTACTCAGAGTATGGCCAGCCAATCCATCTCCGTTTCTTCTTGCCTATTTGTTTCACAGTTGGTTCCTGCTGTGTTGGTTCGCTCATTGCCAGAGATCTCTGTTGCTGATCTTTTCTGGCCGGCCATCTGATCTTGAGTATTGAGCGAAGACAACTGTTAATGAAGGCCTGTAGTTTGTTTGAGATGCTCTTTGTGACGCCCAGTGCAAGTCTCTGATCCGTATAGTAGTACTAACTTCACACTGGAGTTGAAAATCCCCATCTTATTTTTGATGCTGAGCGCTGGGTGTTGATCTCAACACAGACTTGAGAGTAGTGAAAGCTTGTCTTGCTTTTCCGATTCTTGCTTTTATATCCTCGTCAGTTCCATCCGCCTGTAGTTGAAACGATGCTTCCCAGGTAGGGTAGGTGAAGGAGGTTGTTTCTTTCAGGTTCCTTCCATTTATGCTGATTATTGTCTGTTGTTGTTGTTGTTACTGTTGTTGGTATTGCACAGGAATCTTCATCACCTACTTCGGTTTTCTCTATGTTCACCTGAAGTCCTATCTACTCCGGATGCTTCTTCTGCCAACTTGTTGCATTTTGCTTGCATATCTTCCGGTTAGTGGGAAATCAGACATATATCATCGGCGAAGTCCAGATCCTCCAAGTTTTTTGTGTGAGTCCATTTTATGCCTGTTTCCTCACTGCCGGCTCTTTGTCGCATTATCCAATCTACTGCAATCAGGAAAATCAATGGCGATAGTAGGCAGTCTTGTCTTACTCCTGTCCTCACTTCGAAGGATTCCGTAAGTTTCCCATTGTGGATTACTTGGTATGCAGCATTGTCGTACAGCTGTTGGATGAGATGTATAATTGTCGGTGGTACCCATTGCTAGTAGCGAAGTAGTTGCCAAACCACCTCTCGATCGACAGAAACATGAATCGGACAGAGAATAAAGCAAAATTAGGCAACTCCATTATGCATGAGATTTTATTTTGATAAATCACACAGTGTTGTTACACAGTAATATTAACTGATGACCACGTTTCGAGCACAAACCAATGCTCATAATCATCATACCTGATATGACTTGCTGCTAGCAATTAAGACTTTTAAATCTAATTACGATTTTTACAAAGTTATCAAACTTTTACGCGTTTGAACACAAAAAATAACAAAAATTAAGTATTTTTTGTTTGTTTTAAATTCAGATAACTGTCTGATAAACTTCCTCTAATCATGGAACATATTCCATTATTTTCAGTCAGCTGCAAAGCATCTGAAATTCGCCGATGATATATGTCTGATTTCCCACAAACTGGAAGGTATGCAAGCGAAAAGCAACAAGTTGGCACAACAAGCATCAAACATAGGCCTAAACTTCATGTGAACATAGAGAAAACCGAAGTAGGTGATGAAGATTCCTGTGCAATACCAACAACAGTAACAACAACAACAACAGACAATAATCAGCATAAATGGAAGGAACCTGAAAGAAACAACCTCCTTCACCTACCCTACCTGGGAAGCATCGTTTCAACTACAGGCGGATGGAACTGACGAGGATATAAAAGCAAGAATCGGAAAAGCAAGACAAGCTTTCACTACTCTCAAGTCTGTGTTGAGATCAACACCCAGCGCTCAGCATCAAAAATAAGATGGGGATTTTCAACTCCAGTGTGAAGTTAGTACTACTATACGGATCAGAGACTTGCACTGGGCGTCACAAAGAGCATCTCAAACAAACTACAGGCCTTCATTAACAGTTGTCTTCGCTCAATACTCAAGATCAGATGGCCGGCCAGAAAAGATCAGCAACAGAGATCTCTGGCAATGAGCGAACCAACACAGCAGGAACCAACTGTGAAACAAATAGGCAAGAAGAAACGGAGATGGATTGGCTGGCCATACTCTGAGTAAATCATCAAGTGGCATCACTCGAGAAGCCATTGCTCGAGTGGAACCCGACTGTATTGGAAGCGGTGAGTTGGTCGTCAGTGCAAGGGTGACTTGCAGCAGGTCATGTGAAGAGGAGATGAAAGCGTGTGGGCAGACTCGGAGCCAGGTGAAGACTCTAGCAGAGAACCGAAGTCAATGGAGACGCACGGCTGAAGCCCTATGTTTCTCTAGGAATTACAGGAAACAATAATATAATATAATAATAATTCCATTATTTTATGGATTAAATCAAAATCTCAATACTGAATAAAACTTAAGATTGTTTTTTTGGTTTAGTGCGCGGGACTCAAAAGTCCGAATGGATTTAAAACAAATAACGGAGGATAGGAGATGGACTGTTTGCAAAAATTGTTGCTTTATAAAATAGACAAGTTACACTTAATACCGTGGGACTAAATCTTGAGTGTAGGAGGTCCACCGAACTTTCAGTCACTGGTAAATATGATACTGTGATTTAAATTGGTAGCGAATTTAAGTCCAAGATTACAGGAATGATATCATAGCCGAAGTTATTCTGCTTTACAGCTGACTGAAGAAGATACTGAAGGTCGATAAAGTTTGGTTCATAGAGTATTAACACTCTATTTCTACTAGTACTAATATGGAAGATATAATTAATATATTGCTGCCATGATCCAGAGCAGTACCTTTAAAAAAGAAGAGAAAATAGAACAGACTCATAGAAGAAGAGCTGAAATATCCGAAATCAATTAATAATTTAAAATAAATGAATGTTTAATGATACTCAATAGAAGTAACATTCATAATAATTATAATTATTTATTATTGTTTCCTTTAATTCCTAGAGGAACATAGGGCTTCAGCCGTGCGTCTCCACTCCGTTCGGTTCTCTGCTACAGTCTTCACCTGGCTCCGAGTCTGCCCACACGTTTTCATCTCCTCTTCACATGACCTCCTCCAACTCACCCACCCTCGCACTGACGACCAACTCACTGCTTCCCTTTCTAGTTCCACTCGAGCAATGGCTAGTCTAGTGATGTCACTTGATGAATTCTTTCCTAAGAGTATGGCCAGCCAATCCACCTCCACTTCTTCCTGCCTATTTGTTGCACAATCGGTTCCTGCTCAGTTGGTTCGCTCTCAGAAATCCCTGGTCTTGAGTATTGAGCTAAGATAGCTGTTAATGAAACTCTGTAGTTTGTTTGAGATGCTCTTTATGACGCGCAGTGCAAGTCTCTGATCCGTATAGTGAGCAGCGCTGACTGACTTCACTTTGGAGTTGAAAATCCGGATCTTATCTTCGTTTTGATGCTGAGTAGGGCTGTTGACCTCCACACAGACTTGAGAGAAATGAAAGCTTGTCTTGCTTTTCCGATTCTTGCTTTGATATCCTCGTCAGTTCCCTCCGTCTGTAATTGAAACGATGCTTCCTAGGTCGGTTGGTGAAGGAGGTTGTTTCTTTCAGGTTCCTTCCATTTATGCTGGCTGATTGCTGTCTGTTGTTTTTGCTCTTGTCCAGGAATCTTCATCACCTCTGTTTTCTCTATGTTTCATAATAATTACATGGTTGATTTCCCACTAAAAATTCAAACAATATTTATGGAAAATGTAATAGTGAATAGACGGTAACTCTTGGATTCTGGGAGGTAGAATGCGTCACAGGAGAAAGATGAAAGACACATATGGAACTTTAAGAAGTGTGTATTAAGCAGAGGAGAGTAACTGTGCGTAGTAAACTGATGCTTCGATATAAGCATTCAGGTATGCATCTAAGAGGAAGACCATGTACCGTGTACAAGTATTAAAGGCGAGTTCATAGATAAGCAAAGCTCTTCAGGAAGCGCGCGAAATGGTCAAAATAACTTCTTAATAAATATGATAATGATGATAATAATAATAATGATGATTGCAAAACATGTCGTATACAGATATTTAATCAGGCCAAAATTCATTGAAAAAATCTAAAGAAATTCAAAGATACGAAAGAAAACCGAAAGCATTAAGACGTTACTTATTCAAACTTTTAATTGCTAAGTGTTGGTTTTCAGGGATTTGAATGGTTATGAATTTGATTACGAGGCAACATTAGCTAGAGAACCACTGGAAAACCAGGAAGTACTAAGTAGCTGTCTTGTCCTAGTTTGGGACTCTTCACTAACATTCACCCAATGGAGTTCGAACGCAAGACCTTCCTGTTAAAAAGCGGGTCCTTGTGGCTGCACAGTCTTCGAGCTTCTAATTTCAAGTTGATATATCAGGACCAAAATAATCAGCCTGATTTTGGCATACAAGCTGCTTGAAAGGATCCACGATAATACCATGAATACTTACATGAAGATACTTGTTTGATGGTAACTAATAGTGCAATCTAGGACACATGTGTCATCCCTTTTGGGACACACCCATCTCATAAGTGAGTAGTGGTGTTCCCAGCACCTACTGCTTCAAATAACAAAGCTTTACACACTAGACTACTGGACCACGAGGAATACCCAGACATCCATTCAAGGAGTCCATATGCCAAAATAAGGTTTATCAATCTGGTCCTGATATATATTCACAAGAAATCACATGTAGGAATAAGTAATTTCAAACACCACATTAGCTGCACAAGGGTAAAAATCGTAACGCATTGGACGATGCTTTGACGTTTGAAGCAACGGATGCTGAGTTTGAGTGACTTTAAGAAAGCAATAAGATGAGAACCATTCTTCACTAAAAGAATCTAAGAAGAAAGTACAGTGATGAGTGAATATTTCTTATAAAAATTTCATGCTTTTAATTAATCCAATGTTAATTATATATAAATTTCTTAATAAGAGTTATGATTGACATGCTGAGTAAACAGACATCTTCTAGTGTGGCATAAATTGAAGCTATTCAACTGCAAAATTGAAGATGTCGTCAGAAATAAAACTAGCTGTTGCCTCAAACTAGTTCACTTTCACCGGATGCAATGCGCATTGTTTGCTTTTTATTGAAATACAATACAAACCAGTTAGTTGTATATACCATTTTCCGTTATTTTACTTGATAAAGCAACAGACTTAAAGATGATAATCTTATTTACTCAGCTATTAAATAAAAATGAAGATTGACATTTTTAAAAATAGGCTTAACAATGGTCACCAAAAAATGAATTACAGTTACTATCTAACTTCAATCAGTAATTACCAATTACAGGATTTTCATTATGAGCTGACATTAGTTAGAGAACCATTGGAAAACCTGGGAGTACTGGACAGCCGTTTCGTCCCAGTTTGGGACTCTTCATCAGTACGCACTCACCGGGATTCGAACCCAAGACCTTCTGGTTACAAGGCGAGCTAGCTCGTATACCATTAAGCCACTGGGACCCGATCCAATGGTCCATGAATTCTAACTTCTGCCAATTCACGACATAGCGCGACCGCTAGCCAATGTCTTTGGCGAGTATTTGTCCTCACGGCCGACCTGCTGCACCCTACTGGTCACGACTTCTCACTAGAACCCCAGGTAACTACCTACCTGAATAGGGCAAGTCGCTAGTGAGCTAGTGAAAATCCTGTAACCAATCAAATCCCTACAAATCAACACTTGAATATCAATGAGATGCTCACTAGCAACTTACCCTATTCAGGTAGGTAGTTACCTGGGGTTCTAGTGAGAAGTCGTGACCAGTAGGGTGCAGCAGGTCGGCCGTGAGGACAAATACTCGCCAAAGACATTGGGTAAGGGTCGCGCTATGTTGTCAATTGGCAGAAGTCAGAATTCATGGACTGGCCATTGGATTGGGTCCCAGTGACTTAATGGTATACGAGCTCGCCTTGTAACCAGAAGGTCTTGGGTTTGAGTCGCGGTGGGTGGGTACTGATGAAGAGTCCCAAACCTGGACGAAACAGCCGTCCAGTGCTCCAAGGTTTTCCAATGCTTCTCTAACTAATGTCAGCTCACGATGAAAATCCTGTAACCTATCAAATCCCTACAAACCAACACTTGAATTACCAATTATTTTGACAATGCAGCCCAACAAATCCACCGAAGAACATGGAGATAGATTGGACATACACTGAGCAGACCACTGAATGACGTCGTGCACCAAACTATCGAGGGGAACCCAGCCTATTTGGAGTTCTTCGAGGTTGACGGGGAAGAGATCACGTAAGGAGGAGATGAGAGCTTTTAGGCAATCATGGAGCCATCTGAAGACAAATGTAAAGAATAGCATGAAATGGAGATGTACTGCTGAAGCCCTACGTTCCCCTTAGAATTTAAGGGTGATGAAGATGATAATAAGCCTTTACCATATTATACAGTTGTTTTTTTAAGTTAATCTACTTCAAGGGTTAAATACATCCTTCAGTTACCTTCTGCGACTCTGATCAACATTAATGACACATTAATTGAAACTAAGAAACCTTTTTGATTGCACACTAGTCAGTAACTAGTGTAATGTGTCTAGTCCTATCTTCCGTGCAGACTGAATTACACTAGTTACTGACTAGTGTGCAGTCAAAAATATCCAATACAGTCCTAAAGGAGGTCAATCGCGAGCCTGAATAGCTCAGTGGTAACGTCTCTGACTTCTGGCAGCACTGGGTGGCGCGGGTTCGAATCTCAGAAGGGACATGAGTTTCTTCAAGGTTGCAGATACGCCTTGCTGATGAGTGCCAACTAGCACGAAACCTAGGTCCAAGGCTTCCTGCCAATTGCCTCCAACCATCTGATACTAAAAAACTTTGATCATCAATTCATATGCATGATCCAGTCTTACAAGGAGCTATGCTAAATACAATCACCAACTTTTCTGTCTTGTTAATTTCATACATTTATTCCCCTTAACGAATTTAAACAAAGCAAAACCAAATGTTCATGCAGAATAAGATGAGTTCATCATTTATTTCGATGGTTTCTCTTCAGCTAACTACAACCTAAAAGTTCATTATGTATATGTACAGAGAAGTTGTAACAAAGTTGAAAGATTTAAAAAAAATTCAATTTAGATATTTCCGTCGACTGACTGGACCGAAGTGCTTGGTCTCAGGTTGACACGTCGGCTGTTAGTGCAGACCGAGCACCTCGGTCTAATCAGTTGATGAGAAATGTAAATTGAATTAAAAAATTGCTAAGTCCCGTTGCACAAGAGGTGGCTCTCGTGGCCTAAGTGGATGAGGCTTAGGACTTTGAAACTATAGGCTCTGAAACAAGCAATAAAGGTTAATAAAGCAGAATTTAATGAATTCATCAAATTTCGGTAGAACTCCTCAGCTGAATACTTTACATACACGGATATATATACTTTTGAAATTACATTGGGAGATAAAGGACTGATAAGTAAACAAACTACACTGAATTAGTCATGCAGAAAGACAGGTGCGAATATTTTTCCAGGTCATGTTCAATTAGATAAGGGGAGAGAGAGTATGGGAGATCAAAATTAAGATAAATTGCATTACGCTTCAATTATATCACTTAGATAAACAATTAGACATTAGAGAATTTAACAAGAATTGCAACCAGAGGGATGTCAATAGTAATAGTTATAATAACAATAATAATAATAATAGTGTTGAAGTGAGTTAAGATAATGCTACTGATAAAGGATAGTTTTAAATGAATCAAAAATAATAATATTGAGAATAATAATAATAAAAATAATAGGTAGAATTATAAGTAAAACGTATTACTATGGTAGATTCAGAGTCACGAACATCTCCTTTTGTACACAGAGACCTGGTTTATAAACTCGAATTTCACAAGCCTCTGCAATTGCAAGCATCTTCTTGTTTCTTTGTCTGCTGACAATAGTGAATGACTTGATGGCGTCGATATCATGTCCGTAATCCACAAGATGTTTTGTTATTGAGGATTCTGGCACTTTGAACTCAGCTGTTTTCAACCATTTTGGCAAATGCTCCATCATGCGAGTAGGCAATCGCCTTTCCGTACGACCTATGTATTTGCTTCCACAAACACACTCAAATTGATATACGCAGTTTGAAGTGTCGAGGATTGGCGACTGGTCTTTCCCAGATTGTTGAAGCACTCGATTAGTGGTGTTAAGGAAAACAAGTTTTGCAGCATAATAAGTTCTCCTGATGGCTTTGTCGAGTCTTCGTTTGACTACTTCCTGTACATCATCTCCTTTGAACGGCAAACTGATATAGACAGGTTTCTTTGGAACTGTTTGGATTGTTTTGCAGGGGCTGTTTTCTTTAGAGTATTTATTAATGAACTTCTCAGGATATCCATTCTTAGATAAGATATCCTTCAGGGATTTTATTTCATGCTCAACAGTACTGAGTTCGAGCTCTGAGTACTGAGCTCTGAGTTCGAGCCTATGTGGGAACACCATCACTCACTGGGGAATGCAGGTACATCTAGTTGACGAGTCCCAAATAGGACGAAATGCGCATCCTTGATTCCACTTCTAGTCACCATCCACCAATTAAATTCTAGTTATCTGCGTTATGTTTACAGGCGTAGTTCATCTGCACTACTTTCAGAGCAACATTACCCATTGGATAGTGTCAGTTATATATTGGACTTTTTGTCATCAACACAAAAGGATGATGCACACCTCAGCTGAAACCCTAGTCAGTAACTGTTGAGCCACCAGGTGAAAATGGTGACGTATTTAATTCACAAATTATCTATGACCACCTATTCTGTTACCTATGTACTGTTCAATACCATATCAAATTCTTATATACTAATTTTCTTAGGAAATTTGCACTCTGTGAAATTACTGATTCATTCTAGCCTAAGAAGTGGCCAACAGCATTATGTCATCTTGGTTTTCAGTTTGGTAGCTTTTTTGTAAAGGATATACAAAATTAGACAGCTGGGAACAATTGCCAGAAAGCCCTGGACTTGAATTTCGTTCTCACTGTTACTCAACAGCATAGAGTATTTGAAATCTTTAAGGAATGTATATTCCCTCAAAAATGCAAGTCCGTGGCATACTCTTCTGCAGTCAGAGATATTAATAATAAGAATAATAATAATAATCTGCTTAATTCCAAAACAGTATATGTGATACAGAATGGAATTCTCAGCATTCTTACTACAGTATTGCATCCAGTTAGTACATTATCAACAAATGGAATTCTACATAGATTAAGGAAATCTCAGTTCATTATTACAACAACATATTGGCATGTCTGTAGCAAAGCCAAAGTTGAACAGTATTTGAAGGTGTTAGAAAACTAGGTGCTAGCATATTTACTGGCGTAAGCGGAAAAAAGAAACAAAGCAGAACATAACAGAAAAAAAGACAGAGAGAAAGGAAAAGAAAGAAAGAAAATGTTGTACCTATAAATGATATGAGTTGGAAAGACGAGATCCAGTTGTTCTACTGACTATTTAATAAGTTATAGGTGTCACGCCTAATGCTTTCTTTATCGCACAGAACACGAGCTAAGTAGGGTATGGTTGAGTTTTTGTACTTGCTGGTGCGGGCATATAGTTTTCTATATAGGCTTCTGGTTTTGCCTGATGAGATGCGAGGGGAGAGTTGTGAATGAAGAGGGTGGTGTGAGTTAGATAAAATGGACTTGGCCCATTTTTCACATGAGTTCATGTGCCTGTCGACCAGAATATTAACAAGCTGGTTAAGTGGCACGCTGCTTACCCTGTTGACAACCTTTAACATCCTGCGTAAAATGTTATAGTCTTTCTTCAGTAGCCCGGGAAAAACTAAGGGGGAACAATAGGGAATAATAGGCAGAATGCGAGAGTTAACGAATTGTATGAGTAAGGGTTGGGTTATACCAGAATGTTTTAACTTCTTGATGTAGAAGGTAAGACGGAATATTTTCTTAGAAATGGCCAAGATATGAGACGACCAGGAGAGATCAGCGGATAGAATGACGCCTAGGTATTTAATTTCCGACCTGGTTTCTATTACAGTGCCATCTATGTTGCACACCTCGTGAGAGCCAACCAGTTTGTTTAGGTCGGATTTATGCCTCAAGGTGAAATTGACTGTATGGCATTTGGAAACTTGAGTGATGAACCCAGTTCGTATTCCAAGGTACTAGGTACCCCAAAATAGTTACACCCCGAGTAACTAACCAGTACAAATCGTATTCACATTGAATATATGGTATAACCTTAAGAAATCATGCTCAAATATTTTCATAAGCATACTATATTACCAATGAGAAAAGTCCAGTTTATTTTCAGATGGCTTCAGTACAGAACTTTGCCACCGCCGCCTCCTGTATCCCAAAGTGTGGGGATACATTGTATGCCTAATTCTTATTAACCTAGAAAGGAAAGAATACAAATTTGTCAAATTGTACAACTATGCATTTTCGTTTTAATCTCCTTGTAATAGATGATATCTAAACAAACTGTTCTGTATTTCACCAATGTAAACTAAATTTTCAACGATATGAGTACAATAAGAATCTTCTCAATTGTACCGAAAGGTTCTCGTATTTTTTATGTGACGAATTTTTCAAATAAAACTTGTGGAGAAAATGAAAATTTTTGCGATATCCCAAAAGATGGTACAAAACTCGATCTAACCACAACACCTTCTAGACTTCAGGTGTTTATATGAATGGATCACAAATCCCATAGTCCATCTTGACGAAACTGATATCCTGAAGGTTTTTAAGTAAACTGGAGAAACCCCAGTGTACTTCTAGACCTCCTATCTAGTCTAGTGTTATCTAGGCAGCCTAATAGGTAGAAACGAAGTCTGATTGTATTAGCTCTGTCATAACACAGAAAGAATTGGAATTGTGAGCAGAACTAGAGAGTAAAGACTCAAACCAACTAATGTATAAACAAACTTGAACAACCCTACAGAATCAATATATTTCAAAAAGACTAGAAAAAACTCCTCCTCCAGGGTGGGTAGAACTACCCTTTAATTTAGGCTTTTGACTGAGATCAACACGCCCAGGTAATAGTTTTATTAGTCATTATGAAAGTTTTTCTATATTATTTATGACTTAAGGTCACTCATGAATTTGCTTGGTAACGTCGAATGCTAACGAAACATGAATTGTGAAATGTTCTAGGCTTATTCATGTACGCAATGCGTTCATACGACTCTTACTCTTTCCTATTTCCTTATTGCCAATCTGCATATGGTCGTGATAGACACTGCACAATATCAACTGCATGTGTTTGGTGTTAATCCCATCAACAAAGATTAGATGAATTATCTTTATCTACATTTAATTATAATATCATGTAATATTCGTGTAAAACTTGGGCACTGTGGTAGTGAGTAATTCCACATTAGTTTGTTTATTAGGTACATCACACAGTGAAACAGTATTATTTACTGGATGACACAGTTTCGAACAAAATTTATTGTTCATAATCATATCAATTATAATCACACGACTTCGAAACTTGAGTTTCATAATTTTCCTTGTCCTCTCCTATTTGTCATCGTTGGGGTAGTAGAATTTTCCAGATATCAGGCTGGACAGGTGTTGAATCACTCCTATTACACGTATTTGCAGTTGGTTCGACAAAGAAAGCTTCTGCTATCAATCTCTCCCTCCATCCTGTTGTATGGTTGTGTGTAACTGCACGTAGTGCTATAGCTGAACTGTTCTTTATATTCCTTATCTTATTCGGGTCAACTAATCTAGGTTTTGCTAGGTTGTTATGCTTGGCTAGTCTGACTGCCCCTGTTCTCCAAATTTGACCTATATATTTGACCTGACAATCACTGCATGCAGGGTATTAGATAAACTAAAATGTTTTGTTTTAAAGGCCCAACAGGATTCTTTAACTGACAAAGGTTGTTTCTAATTGAGTTTGTGGGTTTGAATGCCACTTTTATATCTGCCTGGTTAAGAGTTCTTCTATCCCTGGGACTAATGCGTCCTGGTTAAACCAACGCGTTAAGCTTGCTGTAGATAGAAGATGGACTCGTGCAAAATATTAGCAAATATTATTTTGTCAGACTCTGAATATCCTCTCCATACACAACACTGTCCTTACATCTCATCGGGTGTGGGAACCAGAAGCAATTTCAGAAGAATATATACTCGAAAGACTAAGTTCAAAAACTCTACAATACCTTATTTGACACACATTTTATATGATGAAAAGAGTGTAAGGCAAGAAACTGCTAATTTACTGAAAAATACTAAGTAAACTGCCGTTTCTATTCTTCCTATCAATATTGTGTTGGTGTTAAAATTTTCACTTAGATTTTAATTTTAATTTCATATTCTTATTGGCATTATCAATGCAAATGCCCTGTTAACTGTTTTCCCCTCCCTGCACTATGTAATGTTCTTTATGTTTCTTCCTACTATTTATGTTATTCCTCCTGTAATGACAGAAGATAAGAGAAATGGTAACGGACATTATTTTAATAAGGAAAAACTTATCATATTAACATTTTTTAACCACATTAAAAGTCGGCTAGGTCAGCGGACAATAAACTGTTCTGATTGGTTGGCAATTGGCCCAAGATTAAACGAAAAGTTGTCCAATGAGATTCTTTCACGATCACAACGTCAGCTAAAACCGAATTTGAGGAATAAACAATTCCGCTCCACTATCTTAAAATGTTTATTTCGATTTCTGACCGCTTCCTATCAATCTGCATCCATATAGCATGGGCCAAACTTGAATATTTCTTATTGGTTTTAATAAATTCCAATCGGTATTAAAGCCTACTTTATTTGTTTGATATCTGTATTTAGTTATCAAGTGCTGGTTTATGAGCTGACATTGATTATAGAACCACTGGAAAACCTGAGAGTACCGGAAAGTTGTTTCGTCCTACTTTGAGACTCTTCAGTAGCACCAAATATTTATCACTGATTGGCTAAAGCTAGAATTCATGGACCTTTAGATTCCGGCCTAGTAGCTGAATAGTCTATGAGCTCGCCTTGAAATCGGAAGGTCTTGGTTTCGAACCTCGGCAGATGAGTGCAGTTGAAGAGGCCCGAACTAGGACAAAATGGATTTCCACTACCCCCACGGGTTTTCTAACGGTTCTCCAACTAATGTCAGCTCGTGACCAATCTGT
This sequence comes from Trichobilharzia szidati, assembly GCA_944472155.2. Taxonomy (NCBI): domain Eukaryota; kingdom Metazoa; phylum Platyhelminthes; class Trematoda; order Strigeidida; family Schistosomatidae; genus Trichobilharzia; species Trichobilharzia szidati. Next base: position 24,236,047 of record OX235272.1, on the reverse strand, counting down.
ATTTAAATCTTCACATTCACTAATTAGCCTCATGATTCAATCACAGTGAACTTATCAGTGAATTCATCAACACAGATTACTCTAACGACAACTATTTAACTATCACTTTCATTCCATAGTCTTTTTTTATAGGATGAGTAAAGCTAATTTACCTGAATTTTTTTTAACTCAATAAATTAGACATAATAATGAAATTTCATGTGATATCTGCTTAGATTAACTTATAAGGCGGTTACATTGATTATGTATAAATCTAATTATTCCGACTGTTTTCTGTTTTGGAGAAATAAACCCGATGAAAAATAACTCCGACTTGTAAATAATACATAACAAGGAAAATAATTAATTGCCAAGTGAAAGAAAGAAGTAGCATCGGGAAAAAGCAGCAAACAAAGAATATCCATGAGTGAAGTTATCTCAATGGAACTTCTTTTGTAAATAATTCTTATAAATTAGAAATTAGATTATGCAATTAATTAATTAGAAAGTGATGCAAAATGTCAAGTGTTTCTTTGCATACATTTGCCATGCAAATGAATTATTTTTTGTTGTTGTTTCTGTTGTTGTTGGCTCGTGTATTCCTAAGCAATATTGATGAAGAATTTTGAAAGAATAAACAAAATGTTTAGATTATGGGTGTTTGCAAACTACAGACCTTCATCAACAGCTGCCTTCGCTCAATACTCAAGATCAGATGGCCGGCCAGAAAAGATCAGCAATAGGGATCTCTGGGAGCGAACCAACCAAGCAAACCGATTGTGCAACAAATAAGCAGGAAGAAATGGAGGAAACCATCAAGTGACATCACTAGACAAGCCATTGCTCGAGTGGAACCAGAAAGGGAAGCGGCGAGTTGGTCGTCAGTGCGAGGGTGGGTGACTTGGAGGAGGTCATGTGAAGAGGAGATGAAAGCATGTGGGCAGACTTGGAGCCAGGTGAAGACTCTAGCAGAGAACCGAACGCAATGGAGACGTGCAGCTGAAGTTCTATGTTCCTCTAGGAATTAAAGGAAATAATAATAATATGGGTGTTTGCAGGGATTTGGATTAATTTCTGCTGTGAGACAGAGTCATGAAGCAACATCAGTTAGAGATCAATGGAAAAAAACCGGGGAGCACTGGATAGCACAGCTGTTTCATCCTAGTCAGAGACTTTTTATCAGGGTGCACCGACGACCCCCACCAGAGATCATGCTAGGGCTTTCATGTTCCGAGATTAACTGCTGATATAACACTTCACTTAACCATTACCCTCGATGAGCATCCACTTCATCTTGACAACGTGCTTGGTGTTGTGATCTGAGCGTCCCGAGTTCCATCCCCGATAGGGTTGTAGATGCGTACTGACAAAGAGTTTGGAACTAGGACGAAATAGCTGTACTATCCAGTGCTCCCTGGTTTTTTCGGTGATCTCTAACTGATGTTGGCTCGTGACGAAATCTACATTGAAATGGACGGAATGTAATTTGAAGTGTAGATTGCAGGAGAAAACATATTTGAATCTGAATAATGAAATATCTACAACAGGCGGAGACCGCATATATCTTAAGCGATAACTGCAAGTGGAAAGCAATAGGTAGGAAGAAGCAGAACAAGCTCTTTTTACAATCATGGAAGTTTACATCAGAAAATGCCTGGATGAGGAAGAATAACAGAAAGAATATAATTATTTAAATTAATCCCAGCGTGTTAAGAAAATCAAACAAGATTTTTCTGAACGTTTCGCTGTGTAAGCCACAGCTTCTTCAGCAGATTTATTCGGAATAAATCTGCTGAAGAAGCTGTGGCTTACACAGCGAAACGTTCAGAAAAATCTTGTTTTGATTTTCTTAACACGCTGGGATTAATTTAAATAATTTATAATGAATCAATCTGACTCGGCGCTCAAATTATTTCAGAAATAACGAAAGAATGTGTTTATAGGTTCATTCAGCTTTGAAGCCCCTCTAGCTACTTATAAAATTCAGCATTTAGTAAGGAATTAGGCTTTTTTATAGTTTCTCACTACCTGCCTTTAAAAATCTGCATCGGAAAACACGTATGAAGGCAAATGAAGTGTCAAAGAAGGTAAATAGAATTTTTTAAAATCCATATTTTTGATTTTCTTACAGCAGCTGTATCCTCATTGACTCAGACAAATTAAGTAAAATAAATTCCAGATATCAGAAGAATAGTGCTCCTCCCTGATTTATATTTCTTGTCACACAGTCACTGAAAAAAGAGGAACCCTGTACTCCTTTCAATCCAGTTACCCAGTAGTATCCACCCTCTACATCGCATCAGACTGAACCTGATACTCTCTCGCCTAGTGTTTACCTTATTACCATTCAGCCTATTTGTCAGTATTGCTTTTAAATTCTCAACATACCACACTCGTTGATGATGAACAAGGTGTGCTTTTATAGGAAATAAACAATGAATGGTGTATTAGAGCGAAATGATCATACTACTTACTATTAGCAAGTAGCACAACTCTGAAAGCATAAAAATATGCCAAATTGGATGTATTGGAAGGAAACGGTTAGTACAAGCATAACTTCTAGGATTCCGATATTTAAGCTGATTACAGAAAGTCTGAACACTATGAAGTATGAACAGTAATCAGTCTGTAACAGACTCGAAATTCGCACAAATGTTATTCATATTTTCATATTATGTCTGCTTAACTCCATCCTTGAATGAATTCTGCTGGCTCAAAGTAGAAATACACTATTTCTGGTCTGTTGGAATCTGCCTTGATATTCTGTTCCCTTATATTTCTCTTCTTTACTAAAAATTTTCTGCCCATCTTTCACTGAAATTATTAATAAACTTAACTACGGCTGGATCAGATTCTGATTTAATAACTCCGCAACTAATCTTATGCGAGAAAAACAGTGTTTCTTTTACGTGTCACATTCTTTTCACAAATAACATTCTGATTTATACAGTCTGAAGTGAGTGTTCATTATACTGAACATAGTTCATTTACACGATACTGTGCAAAGTTTAAGTATACAACTTTAAAGAGTAACCATCTTCATTTATGATAATCTGAACTTTCTGTTTTGCATAAAATATGAATGAATACTCGCTGAGGAGAAATCAAACAACAGTAGTTCTCCCAACTGGCAGCGACACTATGTGTCACTAATTTGCAGAGGTTAGAATTCATGGGCTATTGGATTCCGTCCCAGCGCCTGCATGGTCAACGCGATGGTTCCGTGTATTGAAGGTGGCCACGGGCGTATTCCCTGTTACAGTGATAGGTGCATACTGCTCATCACTGTCAAACAACGATGAAATAACTGCTCAGCACTTCCTAGCAGTCAGTTACTATTATTTGTATTATTGCTCCCTTGGGTTCCTAGTGGAACATAGGGCTTCAACTGCACGTCTCCACTTGCTTCTGTCTTCTGCTGTACTTTTCACCTGCATCCATGTTAATCCATACTGTTTCAACTCCTCTTCACACGATCTCCTCCATGTCACCCTTGCACTGACGTCCCACTCGCCGCTTCCCTTTCGGGTTCCACTCGAGCGTTGGCCTGACGCGCGATGTCACCCAGCGGCCTCCTCACAGTGAGTGTCCAATCCATCTTCACTTTCTCCTGCATATTTGTTGGGCGATTGGTTCTTGTTTGTTTGTTTGTTCCCATAGTTTCTTGTTGGTGATTCTTTCCGGCCATCTGATCTTCAGTATAGAGCCAGCGAAGACAGTTAGTTGTTGATAAAGGTCTGCAACAGGCTGTTGGAAATATTCTTTGTGACCCGCCGTAAGTTTCTGATCCATCCGTATAGAAGAACTGACTGACTTGACGTTTGTATTGAAAATCCGAATTTTGTTGTTGATGCTGGCTGGGTTGAGTGACGAAGATTTCCAGATTGGTTTCAGGTTGATGAATGTGTTTCTCGCCTTCCCGATTCTCGATTTGACATCCTCGTCCGTTCCTCCTGTAGTTGAGACAATGCTCCCTAGATAAGTGAATGAAGTAACCTTTTTCAAATCCCTCCCGTTGATGGTGATTGGCGCTGGATGTTGCTGCTGTGTTGTTGTTGTTGTTGGTTGGTTATTTTCATAACCTCCGTCTTGTCTATGTTCACCTGGAGTCCTGTCTTTGCTGCTTCTTCGACCAGTTTGTCGGTTTTCGCTTGTAAGTCTTCGATTTTGTGTGACATCAAACATAAATCATCCACGCGCGAAATCCAGGTCTTCTAGGTTCTTCACGTCGGTCCAGGATATCCCTGTCTTCTCGTTTCCCACTGTCTGACGCATAGCAGTCAGTAGTACTCCAAATGATTTCAGCTTGCAATCTAACTGAAATTCGCCTATATTTCTAATAGTCAGAAGACCTCAGGAATTGCATATGGAAGTGTAAGTCAGTAAGCTTATGAAATGAAACATCGATCTCAGTAACTGTCTGAAAAAAAAGAAAGAAACAGTAACCGGAAATAACATTTCAGTAAACAAGAATTACAAAGGAAACGATGGAACAAGAAAAATATATTTCCTGACAGAATTTTAATCATAAGCTTTACTTTTCCCAGTATAAAAAACGTGCTAATTCACGTTATCACAGCGTTACTTTGCTATAGTTATACACCGAAGTTTCATGTTAGAAGACTTCAGTACTTGATGAAGTTGTAAGGGATCAAAGAAGTGTTCGTCAAGCCAAAACAGAGATTAAATACGATCTATAACCACAAGTTCTAATCATGCAAAACTTCATAAAATATGTGGAAACTGTTAAGGAAATCATCGGTGGTAAGCAAATGAATAATGATCTTTCTTCAGTTGATCCTGGTATCCTTAATAAGTCCTTTATATGTCGTCCACATGATGTTATAATCTCAAATGCTACAAGTGAATATAATGACCGCTTCTCTGGTCTAGTTCTATCTTCCGACCTTACTTGGACATCTCATATCCTAACGATTTCTAAGAAAGTGTTCTGTCTAACCTACTACATTAAGAAACTTAGACAATCTGGAATCACCCAACCTCTACTTTCACAATTTGTCAACTCTTGTATCTTACCTATTCTACTTTACTGCTCCCCGTTAGTCTTTCCTGGGCTACTGAAAAAGGACTATACCATCCTGAGAAGGATGTTGAAGGTAGTCAGTAGGACTAGTGGTGTGAAACTCAGTCAGCTCGTCACTACATTAGTTGATAGGCATCTGAATACATGCGAAAAATGGTCTAAAACCATACTCTCCGACTCCCAACACCCCCTCTATTCCCAACTCTCGCCTTGTATCTCATCAAGTAGAACCAGAAATCAGTATAAAATAATCTATGCTCGTACAACCAAGTACAGGAACTCAACGATACCATACTTGGCCCGTGTTCTAAGTGACAGAGACAATGTTAAGCGCGAAACCTATGACTTGCTTTGTTGTTAATAACATAATTTTAGGCTCTTTTATTTCTCTCTTATTTTGTATTCTATAGTGAACTCCTTCTTAAACATACTTAGCTACCTAAATTATTAACATTGACTTACTTTTTTGTACTTTACTCTATTCCTTCTTTTGTGTATCTACTGGTTCCGACTATATTAACACTATGAGTATTACAAAATTTTCCTGTCATTAACCATCATGTAATTATTAGTTTTTGTGGTTGTTGTTGTTTATTTTTTCGGCAATATTAAACTGACAATCATTGGTTGTGAACGCCATTATCACCATCTTAAAATTTTGTATTATGCAGGATTACTCACACTACCACTACAAACACTGCATTACACCTGACAATAAAAAACAAAACAACAACCCTGAAATGTTATTTTATGATTGTTTAGAGTTGTTTCAACCAAATTAACTGATCATCTTGGCGATAAGCATTCTTAAATATCATTTCATAACTTCTTGTATGACTATAGCTTTACTGTCACCATGCATAATCATATCATAGCTTCCACTACCCAAAACTGAGTTATTATTATATGCTGTTTATTTTCCTTTCTACTTCTTGGTATTTTTTCGCATTTTTTTAATTATTTTGTGTTTTTCCTGTTGTTTTTTTTTGCTGTTGGTGTCTTTATATTTATTTTTTTGAAATACTCCCTTTAAACGTTGGATAAAATTAGATGCAAATATTGTAGATATGTGCTGAAAATTCCACACTGTACCACTAGTACTGTTTCTGGAATAAAGCAAATTATTATTATTATTATTTTAACTCGAACGATGTCTTCAATTGTCTCAAATACTTGAAACCTACTCAACCCTTGGTCCAGACGATGGTGTGCCTGCTACTGTTCTCGGAAAATGTGCGGACATTTTATGCTCTCTTCTCACTGATATCTTCAATGAATCATTTTCCAGTAACAATATGCCTGCTTCTAGGAAGGATGTTAAAATTGTTCTTGTGCCTAAATCATCAAGTGGACCAAGTACCATTAATTCATTTTTTTAAATGATGCGAAAACTTATTTTATTTAACCTTGAAGCTTCAGCAAAGGCTCATAAACATGGTAGGTGTACTTTAAATGCCACTGTCTTCTTATATCATAATATTGTCTCTAGTTTAGATAGAGGTGCCAAATATATTCGGTGTACCTTCTTGGATTGCACATGTACTTTCGTCTCTGTACCTAGGCCTCTTTTGTTAAACAAGCTTGCTGCGACACATGCACAGTGTTGGATTACCAAGTGGTTGCATTCCAGTTTTATGACCGGAAGCAGTACACTGTTTACAGTGGGAAGTCCTCCACTACTTCACTCACTCTAGCTGGTGTTCCTCAGGGAGCTGTTCTTTCTCCTTTTCTGTTTTCCTTCTTCTTACATGACTTGCCCCATTCTGACAAAGCCAATTTTGTTAAGTATCGGGTGACCCGACTGTTTCGATGACTGTTACTTCTCAGTCAGATTGTACCTAAACGCATAACTTTTTATTAGAAATTAGTCAGTGGTCCTTATCAAATGGTCTTAAGCTTATCCTCCAAACATCAGTCAGGTGGTTAATCTCACTTTCAGATGCAAGTGCGACTTACGTGAACTGGTTAGTTAGCACGGTTCCCCTGTCATAGATGGCACTGATGTTGAAACCAAATGGAATGTTAAATACCCTGGACTGTGTATCTCCTCTGATCTTTCCTGATCTTGCCACATCATGTTAGTTTCCAGAAAGAGATTTCGTTTGACATTCTATGTAAGGAAGTTAAGACGATGTGATATCATTCTGTCTCTACTGTTACAGTTTGTTAATTCTTGTATTCTGCCTATACTTCTTTATTGTTCACCTCGCTTAATCTTTCCCGGGGTACTCAAGAAAGACTTTGTTATACTGCGTAGGCTACTAAAGACCGTCAGTAGGGCGAGTGGGGTGTTGCTAAACCAACTCGTTAATACCACTGTAGATAGATACTTGGGTTCCTGCAAAAAATTAGCAAATATTATCCTGTCAGACTCTGAACATCCTCTCCATGCACAACTCTCTCCTCGCGTCTCATCGGGTATGGGAACTAGAAGCAACTATAGAAGACTGTATGCTCGGACGACTAAGTATAAAAACTCTACAATACCTTATTTGGCACACATTTTATGTGATGAGAAAAGTGTAAGACAGGAAATCACCAACTTACTGAGGAACTCTAAGTAAACGGCATTTTTTTGTTCTCATTGTTACACTGGCGTTAATATTTTCACTTGATTTAATTTTATATTCATTTCTTACTGAAAATTATTATTAATGTGAATGCCCTACTTTAATTACTGCTCCTGTTATGAGGAAATTAGATGCAATGTTGTATTACATGCTGAAAATTCTATATTATATCTAAAGCACTGTTTGGAATAAAGTTATTATTATTATTGAACCTCAGCCGATTCACCTTCACGATGGTTTATTAGTTACAGGATTTCATCATGAGCTGACATTAGTTAGAGAACCATTGGAAAACCTGGGAGTACTGGACAGCTGTTTCGTCCTAGTTTGGGACTCTTCATCAGTACGCACCCACCGGGATTCGAACCCAGGACCTTCTGGTTACAAGGTGAGCTCGTAGACCATTAAGCCACTGGGACCCGATTCAATGACACCCATGAATCTACTTCTACCATTCATGACATAGGCGACCGCTAGCCAATGTCTTCGGCGAGTATTTGTCTTCACTCCCGACCTGCTGCACCCTACTGGTCACGACTTCTAACTAGAACCTCAGGTAACTACCTACCTGAATGAGGCAAGTCACTAGTGAGCATCTCATTGATATTCAAGTGTTGGTTTGTAGGGATTTGGTTGATTGGTTACAGGATTTCATCATGAGCTGACATTAGTTAGAGAACCATTGGAAAACCTGGGAGTACTCTAACTAATGTCAGCTCATGATGAAATCCTGTAACCAATCAACCAAATCCCTACAAACCAACACTTGAAGATTAATTTGTTAATCCGTGCGGATGGAAACCTATGGTGATGAACATAATTTTCAAGGGACAAGAACTCAGCAGCTTCGTTGTGGTGTGATTATCTACTTGTACACTCTCTTCAAATCATCACTTCAATAAATACACCTTTCAGCAGCCGTAAGTGTTTTATTTTCCTTTCGCTAATTCGGGGCAGTGTTAAGAACAGCTTAGCCATCAAGTTAGATGGGCCAGGCTAAAGAGTCAGCAGGTAGTATGGCTAGCGCTCACGTATAGCAGGATTGATAGCCACACATCAATCATGAGCGTTATATTTAGTCGAAACCAACTGGAAATGAGTTCATTCAAGCAGACTAACCAATTGGTTTCCTAGAAAGTTATGTGCTATAGGGTCTATGAGAAAGATTCTGTACTTATTCGGAAACACATTCTTAAGTTTGTATACGTTTTTAACATTGAATGATATTCTCTAGAAATATCTCAAAACAATGATTTAAATGAAAAGATATACGAGCCATATTTATTCCGACCAGCAAAGATGATCATGTTAAAGCCAGACAGGATTAGTGGGAAAAGAAAGACAGGCGTTGACCAGACTGAAATCAGACAGGACATCTACAGGGACTAAGTATAAAGAACAAACTCCAGATATTCAACACCAACATCAAATTTTAGCTTCTATATGGTCCTGAGACTTGGTACGCGCGTAACTGACGCGTTCCTCACAGCCTGATGCAGACATTCATAAACAAATACCTTCCCTCGATACTGAAGACCAGATGGCCAGGAAGAAAGGAATAGAGACAAGGAAGTCTGGCAACAAACCAAACAACAACCTGTTGCCAAAAAAGAGTGAAGAATGAAATGGCGATGGATTAGACATAAGCTGAGGAGACCGTTGAGTGAAATCACATTCTGTGCAGGCCTTTGAATGGAACCCAAACGGTAAGCGACGAGCTGGACACTCAGAGGTAACATGGAGGAGATCATGTGAAGAGGAAAGTGAAGCTTGTGGATAGAATGGAGCCAGCTGGGAGTGATGAAGGAGGACCGGGTGCACTAGAGATGTGCCAGTGAACCCCTATGTTCCACTCGGTAGGAATAATAATAATAATGTATTCTAGTTCGAAACTGTGATCATAAAATTCACAAAAATCAAATTTCCAGCACATTACTATTCACGATTAGGCGAATTAAAATGTAGAAGGTGCTCATTACTCCGAATAGACTAACTGATATGAACACACATATGACCGAACACAAATATTACGGGGTATTACTGGGTTGTAACCGTCGTTTAACTTGAGTAGATTACGCCTATTACTATTTACGACTAGGCGAACTAAAATGTAGAAGGCGTTTATTACTCCGGATAGACTATTACAGTTTTACCTAACTGATATGAACAGATATATGACCGAACACAAGTATTACGAGGTATTACTGGGTTGTAACCGTCGTTTAACTTGAGTAGATTACGCCCAAAGACACGACAATATAATCAACTGGTCACTTGAAAATATCCCCCCACAGTGAGATAGACACAGAGAGTCAGATTCAACCGCGACAACTGTAGCAACGTTTATTAGACAAAATATACGGTATATCACATCTACAAAATGTCAGGAATGTAAGCCATAAATAAATGGGCAAATCTTGATCGGTCGTATGACATCACGAGTCCTCAGAAAGTTAAGTCATAAACAGACGAATCAAAAGCTCCCTAATCCGGTTATCCTCTTAACATTCATGTGTAAATAACGAATTCACGGCTAACAAAGCTAGTCCGCCCTAAAAAACACCAATATCACTACATGACATGCTTGCAAGTAGCGGAGAACATATTTAGTATCCTACTTACAAGCTGTATTTCTTTGAAACGATTCTTATATCATAACACCGGTCAAATACAGAGTGAACGTATTTAAAGTGGAAGATGAAGACATCAGCAGTAAGAATAATGTGAATATTGCATACTTCTTGTTCACTTCACTTTACCTAACTGGGAGGTTTAATTTAGCCTATACGCTTCCTGAATGTTTGTCTGCACATTGCCATAGGATCCATCTTAATGTCAGAATTAATAACAATGAAGTCCAAAAGCCAGTCTAGGACTCATCATCTGTATGCTGGTGATTTTTAATGAGACTTAAACTTTGTGACCAAAGTTTCAATTACCAAAGCGTCAGATTCTAATTTCATTTCGTTTATACTTGTTATTTCGTGTTGTTAAAATTTATCAAGTCGAAAACACTTTTGAAGATCAAATGGTTAGCAAGAATTAGCAACATAAAAGTCTCGCAACGAATCATTAGAGAACCTATCGCTCAACATATATCCTGAAGAAAATGGAGATTCATTAGAATCACTCTAAGGAGACCGTTGACTGACATCCTATTCTAAGCCATTACTCCATTGGAAGGTGAATGCGAAACGAAAATTTGGGAGTCCGAGGATGGCATGAATCACATTGCGTGAGGAAGAGATGAGAGCTAGTTGGAAGTCATGGGGCTGGATAAAGAGGACTACAGTGAACAAGACGAGATGGAGATGCGTCGTTGAAGCCCTATGTTCCACTCGGAACCCATGGCAATAATAATTTTATACCATCACTCACTTGAATTTAAACCCATTCAAATGACAAGTCACAGCTAGGACAAAATGTGAGGTTTAAACTCCACTACCACTTATAAATGGACAATTAATGTATAGATTGCTTAGTACTTGTGCTATATTACAGTGTAAGTGTACTTTAGTGTATGACTGTAAGTTTACTCAATTTAGTTTTTGAGTGGTACTGCAAATGCCTTTGAATGACAACTGTAAGTAGTCAAGTATTCCCATTTCGATAGTTACTTCAGAACTTCCCTTGTTTTGAATAGTTACTTAGTCAATTACATCGCGTAATGTCGTGCTCTTCTCCCCATCCTTCACTGAGTGAATACCCTAAGTTCACTTAACAAAACAGGAAGAGTGACAGTCAACATTTAAGAGTATCTACAACCTTGAGGCAACTGGTGTTCTTTCAGAGATCCGAACTATTGTCACTCAATGTTGTAGACAGTCATTGCAAACTGGACTAAAGAATTCAGTAAGTACTATGATCTGAAGCATATTTGATATTGGTCAGTTGTAAGCGACAATACTAACAACTTTTAGAATCTTCCTCCATCATAAGATTTAGAATTGAAAATATGCAACTTAGTTTACGCCTGTTGTTACTTGAAAAATCTGTTCGCGTTGGTTTCTCTCAAATGTTCATTTGAGAGTTTCATTGTTTTGTCAGTTTTCTGAGTAGTGGCTATTACTTTAGACAGTGTTCAACCAAACTAACCAATTTGTATTATTCATATGGCTTTGGGCATGAAAAAAGGGAGCAGTAGAAAGTTTTCAAAAAGCCAAAATACTCAAATGTTAGAAAGATAGTCGACGGACAGAAGACATTTTCAGAACATACGATGCAGTTGTTTTATATCCCGTGAATCTTCAAACGAATATAGTTAGCAGTAGAAAACTTTGGATAATTTCCTAGTAGGTTTTCCCTGACATGAACTATTAATTTCAAGGAGATTTACACATGTATGTTGGAAACATGTATTTCCAAACAAGCAAGTGAGAGGTGCTGTAAAAAATTATATTTGTAAAGTCTCAGCGAGATTGAAATGAGTAGTTCCGAAGTTTCGTTCGGCAATCTGGTCCGAACTTCTTCAGGGAAATTAAGATGGATATGTATCACTAATTATTAATACTTGGTAAAAATTCTCGACTATCCATATCTTCTTATGGAAACTTTAAGAAATGTTTTACAACTGTTTACCCACACACACATACACACTCTATTTAAAGTGTTTAACAAAGGTAGACCAATATTTGTAAGTCCGAGGTCAAATTTTGATCACAGCTCATAAAATTTTGTTTATTATACTTGTTGATACTTGCAGAATGACTCATGATTGGACAAATTTTTAAAAACAAGTGATGTTCCTTTTTATATATAAACCTATGTTATGTTAATTTCGATTAATTTCCCTGAAGAAGTTCGGACCAGATTACCGAACGAAACGTTGGAATTACTCATTTCAATCTCGCTGAGACTTTACAAATATAATTTTTTACAAATGTCTACTTCTCACTCGGTGCCCAAATATTTTAGAGGTGCTGTATTTACAAATATATACAACCATAACAGTCGTATAAAAAAGTTTCACAAAGTGATTACTTGCTGCAGCATTAGGCTGATTAGTGAGTGACAATCATTGTGGTGAAATCTGATTTGTTGTCTGTTAGTATTTAGACATATATCACCCTTCTACTGAATTGGACACAGTTTATTCTTATCGCATGTTGACTACGGATAAAAATCTCAACTTTTTGAAATGTTTTCAACATTCCTCGGTGATTTACGTGTTCCTGTAGATACCTAGGAGTCTGGACAGTTTGCGGCAAAAAGTTTTTTTCTATTGAGTTGATTCACAAAAGTATGGTAGCCTGGCTTAATATTCCAATCTACTTCTAATGTCAGACACATAAAAAGCAGCAATAGTATAGTTGCAGAAGACTTGTCACATACAGACATGAAGAAAATACTCTCTTCTTGTATTGACTGTTGACACCTTCCAACCTCGTTATATTCTTAAAAGGAAAAGCCACGTATTCATGTTATCTCAGTTGGAAAATGTAGCCTGTTAATTGCAGTAGCTATCAGATGTACCGGATGTCAAAAATAATAATAATGCATTAAACGCTATGGTTGACATGTTTTATTATTTGTCAGTGAGTCCAAAGCCATAACTACAATACTGCCACACTCTATTACTCTTTTGTCGCTAACATAAAATATCAGTATATGCACATCAACACAGTCTGTCTTCCAACGGTCCCCACTACAAGTGTAAAAACCGGGTTTTCTTATTGGTCCATAGCAAACCGACGACAGAGATCTCAGCTAAAAAAGATATTAAAGCCATTAAACTCTCCCATCTCATCTGCTATTTAAACAAAACAATTTTATTTCCAAGTATTGGTTTGTAGGAATTTGATTCATTGGTTACAGAATTTCATCATGAACTGACATCGGTCAGAGAACCATTGGAGAACCTGGGAGTACTGGACAGCCAAATACTCGCCGAAGACATTGATTAGCTGTGGCGCTATGTCGTGAAGTGGTAGAAATTACAATTCACAGGCCATTGGATCGGGTCCCAGTGGCTTTGTGGTCTACAAGCTCGCCTTGTAACCAGAAGGTCCTGGGTTCGAACTGCTCTGATGGGTGCGTACTGATGAAGAATCCCAAACTAGGACGAAACGGCTGCCCAGTACTTCAAGGTTTTCCAATGGTTCTCTAACCAATGTCAGCTCATGATGAAATCCTGTAACCAAATAATTTTATTTCACACATTAGTTTATATATTAACAACAACAACACCAGTATACAGTTAGCATCAGTCAGGGTGTTAATCGGCAGATTAACATCACAATTATTGTTAAGTGTTCTAAATATTCACAACATTCTTTAACAAATTCTCCCAGCTAAAAGAATATATATTTGGCTGTTAAAACATTATTAACTTGTAGACAATCTACTATTTGACATTATATCATACTTGATCGTGCCTGCAAAATTGGCATGCATTTTCATGTAAATTTATGTTTATATGAAAATATACATTATTATTATTGTTATTATTATTATAAACACTGACACATATATGAAACACAGAAACTTTACAAAACTTCATACCAGGAAATAACGGGCACAAAATTACGCCAAAAATTCAACACACTGTTTAAAGACTTTGCCTAAAATAAAGCTGTAATTATTAAATGCAACGAAAAAGGAGGTTATCTTCGCTGTGTTGAGAAATACAAAACACACTATAGACTGTGGTCCTGGATCTGGCATCTACGAAGTTCAACAAATACACAGTTATTAACAGGTATTTTTGTTAGCAGCTGCCAGGATATGTGGGTTTAGAGATTGCGGTATCGACGTTCGCGAGTTGTACGATTATACTAACGCAAGATCTTATACCAACAACTTCTATAGTGTTCGTTCTTCGAGTACCAAAGATAAAGCAAAAGACCAGATTTTGTCGTCCAAAGTACGTAGTATATTTAGGGACAAAATCGCGGGTAGAGGTGAATGCTTAGCTAGCTAGTAATCGTGCACGCACGTGACACGACGGAGTACCAAATGGCGGGGATGCTTGACCGTAAGCCTTCAGCTAAACAAGTCGACTTAAACAGTGATGGTCAGCATCCAATGTTGAGTGATGATTGCTGTGGTTAATAATTTTGGGGAATCATTTACCGCTACAGCTCACTCCCCCCCCTAGTGGGTTTGTGAGCACCCTAAGACATGACCAGCCGGAAGTAAAAAAATCTCGATGGTTCCCTGATGGGTGAAAAAAATCTTCCGAGCGGCTTGATCGAGAGCCTGCTGGTCTGTCTGCTTATGCTAATAGGGTGTCTGTACATAGCTTCCTCGATGTTGTCCGTTGGATCCCGTGCTTCGTTTGTTTTCTGTCCAGTGCCCGTTGCACCTGGAAAAGAAAACAAGAATGCTGAGAACCTTGTCAAGAAAAATGTACCAAATAAGCGTTTTTTTACCAAAAAAAATTACGTGCACCTACTATACAGTAAAATAATGTGAAGTTCAAAATATCGGGAAAAAAATATACATCCAATTTAATTTTTTTTCAAGTGCATGTTTAATGTACGGTTATAGGAAAAATATCGTTTACTTTCAAATGCCAAGTCCAAGTGTCTAAGGTGAGTTTCCTTATCTGGACTGGCAATGAGGCAGTCGTCTAAGTATGCGTATACAAAGTCGAGACCGCGAAATACTTCATCGATCAAGCGTTGGAATGTTTGGGCCGCATTCCGGAGGCCGAATGGCATACGTAGGAATTCGAAAAGTCCGAAAGGTGTAATGATAGCCGTTTTCGGAATATCTTCTGTTGCCATCGGGATTTGGTTATATGCTTTAACCAAGTCGATTTTGGAGAATATAGATGCTCCAGATAACGTTGCCGTCAAGTCGTGTATGTGAGGCAAAGGGTAGCAATCAGGGGTTGTTTTGGCGTTCACTCGCCGGTAATTACCAGTGGGTCACCAACCGTTACTATCCTTTTTCGGTACCATATGCAATGGGGATGCCCATGGACTATTCGATGGCCGAATGATGCCAAGGGTGAGCATATGATCGAATTCGTTTCTGGCAATTCTCAGTTTGTCAGGGGCCAGTCGTCGTGCTTTAGATGTCACGGGCTGTCCTGAGGTTATGATGTGGTGCATAACATTGCTGGTTATACACGGGAGATCGTTAGATGGGCAATTGAGTTCCGGATATTTGTCAACAATCGGTTGAAAAGTTGGATCGAGGATTGCTTTCATCTTAACGATTGACAAGC
Organism: Trichobilharzia szidati; assembly: GCA_944472155.2. Classification (NCBI taxonomy): domain Eukaryota; kingdom Metazoa; phylum Platyhelminthes; class Trematoda; order Strigeidida; family Schistosomatidae; genus Trichobilharzia; species Trichobilharzia szidati. The sequence goes on along the minus strand of OX235272.1, from coordinate 24,220,281 downwards.
TGGGGCCTACGTAAGTTATGCCTTTGATAGACAAACTAGTAGTGTTGTCAATTAGTCGTTTACGGCGGACGTCTACGAGCAAATCATGATGATTAAGTAGGTCCGTGCCAATGATGGGCATTGTGACGTCAGCGATTAGGAAAATCCACTGAATAGGTTTGCGTAAACCTACGTTCAGATAGACGTATTTCCGACCATAGGTTGCAATTGGTTTTCCATTTGCAGCCTGAAGGTTGAAGTTAGGATCCTTCTGTCGATCTGCTGCTGTAGCAGGAAGGACGCTGACTTCGGCGCCTGTGTCGACTAGATATCTAGTCTGGCTCATTGCATCATGGATGTAAAGTAAGCGGCTAGTGCCACCGGCGACGGTTGCCGCTAACGCGTGCCGGCGGGATAGTTTCCCACAGACTTGGAGGCTTTGCCGAAATCACAAGGTTTTCGACAACATTTTGCTTCCTTGCCATAGGTGTTGTGATACCAACACCAGTCAGGATTTTTGAGAGAACGTGTGTTGGACTTAGATCGTCCACGTGCGTTTTGTCGTTGAGGGGATTTAGAACGACGGTAGGAGGAATTGTTAGGTTTGTTTGACCTAAGCATCTGCTGGACGGAGTTGCATAACTCTATCATTGCAGAATCCTTCCTCGAAGTCTGTCTTCGGTAACTGGCCGTTTCGTTATCTCTAGAATTCTATCTGCAAAGACAGCTAAGTCATCCATGAGAACACCCTGAAGTGTCACAAGTACAGTCTGAACTGACTGTGGCAGTTTGGATAAAAATGGTTCTCTGAACAGTCCTTCATCGAACTGACTTTGGCCAATGATCTCTTTCATTCTTGCCAGCATGCTCACGGCTGACTGATCCCCTAACTCGATGTTACGAAATAACTCATCCAGACGTTGTCGATCTGTGAGAACGTTTCTCTTGAGGATGGATGCTTTGAGCAACTCGTACGAGTTACTTACCGACATCTGCAGAGTTACGCACTTGCTGAATTCCCGCGGTAGGGCGTGAATAACTGCAAGGAACTGTGAACGTTGATCAGTTATGCCATGTTCACAAAAATCAGACTCAGCAATCTGAAACCACGTTTCAGCATTATCTGGCCAATATGGTACTAGCTGGATTGTTTTGGCGGTTGAGCGAATCCGAATAACCTTGGGGCTAGGATCACACATGACGAAAATGCCGATTACAAAAGAGTACAGGAACAAACACAAAAAGGAACGAACTCACCGGGTTTATCTGCGTGTGAACTGAAGATGTAGTTCGTGGTTGGGCTCACCAGTTTACGGGCTGCGGGTATCGACGTTCGCGAGTTGTACGGATTATACTAACGCAAGATCTTATACCAACAACTTCTATAGTGTTCGTTCTTCGAGTACCAAAGATAAAGCAAAAGACCAGATTTTGTCGTCCAAAGTACGTAGTATATTTAGGGACAAAATCGCGGGTAGAGGTGAATGCTTAGCTAGCTAGTAATCGTGCACGCACGTGACACGACGGAGTACCAAATGGCGGGGATGCTTGACCGTAAGCCTTCAGCTAAACAAGTCGACTTAAACAGTGATGGTCAGCATCCAATGTTGAGTGATGATTGCTGTGGTTAATAATTTTAGGGAATTATTTACCGCTACATGGGTAAAAAAATGGGCCGTTTTCCTTTCGAAAGTGGGCTATTTTAAGTAACGACATAGACATAGCGGGAAGAAGTGAGTAACTTTTTTCTTGAGACACAGGTAGTGGGAGGAGAGATGGGAAATAAATGTGGGATAATATCTATGTAGCGCAGTCAAACTTAAAATTTAACAAAATCCACTTAGGCAAACTATAACCATGCTATTATAAGAATTATGTTTCCATTGGGGAGTTTGTAGTGACCAATTTTATCATTCATCATCACGTTATACTTTCACTATGTAACTGGACTTTGATTTGTTTATCACTCTAAAGATTGCATGATAACAATTGATACATTTTACTCGCTCAACTTTTGAATTTTGACTATTGCGATAATACACGTTCGTACTCCTTCTCAAGTACCTTTTGATTTGCGTTGTGTATGTCGAGTGATCGCAACGTTCATCATCATCAGCCCCTTGACTTTCGTCGTGGGGGTGCTATGACAGTTCGCGCTATCAGTCTTCGCCATTCTTCTCGGTTTAATGCTATTTTCTGTAGCGTATCCAAGGGCATTTCAGTCCACTCTTTTATGTTGTCAAGCCAGCTCTTATTCGGTCGACCTCTCTTTCGTGCTCCTCCTACTGTGCCTTGTAGAATCGTTTTGGACAATGTGTCATGTCTTACCGTGTGGCCGAACCATTGTAGTTTCCGTTTCTTTACGATTGAAAGGAGTGGTTCCTGTTTTCCTGCCAGTCTATGGACCTGGTGTAAGACATATTCATTAGTTTTCCTTTCAAGGTAACTTATTCCTAGGATCCTTCTATAGCTTTTGTTTTCGAAGGCTTGTATTCTTCTTTCTTTCTCTGCATTCAGGGTCCAGCTCTCACATCCATATAGAAATACAGAGAGGACCAGTGACGAGTAGAGTTTCATTTTTGCTGAGACGCTGATGTTGCTCTTCCATATTTTCCCTAACTTGGACATGGTGGCAGAGGCTAGGTTTAGTCGAATTTTTATTTCCTTAGTGGACCTTCCATCTTTTGTTAGGGTAGACCCGAGGTATTTGAAAGTTTCAACCTCTTCTAATACATGTCCATCAAGTCTGATACATCTATCTGAGTTGTTTCCTCCGTTAATGAGTATTTTGCTTTTTTCTGTGCTGATTTCCATGCCCACAGATTTGGTTGCAACATCAAGTCTTGAGGTGAGGTCCTGAACTTGATCAATGTTTTCCCCAATGAGGGCTATATCATCAGCAAATCTGAGGTTGGAAATTGGTCTTCCGTTTATGCTAAGTGTCGGTGTAAAGTCATGTAGGGTTTGTGTCATAATATGTTCGAGGAATAAATTAAAGAGGACTGGTGAGAGAATGCACCCTTGGCGTACTCCTATAGTTGTTCTGAAGAACTCACCAGTTTGATTATTTAGAGATACTGCACTACTAGATTTGTTATATAAGGACTTAATAACCTCAATTATGTTTTTATATATATTTTAGTTATTCATGACTTGCCATAAGCCTTCGTGCCACACACGGTCAAAGGCCTTCTTAAAGTCGATAAAGTTGTGTACTAGCATTTTTTGGTGTTGTAGACATTTTTCGTTTAGTACCCTTATGTTAAAAATTTGTTCAGCAGTGCTTCTGCCCGGCCTGAATCCGGCCTGCTCTTCTGAGAGTATTTCCTCTACTTTCTTTTTGAGTCTGTTCAATGTTACTTTCAGCATGACTTTACTTGGGTGGCTGATTAAACTTATTGTTCTGTAGTTCTCGCACTGCTTTGCGTCCCCTTTCTTAAATATTGGAATGATTAGTGACTGAGTCCATTATTTAGGCCATTCTTTTTCTTGCCAGATTTTTTGACAGGCTGCTTTCAGCCATTTAACTGTTTGTGGTCCACCATGTTTAATTAGTTCTGCCGGTATGTTGTCAATTCCTGGTGATTTATCTCCCTTAAGTGATTTTATTGCTTCCTCTACTTCTGACTCTAGTATGGGTGAATCACCGATCTCCCTATTGTCCCAGCATGAATTGTTTATTAGGCTATAATTAGGGCTTATTTTATGATTGTAGAGTCCCTTACAGTATTCTGTCCACCTTCTAAGGATATCTGCTTCTTCTGTTAAGAGGGTGCCTTTACCATCCTCAATTATGGTTGCTCTATTCAGTTTCGTATTGGTCAGCTTACTCAGTGTTTCGAATGCTTTTTTATTGTTGCCTCCCCTTAAGCTATTATCGATGATATTACATTGTTCAGTAATCCAGCCCTCTTTTGCTCTCTTCATTTTGGAGCGTATTTCTTTGTCTACTGTTCTATACTCTTCCCTGTACTGGGAATTAAGCCCTTTCTTCTTTTTTAGTTCTCTTCTTGTATCACACAGGTTTAAAATATCGTCTGTGACCCAAGGTTTGATTTTCTTTCTTTTGTTACCCAGAACTTCTGTTGCTGACTCATGCAGCACTGTTTTAATGGTTTCAGTGAGTGAATCGATATTGTCGTGAATCAAGGTAAGTGCAGCGAACTTGCCCCCTACATTTGCCTTAAACATTTCTGCTATGTTTGGGTCCCTAAGTTTCTCTAGGTCATATCTGATTCGAGGGCTTATTTGTCTGCGGTTCTGTTTTAGTTTTAATTTTATAGTTATTAAAACCATGTCATGATCGCTGCCTATGTCTGCTCCAGGAAAAGTTCTGGTTTTAGCCTTGTTAATGCTTGACTTGAATCTTGCTGGGAACAGAATGTAGTCTATCTGGCTATGTGTTTTGTTGTCAGGTGAGTGCCATGTTGTTTTCCTTGATGTCTTATGAGGGAATAGAGTGTTGGCCAGTGTGAGCTTGTGGCTGCTTGCAAATTCCAGCAGTCTTATTCCTCTCTCATTGGTTTCACCTAATCCAAAACGTCCAGCTGTGCCTGCCCATTGGTCATATGCATCTTCACCTACCTTAGCATTCCAGTCACCCATGACAATAAGAATGTCTTTTTTCGGAGCCTCATTAATACACTCCTCTAGTTCATCATAGAAGCATTCTACTTCCTCGTCCTGGTATTCAGATGTAGGCGCATAAACTTGTATTATTGTTATGTTAAGTGGTTGAGCCCTAACTCGTAGAGAAATGATTCTATTGTTTACAGGTCTACAGCTTATTACAGAGTTAACTTGTTTTTTGTTTACGATGAAACCCACATCATGTTGGTGTTTCTCTTCGTCCCCACTGTACCATATCTTGTGACCCTCTTCTGTAGTTGTTACTCCCGAGCCTGTCCACCTAACTTCTGATAAGCCTAGGATGTCCCATCGGTATTTACTGAGTTCATGGGTCAGTTCTTTTACTTTCCCACAGGCATAAAGCGTTCGAACATTCCATGTTCCTATGACTGTGTCAGCATTTGGGAGTTTTATTAGTCGGTGTGTCTCAGTAGCTAACTTATCACTTCTGCCCTGTGACACGGCAGCAGAAAGCGCGGTCGTTGTTAAACCGGGCCCCGACCGATCCGGCATGGCGTTTACTGATATTGTTCTCATCATAGCATTACACTGGGTTTGATAGGTCTTGACGGCACCCATCTCCTCTCCAAGACCGATTTTTCCTCAGGGTTGTCTCCCGAAGATGGACTGTCTTTCTGGACTTATGAGCTCCATCAACCCAGTATTGTGTTTGATAGTTCCTGGTGGGAACTATCTCCTCTCCTAGAGCGATGTTCCCTAAGGGTTGTCTCCCTAAGGTGGACTTATATTACTTACCTTATCTTACTTACCTTACCATGTCTCCGCAACCGTAAGCCCTACAGAGACGAGACTAGTACCAATAGATTCCTCTCGTCGAGCAGAATCCAATGGTATATCAAGGGGTCAACGCTCTTCCTAAGGAAAATACCGGGGTTTCCCTGCGTAGCCGTTCCCGCCTCTCTGGTGTCCCTGAGGTTGATGCTGCCTATTACAGACCTATGCCATAGCATACAACCTAATGTTGCGGAGCTAAAGATGTCAGGGGCTACGCCTGTAGCATGACCTACAGGCCAAGAGACAGAGTATCCTCCCTAGTCTTTGAAAATCCCTAGTCGGCCGAGGAGATGCTATGTGTCCTTGAGACTGGTGGTAGTGGATAGATCTCATCGAGGGCTATCCATTGGTATATAGCTTCTCTAGGTCCTGGCCTCCCTAAGGAAAATTGCAAGTCTTGGCCCTAAGTGCCGTAGCATAGTAAGCATGAAGCTAGCTAAGTCCGAAATCTGGCCTAAACATGAATAAAAATAATAAGATATAATGTAAAAGGATAGAAGACTTACCAAATTCTTCTTTGTGTTTGGTTTGCAAGCCCCCATAGGCCTGCAAGCGTTGCAGTGTGGCCGTAGTCAGCCATGCGTCCGTCCCGTGCCATGCTCCAAAATTCAACTCGAATTGAGCTTGATATCCTTGACAGTTAAACTGAGTCAGGTAGGGAGATGCAGACTTCCGGGTTGGGGCCCGCCCTCGGGACTCTAAGAATCAGTGGCTGGAGACAATAGGTGACATGGCTCAAAATCGTTGTCAATGGCTTATGCAGATGTATTCAGTCTCTTGTGTAATCTTTCATATTCCTTTCTACCATTACTCATTCTGTATCACTCTTATACCTGTCAAAACCCTATTGATTCTCTTCACTCATCTTGTCTAACTTTGTGTGCTATTCGGAACGTGGCAACTTGAACTGCTGCACTTCGGTGCCGAGTTCTATGTTGAATCCAGACAAAGACAGATTTATGGCATGACCAGTTCTCGAAAGGTGCCTACCGATTGGAAGGAATGCTACCACGTGAAACTGCCAAAGAAGGTTGACTTAGGCATGTGCAAGAACTGAGTGGCGTGGAATAATGCTCTTGTCCACCCTTGCCAAGTAAAATACCAAGTCGTATCATCCTGGAGAAAATAAAAGATGCACCGGATACAAAACTTCAACACACTGCCCAGAACAAGTTGAATTCAGGAAAGGCAAATCATGTGCTGATTAAATTGCAAGTCTACGCATCATCATCGAACAAAGCATCGACTTCAAAAAGGACTTCGACAGACAGCGTTAACCGAGAAATAATTTGGAAACTACTTCAACACTACGGGGTACTTCAAGTCTTTGTCAACCTAATTCAAGATATAACAGGAATACGCTGGACGACCGATAAGAAAACTCTAGAAGATTTGGATTTCGAAGATAGTATATGTCTAATGTCACACAAACTCGAAGACTTGCAGGCGAAAACCAACAAACTGGCTGAAGAGGCAGGCAACGAAGACAGGACTGCAGGTCAACACAGAGAAGACGGACAAAGGTGATGAAGATAATTAACAAACAGCAACAACAACAACCACCACCAATCACCATCAAGGGAAGACATTTAGCAGAGGTTGCACCGTTTCAACTACAGGCGGAACGGACGAAGATGTCACTGATGGCCAGCGAGAATCGGAAAGGCAAGATACGCCTTCATCAACTTTAAACCAATTTGGAAATCTTCTGCACTCAACGTAAAGAACAACATTCACATTTTCAACACCAATATGCAGTCGGATCTTCTATACGGATCTTAAACTTGGCCAGCGTGTCACGAAAAGGATTTCCAACAGGCCACTACAGACTTTTATCAGCAGTAGCCCACTTCACTGGCTCCATACTGACGATGACATGGTCAGTCAGAGAGAATAAGCAACAAGAAACTCTGGCTGGGAACAAACCAACAGGCGATAGCCGATCGCTCAACAAATATGGAGGAGAAGGCGGAGATGGATCGGGCATACATTCAGAAGGCCGCCGAATGACATCGCACGCAATTCAGGCCATCGCTCGAGTGGCATCCAAATGGAAAGCGACGAGTGGGTCGTCAGTGTGAGGGTGACATGGAGGAGGACGTTAGGACACAATAATAAACGCGAAGAAGTACAAGGATATACGCTTACGATAGTTTGGTCAAATAGTACAATACAACAAGTTTGATGAAGTTACAATAATACAGTATTATTTTACTGATTACGAAGCGCTTAGAACTCGCGCGCACCTTGAATATGACGTGCTTTCTTCTCTCTAACCATAAAATATACCTATTTTTTAAGTTATCCGCTTGGGAAACGTGATCTTCCTAGCCGGTGACTCAAATTCAACCATTACTGTGCGGTAAGTCTAGCTGTCTCGAACTACTACCAGAGCTTCAAGGGCTTCATCTGTGGCAGCATCTTACTCGTTAAGATAATCAAGACCCATTGTTCTGCAATGTGATTGCTGTTAAGCCTAGTAACTTAAAAGGATTAGGTAAAGTGGAAAACCTATTATATTTCTTACCTTATATTTTATCAATCTATTTGTTCTTGTTCCATTGGGCAGATACTGTTGCTATCTTTTATTCCTATATAAACATAATTTGTAATAATTGGTTATATGAGGGTTGAAACTAGCCTTAAAAAGAGCACCGTTTAGTTTTTTAACTTTGTTCCTTTACTTACCCAGCGGAACGTAGGGCTTCAAGCCAGAGGCTTGAATTTTCGGTAACAGAGGGTCCTGTTTGATCAGGAACAGTGGTCTACACTGTGCAATAAATTAGGGCTGGACATCAATTCAGCAAAACTGTGCAGACCGTGCAGGGGTGTTCAGGCACCTCAAGGTTAGCCAGCTCTATTAAGAGTGATACTGGGCTCTGCTGCTACTGTTACTGGTCAAATATTAGATATCGACTGGAGTTCCAACATAAGAATAAGGCATGACAGACCATTGGCAGACAGGCAAATTGCGAGGGAATCACCGAAACTGATGGCTTCTACCCACACAGCCATAAACGGTGTTCCGGAGCTGAAAACTGGCACTGTTTGCGAAAAACACATGCTTGACGTACAGCAATGGAGATGGCCGTCATCTCAGACAGCCCCCGGTGCCTCTGGAGCAATCTCGATTTTCCAGCTACCTCGTTAAGCTCATCTCACACTGATTAGCTCCCCAAAGCAACTAACTGTCAAATTCACCTCCTGGGAACAGTTACTACTTCAGTGGTGGTGTTAGGCCAGGGGTAAAATGGGAGGACATATCCGATGCTGCGAAAACATACCTCGAACCATGAGGAGGCAACAAACTAAGGTCACAATAAGTCTCCATGCCTCAGTGACACTACATCGGTGCGGCACTGAAGATGACAGCTAGTGTCACCAAAGTGTCCTTCCTGAATCCAGGGGAAAATGACAAGCCAGTCCCATCTAAATCACCCAACTAATTCCAATACTAGTTCCTCTTCCAGCAGCCAAAAAAGTAGGTGAACTCAGAGATCTCCAGTAACACCTACGCCCTAAAATAATAATCCTGACTGAAACCTGATCAACCCCCACCATCACCAACAACGAAATTAATATAAGTGGTATGGTTCTGGTCAGGCAAGGCAGGGATAACAAAGAAGCGGGGCAGTTGACAAGCAACTTTAATGAGTACATGCAACGGACCCACCACTCACTGAACTCTCAGACTGTATATGGTGTCATTTCACCGTAGGCTACACCAAGCATTTACTGGGTGGCATCTAACGATCACCCACTTGTGGGGCAGAGCACAACCCGCTACTGATCAGCATTATCACAGGGACACGGGACTTGGGCTGTCGCCAAATCACTATCGCTGAAGATTTCAATGTCCCATACCTTAAACTTGGCTCTGGGTGTGCTGAGGGAAATTTTGGCCGAAATCTGCCACAAACCATTAGTAACGCAGGACTGATTGAGAACGTTGGAGTGGACACTAGGTGAGGCCCTAGTGGAAAGTCGTCGAAACTAACTAGTGGCCAACTAATTTTTCACATCATAAGCCCTCTAGGGAGTGGTTACCATGCAGTCGTAGGGTTCGATCTTGTTCTTCGTAAGCGCTTACGGTGGGACTCGACACGATCATGTCTGTGCCACAACAATGCTGACTATGCCGAAATGCGAGGGCTTTTGTCTGACGCAGAATGGACTGAGTTATCCGTCGATGAACACTGGGAAGTGGTAAAAGAGATTATTCACAAAACAATCTCACTTACCATCCCTCTAGTCACAACACAGCCGAAGAAAATGTCCTCATGACTGAAGAGAGGTACGCAATGTATTCTGCAAGCAAAGTGGAAGGCTTGGTTTACGTAGCAAATATCAAAGAGTCAGACCGAACACGATGCATACGTGGAACTCGGGGACCGGTGCAGCACAAGAGTCAGTTGTGACAGAGAGTCATTTCAGGCCGATCTTGCCAAAAGACCCCTGGCGAACCCCAAAAGACTTTGCCGATTCACGCTGGAGTGAAAATTGACCAAGCAGGGCATGTGCCTTGGTATGTCCAAATGGCCGATATCTTACTGGTTCAAAAGTGGCTGAAACATTCAGTTTAGCCTTCGCCAAACAGTTAAACTGCTAGGTGGGTATTACCGGTATGAAACAAAATGGCAGCATTGCTATTTTGCCGAAGGAAAACCTAATGGCTGCCTTCCAAATATACCTGGCGATAGCACTAGAGGTGCGTCGGTGGCATAGAGGTTAGGACGCTCGCCAACCGTGCACATGGTCCGGGGTTCAATCTCCGGCCGACGCACTCCTTTACCTCGCTAAGCCAGAAATAATGCTGGTGAAGAGGAAGGGTTTGGCATGAGGCTAGCAACCCCATCCTATAAAATAAACACTGCTACAGAAACTTCAAGCCCCTAGCTTGAAGCCCTATGTTCCACTGGGAAAAGTGAAGGAAAAAATAGCACTGGGGAAGTTACAGAGACTCAAATCTGGAAAGTCTCCACTTTGTGATGACGTCAGACCATCTGCTATGAGACAGTGCGCTGAAGCTCTCTGTATGTCCGTGTGCGACTTGTTGCGACGCTCGATGGATTCAGAGAAACTGCCGAGGGAATGGAAAAGAGCCATCCTTTCTCCTATTTTCAAGAGTGGGGGTAGGCAAAATGCCATCAGTTAGAGACCAGTGGCGCTACTCGCCATGGTATCAGAAGTACTGGAAAGTATAATTGATGATCACATCAGGGGCACCTCAACAGGATTAATAGACTCCATGAAACAAAACATAGTTTCACGAAGGGCAGATCCAATGTAACAAACCCACTATCAACTTGGACTATTAGATATCATGCTGGGACATGAATGTTCCAGTCCATGTGATCTTCCTAGACTTTGAGAAGGCATCTGACATGGCTCACCATGTCCTCCTCCCGTACAAAATAAGTCAACCAAGTATAGGTGAGCCGCTGCTGTCATTGCTAGAAGACTACCCAAATGAAAGGAGATTCTGCACAAAGGTCAATAGATCATCTTGACACAGTTGGTCATCGGAAGTGTCTCAGGGATCTATTCTTGGGCCATTGATGTGTTTTTGATTTTTATCAATGACCTACCATGCCGTCTAAGCCCTGCGAATCTTTACTCTGACGGCACAGATATTTGGGGAGCAATAAAGAACTCGGAAGACTCAGATAGACTGCGGACATATCCAAAGCTTCTGGAAGACTGGGCGGTGAACAATGGCATGACTTTCAACCTGAAAAATTGCAAAGTAATGAAATTACGCATCTGGAGGTTGCAGAATGCAAGCAACACCCTGTGCAACAAAAGTTTGTCCTACGCGTAACTTAGGAGTAATTCAAACGGGGAAAATTGATACAAGAGTGAATCACACGGAGGATATAGCGAGAGCATATGTGGTCATACACTTACACATAGACAGTTAGGCGTACCCACTCCTGAGCTATTTGTAAGTTTGTACAGAACATACGTCAGACCACACCTTGAACTGCATAGTATCAGTGCACCCCCACTGCTCAGAAGAGACGTGAACCTTTTGGAAAGAGTACAAGGACGGGTAACAGAAGGAGTGATGGGTCTCCAAAACAATCGTATGATGAACGGCTAAAACAACTAGGTCTCTTCGCACTTAGCTACCGTCGACTTAGGGGAACTTGATTACTGCCTATAAGATAACATGTGACCAGAATCACCCAAACCAAGGTTTTCTACCATTAGGTAGGTACGGAACTCCTCATGGATAAGTTTCCTTTAGGATCATTCTACATAATTTTATCACTAATCGTCCCACTACCCATTTGACTCTGACAAATAGACTGTAACTTAGTTGCCGTAATATTAACTACTTCTACACTTTATGAATTTTTAAGGGAAACTTAATTTCCTAGTCGTTTTTAACAAATACTTATATAGATGTGTGTATGTATAAAGGTGATACTGCTAAGATTGTCCTCGGGTATCGATGTATCTGTTGACCTAGAGGGAAGCACTTGTCATGAAAGTTATTAATGTGCAGTACACTGTATGACTGAGACTTGCTCAAAACAATGTAATGCAACTACAGTTATTGCCGAAAAACTCAGAGCTTGGCATCAAAATGGAGGCAGGGTATGGCATGCCAATCGTCAGATATGGTAGTAGTCACAAATGTAAATCGCTCAAATCTGTAGGACAGCAACATACATTTTTTGACAGTTCGAGAATTAAACATTAGTCTGGATCCTTAACAATAAAAGAAAAAATAATGGTTGTACAGATCTATACTACAAATAAAATTAGTGAGACATCGCAGAGGTCAGCTTGTTCTACGGGTGTTAATCTTCCAGATCTTTAAATTCACTTCTCAATCAAATATCACTTACCTACCTCACAATAATCTTTTTATTTAAGCACTATTGTACTCTACTTGACCTTAACTACCTAGGCCATTATTAGAGCTAAAACTTGCTCTTTGTTCATATTTGTTGCTTGCTTAAAGTCTATTTGCTTGAGTGGATAAAAAGCAACAACAACACCAATGTTTGAACAAAGCTATCTTTTCATCGGAAACTTCATAGTTTCCATGCTTAGACCAATATGGTTAGCATTAAATATTGCAAGTGTATACTATCATTCCAAGGAGTCTCCAGCTCCTTCTTGTATATATCTTGTAGATTTACTTTCAATGACGTATTATCCACAACTGTATTTTATGCCATTTTGCAGTTTCTCAGGAAGTTCTCCTCTTCCAGAAATAGCTTTTAATCACGTGGTGGCATGGCACTTACCCAAAGGTGGGCTGTTCACTGATTGACCATAACCATAAGCAGGAAACGGAACGAAGTTTGGGTTGTCGCTCAACTTTGACGGTGAAGAGTTTATAGTTCAACATTTATACCAACCTGTTCTGATGGCTTGTACAATAATCGAACAATTTAAACTCTTGAGGAAGTAATAATTTATGACACTTCAGGATTGTAATTTATAACGTAAGTGATTGTGCCTGTAAAAGTGGCATTCATTTCTTGTAAACACCAATTTATACGCAATGTAAATTATGATTATTAGAAGGACTAGCACAACATGAAGCTATAAAAGATAATTTTACATATTAGTAAACAAAGTGAACATATTGATTTCATTAGTACTAAATAAAATTCTCATGCAAATAAAAGTATTTATAGTCCACAGTTGATCTTTATATTGACGCCATATGTATAAGAAGACCCTGTATGTTTTCCAGTATCGGGGTATTATACGCGAATTTCGGGACAATCTTTGGAACATCCATGCTGTTAAGACGCCATTCTGTAGCTTCACAATTATCACTTTCACATTAAAGGAAGCATTGCAAATGTGTAACTTGGAAATGAATCCACAATCTCAGTAATGTCTAGTGAACATGGCTTTGTGAATTCTGTAGAAATTATATTTGCATATTTCGTAAATTATAGCGTCAGTGGCACAGTGGTTAGGACTCTCACCGACCATGCACATGGTCCGGGGTTCGATTCCCTGCCGACGCACACCTGATATCTATGGTCAGCCTGAGAAATTTGGGCTACCGGTATCACATGCTGAAAATTCCATACCTGTACTAAAAAATACGGTGTGGAATCAAGCTGTGATAAAAAATTTAAAAAATATATGAACAACTCCGTCAGTGTTAACAGCATGAAGTACTTAAAATATCATAAGACAAACAGATGTAGTGTTTTGATGAGGATAATAGTGCGACATAATCGTGATACTACACCTGTACTGCTTCATGTGGACGGAAATTTCAGAACAAATTCACCCCCATTATTGGTGATCAAAAACATTGGAACATAGGCTTTAAGTATACATTGTTAGCGGAAATGATACAACAAACAGTAGATTGACCACTATAGAGCTTGCTAGATTTTGTTCTCATAATGAAAAAAGCTCATGTATATAATGATACCAAACACTGAATTAACGCATTATATGAAAAACTGATGCAAATTAAATGAACAGTTACGTTCACCACGACACTTGCAACAATCATGAGAACCATCTGCATCTGTTAGTCTAGCAGTCAGCTAAGCAAACAATGGCGCAACACTAAGTTCAGATACTTTTATATACTGAATCCACATAACCCACACTACAGTGAAGCAATCAGTGCAAATATATATTAAATCCATTTACAGATAACCTTTCAAATTACGATAATTCCTGTCCAAACAAACACACGGTGAAAAATGCGTCTACATCATGATTTCTGTTCTCACAGAAGGTTTTGTTAGCATTTATAGGGGATTTCCATGTACTGATAGCATTCATTTGTCAAATATTACTGTTCTTCACAAGAAAATAGGCTGCGCTGATATCCTGAGGCGTGAACACTTCATTGAATGATACTATGCCGAAAGGTGTAGCTTCTACAAAAGTAGACTATTTGTGTAGATGATATTACGTTGCAAATACCCAATCTTGCTCATTATGGTAATATGTCCTGCTGAAACACTGATCGTTGCAACCAATTTGCTAAGAGTGTACCGCAGTCAGATCACACGGCGCTCCAGACGCAAAAACGATATTGGATATTGGGAGCGCTCAATTCATTTAGTAAAAATGACCTTCGAAAGTCAAGGTCTCAGCGAAAGTGACTTAGGAAAGGATGCCAACGTTTTAATAATGGAGTTGAATAAAGGTATTTTATAAAAATTGCTGTCTCATCAACCTTGTATAGGTTTTCAGTCAACAAACTTAGGGATCCAGTGCAAGACTATTGCACAATTCCCCTCCGTTCTTGAAAAGTACCCATTCCCTGTTGTAATAAATTCAATATTACTCAAAATTACTCAGATTTTCTGTGATGGGTAAGAGCCATTTTTACGTTTATTCTTCAGAAATAATCATGTACGCCTGTGTATACTACGTGCATGTACAGAATGCAGAACTCACTTTAAAAAATTGACAGTGTGTGAAGATATCATCCGTAAATTACTTCCTTTCACAGAAAGCAACGATCCAACTGTCCGTGCTTTAACTCTACGGTAATTTATGCCTGGTTTTAATTTATTCTTACTAGTTTGTTTGGGATTCTGGATGAAATTACGCGCGAACACCTTGGAGTTCATCATGCCATCCTAAAGCAAATCGAATCACATTATGAAGTCGAATCGGATGCAGCTGTATGGGCCTGTCATACAATTGCCCCAATATCTAGGTATCTTGAATGTACTGTTCCTATCTTTTAGTGTGTTTGCTGGCAGTCTTTGCCCCATATTGTGTAAATTACTCAATGACTTGTCTACAGACACTGACACTAAGCTCAAACTTCTGCATTTAGGAAAACATATGCACCATAATTCTGCAGTTTCTGAAGAGGTATTCACAAGTGCATTTATAATTATTGTTTCAGATACGTCGTTGCTTGATCGAGATGCTTAACACATACAATACTACTGATTTCGTTAGTGCCATCTTAGATACACTTACCACTCTAGAAACTCGTGCCCCACTACATGTTCACAGCCAAGTTAGTTAATTTTCAGATAAAATACTAAAGTTTTAAATTTGTTGATAAACTTTCATGACAAAATTTAGTCAGCAAAAATGCATACAAGTCTATGCGAGAGCTTCAACAAGAAAAGTTAAACAGAATCCATAATTACTCCACTTCCATTTGCCGTTGTTTTCGTTATCCAGTCCAACCTCAATTGTTATCATGCATTTTCAGAAAATGAAATCATTGTAAGGAAACAGAACTCTTGGTTTTCGCTCCATCTGTACTCCTTCAGATCACATGTTTAATCTTACATCTGTTTTGCATGACTTACTGAATGCGACTGAGTTCCATCAAGTTACTTTCAGATTCAGATTTATTGACTAAAGATAGAAGGCTTGAAACGTATATTATTCCTTTTCTAACAAATTCCTGTGCTTGTTCAAACCCTTCTTGAATAAATCAATTGAGAGCGCTGACAGCACTTCCTCAACGAATCGGTTCCAGGAGTTTATTACTTGGTGTGAGAATCAGTACTTCACAGCGATATAGTTCCTCCTACTGTTATAAGGGAAAATGTGAACTTTCCAAATTGAAATCTATTAGTTTCCGAGTGGAATATAAGGCTTCAACGGCATATTTCGACTGCATCCTGTTCTCTGTGTTCCTCTTTAGCTGGCTTTACCATTGTTTATAAGTTGTCATTCCCTTCTCAACCGATCCCTTGCATGTCACTTTCGGACACACTTACCCTGTCGTTTATCATTCGGGTTCCACTCGGGAGATAGCCTGGCGCGCAATTTCGGTTGACGATCTCCTCAGAATGTTTCCGGTCCATCTGTATTTCCTTTGCATATTTTTTGGGTGATATGTTCTTATTAGTTCATTGCCACACTTCCTTATTGCTTATTCTTTCTGGCCATCTGGTCTTCAGTATCGAGGCTACAAAGGCAGCTGTTGAGAAGATTTTGCAGTTAGTTTAGCATACTTTTGGCGACGCGCGTTTCAAGTTTCCGTAAAATAAAGGCTTTGAAATCTGAATCTTGTTCTTTATGCTGCCTTCACATGGCGTAGGCGTTCCTCACATACGTGTAAGAACGAATACTAACGTCTAGCACCTACAACCGGACTGGTGAACATGCAAGTTTCTCAGGGGAGTTGCAAAGCCCTGACTGCAAACTTATGATGTTCATGGACTCCAGAATCCGAAAGGACTGAATGGCGTATAACAATATAACTTCTGAGGCTACTTCACTGTCTTGTAGATCAGGGTTGAAGTCAAAGGTTCGCGGGGCGGCCCATTAAAGCAACCACCTGCTTCGGCCTTGATGTCCGAGCAGTATCTCAGCTCTTGTACGAACTATGAGATTTTGTGTAGTACATCTCTTTGTGCCCACAATGTACCATTTTTGTGTTTTAATAAATAATATTAGACATTAGACATATCAAGATAGGATCAGTTCATGACTTTAAAGTTGTTTTCTAGTGTGTATTGTAATTATCATGAATTTGAAGTTTTTATTTATAATTGCATTCCTTTTAAGGTGTTTAAGCTATAGAACTTCAGCCGACTATCCAGGAGTGCTAACTCAAAAGTTTTGGTCACCATATATGTTATCCATTTCCTTCCATGTGTCGCAAGCGAATCTAACAACCACTACCTTACTTTGAGTACCACTAGTGTTTGAAACGACCTGAAAAAACATTGTACAGTTTATTTCTCAGTAATACATACAGGCGAAATAAGCAGTCTGGTTTAGCATAACCTGAAAATCTTATTTGGCTTGTTTCATGTTTCATTTAAGTTCTTTATGCATGTAAGTGGAAAACATGAAAAGGCCGGCTGGCTATCTGTCTTTGATCATAGGTGTCTGCGTTCTATCTCCCGTGTTAAGTGGTATAATAAGTTGAGCAATATTGAGGTTAGGCGTCGAGTGCCAGGCAAGGAGAGGAAATCAATCGACGAGATAGTGAGGTTACACCGATTGAGATGGTTAGGATATGTGTTACACATGCCTAGCTATCACCTTCCTTGACGGGCAATGTTAGCTGAAATAGGATGGATCAGGTGGGGAAAGAGCCAGCTAGTGGTGGTCAAACCAGAATCAACATGGCTTCACCAGTCAATGAAATCCACAACAGTTAGTTTAAGCTAACCAGCCACCTCAGGACATAGGTGTAGACTTTCTAACCGGTTGGGATCCTTGGGATGGTAAACACCAATGACAGCTGGAGACAATTGGCGATATGGCTCAAAATCGTTCTCAATTGCTGGTGCGGATGCATATACTCTTTGTGACTTGTCATATCCAATAAAATTTCATTATTGTTCTATACTACTAGTCTTTCTACCTCACATTTGTGTTTATTGTCTTTGTTTTGAATCTCTCTCTACTCTTTTTTCTTGCTCTGTGTGGTAAATGGAGTTCGGCAACTCGAACTGCTGCACATCTGTGCAAAGTTCTACGTTAAAACCACTCAGTCAATCATGTATGTATTATACTTCTTCGGTCGGTCGGTTTTCGACATAGAACTTTGCACATATGTGCGGCTGTTCAAGTCGACACACTCCCTCCTTGTAGCACACAAAGCAAGAGAAGAAAGTAGAAGAAATGCATATTAGAGACAGTAAACAGAGGTGTGAGACAAAGGTATAATAATAACGAAGAACAAAACAATTTCATTGAAAATCATAAGTCACAAGGAGTGGATGCATCTGCGCTAGCCATTGAGACCGATTTTGAGCCATGTCACCAATTGTTTCTAACCATTGGTTTTTACCTTCCCGAAGACCCCAACGAGGAAGCCAGTCTACACGTTCCTACGTGGCTGGCTTAGACTAACTGTTGTGGATTTCATTGACTGGTGCCATGTTTTGGTTTGACCGCCGCTAGCTCTTTTCCAGCCTGACCCTATATCAGCTAACATTGCCCATTGTCGAGGAAGGCTATGACTATAGATGCATACGTAACACATGTCCTAACCATCTCAGTCGATGTAATTTCACAGCCTCGTCGATTGATTTCCCCTCCCACCTACCTAGCACTCGACCGAAGCCTAACCTCAATATTACTCACCTTATTATACCACTTCACGCGGGAGATAGAACGCAGACACCTATGATCGAACACAGATAATCTTTCCATGTCTTCTGCTCTCAATGGCCAAGTCTCACAGCCATAAAGGAGGACGGAGCGGACTGTTGAGCAGTAGACACGCCCTTTGGTCGATAGTCGGATGTCACGTCTACTAAGCCAGAGACAGCGTAAACTGGCATATGCGAGCCTAGCCCTCTGTATTCGTGCTGAGATTTCGTCGGAGATCAACCCGTTGGCACTGGCTGATGGTACTTCCCAAGTAAGTGAAGTGGTCAACGTGCTCTACCACTTCACTTCCCTAGATTAGAAATAGGAAGTGATAATCGTTTTCATCATATTCCTAAAGTATGTTTCTTTTCTTATATGTATGTATGTGTGTATAACTCTGTAGATCGATCTCCTACTCAAACGGTTGTCAATAGAAAAAAGGCCTCAAGTGCGTCAAAGCGTCCTTTGGAATCTGATTACTCTAGCCGAAAACATACCTCATCACTTCGATAAACCTCATTTTCTTGTAAGTTCTCACCTGTTGATTTTTATATAATATAATCTTCGTAAATTTGAGAATAATGTTATTTTATTGTGTTGGGTTAATTTCAACCGCTTACAAATCCGATGAATTTATGTCGCATATAAAAGAATTTAGTATTCAAATCACTTGGGCATAGAAGTATCTAAATAAGACTAATGTAACGCTCTGAGAAGTTATATGCATACATTTAGTTCAGATATTAACCGAGTGTTTTGATGTTATTTAGAATAAGAGATAATGTTATTTGGGCCTAGCAAAGAAATACGTTAGTGCGTCAGTGGTATAGCGGTCAGGACGCTCGCTGACCATGCACATGATCCGGAGTTCGATCCCCGGCCGACGCACTCCCTTACCTCGCTAAGCCAGAAATAATGCTGGTGAAGAGGAAAGGTTGGGCATGAGGCTAGCAACCCCATCCTGTAAAATAAACACTGCTACAGAAACTTCAAGTCACTAGCTTGAAGCCCTATGTTCCATCGCGGAATGTGAAGGAAAAAAAAGAAATACATTGATGCTGATAGTTGGTAAATAGTTCTACAATACCGCTATGAGTGCAACTCACTTTGTTGAAATGAAAACGGGAGAAGAGGATTCATTACAGAGGTAATGTAACTAGATGCAGGAATAACGTGACCAACACATGTAGTTCAGAAGAACAGCCCATATTGATGTTGGTGTCGTGTTATCTTTTCTTTTCAAACACTTAATAGACACCATAGATGATGAAACTTTTTGATGCTAACTTATGAGACAGTTTTTGTCTCTACCTAATTCTTCATCTTTTTAATGAACATAAACACCCCTTTACCCTGTTCGAACTTGAAAATATCACCAGCTTTGTACTCCTAATTTCATTTTAAGGTCTTTCGTATCTCGTCCGTAGTTGGAAAGTTGAAGACACAAACCACCGTTTGTGTGTGCATTGATGGAGATAGTATTGTATTTATGTCTATCATACGGGCTTTAATAAACTTAACTAACAGGCAGGAAGATTGTATTATACAAATAGTATACGACATTTTTTCTAGTAGCGTGGAAACCGTTCAGATACCTAGAGATATCTTGTTAATGTGTTTTTTCACCGCATCACTTTAAATCTGTTTCTGTTTCGCCCCTGTAAAATGTAAGATACTGCTACAGGACTGGACTACGTCTACCCCTAGCTTAGTGATAGGGAGTGAAGTGATAGAACACGTTGACCACTTCACCTATTTGGGAAGTTGTATCAGCACCAACGAAATCTCAGCACGGATCTAAAAAAGCTCGGGCTGCTTTCTCTAACTTACACCGTCTCTGGCGTAGGCGTGACATCCGGCTATCAATCAAGGGACGTGTGTACTGCTCAGCAGTTTGCTCCGTCCTTCTCTATGGTAGTGAGACGTGGCCATTGAGAGCGGAAGACATGGAAAGATTGTCTGTTTTTGACCACAGATGTTTACGATCTCTTTCTCGCGTTAGGTGGTATAATAAAGTAAGTAATGTTGACGTTAGGCGTAGAGTGTTGGGCAAGGAGGGAAAATCAATCGACGAGGCAATTAAGTTACATAGATTGAGATAGCTAGGTCACGTGCTGCTCATGCATAACCATCGCCTCCCCCACCCCGACGGGTATTACTAGCTGATATAGGTGCAGGTTGGAAAAGAGTAAGTGGTGGCCAAACAAAAACATGGCATCAATCAATCCATGAAATCCTTGACAGTTAAACTGAGTCAGGTAGGGAGATGCAGACTTCCGGGTTGTTTGGGGCCCTCGGGACTCTGAGAATCAATGGCTGGAGACAATAGGTGACATGGCTCAAAATCGTTGTCAATGGCGCAGATGTATTCAGTCTCTGTAATCTTCAGTCTCATATTCCTTTCTAGCATTACTCATTCTGTTTCACTCTTATACTTGTCAAAACTCTATTGATTCTCTTCACTCATTTTCTTGTCTACCTTTGTGTGGTATTTGGAACGTGGCAACTCGAAGTGCTGCACTTCGGTGCCAAGTTCTATGTTGAATCCAGCAGCAGCAGAATCTAGAACACATTTTAAAACACCCAGGCAGACTGTATGTTATATACCAAACAGTGATGGGATGAAATGTATCCAGATTATTGAGTGAATAAGTTCCGATGTAGAGCTGCACAGAAGTGTACCAATTCAAGTTACCGTACTTCGTATAGCATACAAAATCAGAGAAAAAGTTCAAAAGAACTGTAGTGAACGGAAGTGTACGGGAAAGGAATAATTACATAGGAAATCATGGGGAATTAGTGGACCTAGGAGATTACAAAGAGTGATTGCATCTGCACCACTGAGAATGATTTTGAGCTATATCATCAACAGTCTCTAGTCATTGGTTTTTAGCGTCTCTAGGATCCTAGCCAACCAGGCGATTGAGATCTCTCTGCGTGGCTCGCTCAAAACAACAGTGATAGACTTCATGGATTGATGCCATTCTTCAGCTTAACCACTAAATATTTCCAACCAGATCCTATATCAGTTAACGTTGCTCCATGAGGAAAACGGTGACTCACTTTGCGTAACACCTATCCTAGCCATCTCACTGAACTTAGCTGCAAAACCTGATCAATTGACTTGATCTCCTCGACTAAGACTCTACGCCTACCTAACCTCAATATTACCCACCACACAGGGGATGAAGCGCAACCATCTGTCGTCAAAGATAACTAGTCTTTTCAAGTTTACCACCTTCAGTCGCTATGTCTCACAGTCATAATATAGGACGGGGCGAAGTGTTTCTCAGTACATCGTTTTCTGATAGGTGGTTGGATACTTGGACTAATTTATTATTACAACATGATTGGTTATCTTTTCAGATGTAGTGTCATCGTTTCTTTTTTAGGTTTCTCGTTTAACCTGTCATACTTATTGAGAATACCGGTGCTTCAACAGTATTAACAATTGTTATGTTAAGACTTCATACTGTCTTCAAGCTTGAGGTTTGAAGTTTTAAAAGTGGAGGAGTTTTTTCATGGGATGGGGTTAGCAGCCTCGTGCCAAGCATTTCCTCTTAACCAGCGGGCTTACTGCCGGTTAGGTGAGGTTGAGAAGCGCATCATCGGTTGGGAATCTAACCAGGTGCATCATTGGTGGGCATTCTACCCCTGAACCAGCGACTCTGGAGTAGCATAGTAACGTAATATACACATGAATGGTGTGAAACTGATATATCTTTCAAATACTCTAACTCTCCTAATGAATAGTAAACTTGATATATGGCGGACTAACAGAAGTTGGGAGACCGACTGAATGACCATATGTTCGCCATGAGATCTGATCTAAAAAATGTTCACCGTAATGAGCATGTACCGGTGAACAGGATAGGTCAGTTATCGAGAGATTTTTGGTTTTCGACAGTCTCCTAACTTGGGCCCGATTGTAACGAAAACGTTTCTATGTAAATTCAGGTTTTAAAGACAATAAATAATATTGCATCTCTTTTTCTTTCCTTCCCAGGAATTGAGTTCCATTTATCATGGTGAAAGCTGTAGCAAACTGGATAAAGTACTAATACTCCAAATATTCTTTTGTCTAACGACATCATTTCATTCTATGGAATTTTTAACATTACCATCTGGACAACTGGATATTGTTAAATGTAATATAAGTGTTTATTTGTATTATTTTAATTGATTAGTATTATAGTGTATTGTAGATTCATTTTTATAGGGATTGAAATCATTTAGGCCTATCCCCGTTTGTTTTTCTGTAAAGGTAGACGACGAAGCGTTTCGTGGTTCGTTGGTCTATCCCGTCTAAGTTTTTGTTTAATTTTATGTATTACTTACTATTAGTAAGTAGTATATATTTGTTCGTAGAATTTCAGAAGTTTACTTGAAGTTGTTACTTTTGGTTCATTTCTTCTCATTTCGTTTATACTGAATTCATTAATACTGCTCTCTGTAAAACTGTGGATATCCTACATATTTTAGTTGCCTAATTTCATATTTCTGTTTTTACGAAGTTATTACTTGGTTATTTTTTGATACACGTAAATAATTAGGAATTGTTCGGGGCATAGTGATGTCTTAATGTCACACTAACTCAGCGATCGACAGACGAAAGCCAACATGTTGTCAGAAGAGGCAAGTAGCGAAGGCATGACTTTAAGTGAATATAGAGAAGACAGAGGTGACGAAGATACCCAACCAAGAACAACAAGCTCCATTTAATATCAAAGGGAGGGAAGTCACCACTTTCACTTATCTAGGCAGTATCGTTTCGACTACAGGCGGCACGGATGAGGATTTCAAAGCCTTTCAGGGTCGGAGAGGCAAGACATACCTTCAGTAATCAGTGTCAAATCAGTCTAGAAATCTACTGCAATAAGCATAAAGGACAGGAATGGGACTTTCAAGTCAGTCAGTGTTTCTTTGGGATACAGAGATCCGGCGACCAAGTCATCAAAAGTATTTCTAACTGGCCACTGAAGACTTCTATCAACAGCTGCCTCTGAGAGCTCGATACTGAAGATCAGATGGCCGACCAAAAGGGATTAGCAACAGGAAACTCTGTAGTGCAACGAAGCAACTAAGAATCTATCGCCCAACAAATATGCTGGAAAAAAATGTGGATGGTTTGAACATACGTTGAGAAAACAGCTGAGTGAAATCACCTCTCAGGCTATCCAGTGGAACTCGGATGGGAAGTCAGAAGGCCAATGTCTGAGAGTGACATGGAGGAGACGAGAAGTTGAGGGCAATGGTGGAGCCAGTTAAAGACAACTGTGGAGAAGAGGATGAAATGGAGATGTGTTATTCAAGATCTATATTTCATTCAGAACTTAACTGAATATTAACGGCTATAGTGATACCCTAGATAGGTTAAATATATCTTTTTGTATTATGCATATACTCAGTTGAATTATAATTATATTTCAATAGTTTCCACACAATGATGAGTTTTTGTTTTTTGGTAATATTTCGAGCGAAATTACTGCCCGTGTTCACACCAACTGTTGGAATTATTTCATTTTTAATTCACACATTGATGATTAGTACTCGTATATATATATATATATACATATATATATATATTCCAAGTCGTTGACAGTTGTGTTGAGTCACCCTTATTACATGTATCTGGTGTGACCTTAAAGAATATAGATTTTTTAATAATAATAATGGCTTTATTCTAAACAGTATTTGTGGTACAGGTATGGAATTTTCAGCATGCATTACAATATTGCATCTAATTACCTCATAATTTTTGTAAGATTAAAAAAAATGAAATGCAACAACAAGAAAAAGAAAAAAGAGAAATAAAAGAAATAAAAGGAACAGCATTGTATTCACATATTTAAACAATGCACCACAGGATATGAAATATAAAATTAGTTTGTAATAGAATATGTTAGCAACAATATAATAGTAACAAAGAAAGGAGAACAAAAGCTAATGGGAACTATTGTTTAGAGTGCCGCAGTAAGGTGATCGTGTCATGCCTAACAGTTTTCTCATCACATAACAGCTGTGCCAGATAAGGTATTGTGGAGTTTTTGTACTTGGTAGTCCTGGCATATAGCCTCCTATAGTTGCTTCTAGTTCTACCAGATGAAATGCAAGGAGAGAGGTGCGTATAGAGAGGGTATTTGGGGTCAGACAATATAGTATTCGCTAGTTTCTTACATGACATTATATGTCTATCCACAATAGTGTTAACCAGTTGGTTTAACGAAATCCCACTTCCCCTACTAACAGCTTTCAGTGCCCTACGTAGCGAAGCAAAGTCTTTCTTAAGTAGTCCAGGAAAGATTAATGGGGAGCAGTAAAGAGGGATGGTTAGAATACAAGAGTTACTAGTCTCTCTTTCCATTTGTTCCTATTCGTTTTCAGAATACAAATATTGTTCCAATCAATAGTGTGGTTTTTGTCCCATGCATGTGCAGTCGTAGACGAATTTTTTCTAAATTCTTGTAAGCTCATGTTCCTGTGAGATGATGACCTTTAGTTAGGCGTTTGTGTTCATTCACTTTTATTTTGAGTGATCTGGACGTTTGACCCACATATTTAGTCAAGCACTCACAGCACAAGATATTTTGTAAATCGCATTGTTTTTATCCATCATTTTTATTGGATCTTTCGATTGATTTATCTTATTTTCAATCAGATTCGTCGGTTTAAACGTGTTGCGAATCCCAATATTTTTGAGGTTTCTTCGAATCGCCTCTGATGTACCATTTTTGTATGGTATTGTGATTGTTTTCTTGCTTCCTTCCTCTTTCTTGTCATTCTCTGGATCTACCCTCTTTTTTCTCTTCTTTATGTTATCTCTGATAAATTCTTTTGGATAGTTGTTGTCGAGTAACATTTTGAATAAGGCGTTTATTTCTTTCCTGTAGTCGTTTGGCGTTGTTGTAAGTCTACGTATTCTACCTGCACGACCTTGTAGAATGTGGAGTAGGAAAATTGGCAAGTCAGTTCATTCCACGAATCTGTTATGACTAATCATTATCATTTTCTCCCATTTCACAATATTTTCTAATCGATTTCAGCCTAACACGTTTGTCACAAAAATACTATTTATATTTTGACACTCCATAACTAATCTGTTATTCTACGTTAAAAAAAATATCCTCCTCATAACTGGCCATTCTTGTAACGACAACAATTATATTATATTTTATAATTGTAAGAACTTGAAGAGGAATTATTGAAAAGAATATTCTTCGTTCAGATTGATTTTTAAAAATAATATAATTTACAAAATATCTTGTGCTGAGTGTTCGACTAAATATGTGGGTCAAACGTCCAGATCACTCAAAATAAGGGTGAATGAACATAAACGCCTGCCTAACTAAAGGTCATCATCTCACAGGAACACGAGCTTACAAGAATTTAGAAAAAATTCGTCTACGACTGCACATGCATGGGACACAAAAACCACAATATTGATTGGAACAATATTTGTATTCTGAAAACGAATATGAACAAATGGAAAGAGAGACTAATAACAGAATCTATATTCATTAAGGTCACACGAGATACATGTAACAAGGATGAATCAGAACAACTGTCAACGACCTGGAATATAATTCTGAATACACAAAAATGAATGAACAAAAAAGGAAAATGGACTATACATAT
>OX235272.1:23861210-24193709 GCA_944472155.2 Trichobilharzia szidati | reverse complement strand
TGTCTCCTCATTTCGTTTATACTGAATTCATTAATACTGCTCTCTGTAAAACTGTGGATATCCTACATATTTTAGTTACCTAATTTCATATTTCTGCTTTTACGAAGTTATTACTTGGTTATTTTTTGATACACGTAAATAATTAGGAATTGTTCGGGGCATGGTGATGTCTTAATGTCGCACTAACTCAGCGATCGACAGACGAAAGCTAACCTGTTGTCAGAAGAGGCAAGTAGCGAAGGCAAGACTTTAAGTGAATCTAGAGAAGACAGAGGTGACGAAGATACCCAACCCAGAACAACAAACTCCATTTAATATCAAGGTGATGGAAGTCACCACTTTCACTTATCTAGGCAGTATCGTTTCGATTACAGGCGGCACGAGTGAGGATTTCAATGCCTTTCAAGGTCGGAGATGCAAGACATACCTTCAGTAATCAGTGTCAAATCAGTCTAGAAATTTACTGCAATAAGCATAAAGGATAGGAATGGGACTTTCAAGTCAGTCAGTGTTTCTTTGGGATACAGAGATCCGGCGACCAAGTCATCAAAAGTATTTCTAACTGGCCACTGAAGACTTCTATCAACAGCTGCCTCTGGGAGCTCGATACTGAAGATCAGATTGCCGACCAGAAAGGATTAGCAACAAGAAACTCTGTAGTGCAATGTAGCAACTAAGAATCTATCGCTCAACAAATATGCCGAAAAAAAAGTGTTGATGGATTGGACATACGTTGAGAAAACCGCTGAATGATATCACCTCTCAGGCTGTCCAGTGGAACTCGAATGGGCAGTGACCAGCCCGCCGTCTGAGAGTGACGTGGAGGAGATGACAAGTTGTGGGCAATGGTGGAGCCAGTCAAAGACAACTGAGGAGAAGAGAATGAAGTGGAGATGAGTTAATTGAAGCTCTGTTTCATTCAGAACTTAATAGAATAATAACAGTCATAGTGATACTCTAGATAGGTTATATATATATATATATATATATATATATATATATATGAGTATTATCCATATACTGAAGTATAAACTCAGTTAAATTATAATTATATTTCAACAGTTTACACACAATGATAAGTTTTTGTTTCTTGATAATATTTCGAGCAAAATTACCGCCCGTGATAACACCAACTGTTGGAATTGTTTCATTTTTAAGTCACACATTTATGATTAGTACTTATGTATATATAGTTTTTTTTCTTTTTTGTTCATTCATTTTTGTGTATTCAGAATTATATTCCAGAGTGTTGACAGTTCTGAGTCATCCTTGTTACATGAATCTGGTGTGACCTTAATGAATATAGATTCTGTTATAAGTCCCTCTTACCATTTGTTCTTATTAGTTTTCAGAATACAAATAGTGTTCTGATCAATGTTACGGTTTTTGTCCCATGCATCTGCAGCTGTAGACGAACTTCTTTCTAAATTGTTGTGTTCCTTTTGGTTGACTTTTAGTTAGGCGTTTATGTTCATTCACTCTTATTTTGAGTGATCTGGACGTTTGACCCACATATTTAGTCGAACACTCAGCACAAGATGTTTTGTAAATTACATTATTTTTAAAAATCAATCTGAACGAAGAATATTCTTTTCAATAATTTCTTACAATTATAAAATATAATGTTTGTTGTCGTTACAATAATAACCAGTTATGCGGTGGATACAGTTTGTTACGTATAATAGCAGAAAGACAACAGGCAGTGAGGAAACGGGCATAAAATAGACCCAAACAAAAATCTTGAAGGATCTGGACTTCGCCAATGGTATATGTCTGATTTCCCACAAACTGGAAGATATGCAAGCGAAAAGCAACAAGTTGGCAGAAGTATCATCAAAGATAGGACTTCAGGTGAACATAGAGGAGACAGAGGTGATGAAGATTTCTGCCGAACAGCAACAACAATCAGCATAAATCGAAGGAATCTGAAAGAAGCAACCTCCTTCACCACCTGCCTTGGGAAGCATCGTTTCAACTACAGGTGTACGGAACTGATGAGGATACCAAAGCGAAGATCGCGAAATCAAGGCAGGCTTTCATTTCTCTCAAGTCTGTGTGGAGGAGATCAACAGCACTCACCATGAAAAATAAGATGCGGATCTTCAACTCTAATATGAAGTCAGTGCTGCTCTACGGATCAGAGAATTGGCGCGTCACGAAGGCCACTGCGAACAAACTACAGACTTTCATCAACAGCCGTCTTTGCTCAATACTTCGCTCAAGATCAGGTGGCCTGAAAAGATCAGCAACAGGGAGGGGTCTCTAGTAGTGAACCCAGCAGGAACCGATTGTGCAACAAATAAGCAGGAAGAAATGCAGGTGGATTGGCCATACTCTGAGAAAACCACCAAGTGACATCACACGACAGGCCATCACGCAAGTGGAACCCGAATGGGAAGCGTTGAGTTGGTCGTCAGTGCGAGGGTGACATGGAAAAGGTCATGTAGAGAGGAGATGAAAGCATGTGAGCAGACATGCAGCCAGGTAAAAACGTTGGCAGAGAACCGGATTTAATGGTGACGTGTGGCTGAAGTCCTATGTTCCTCTAAGAATTAAAGGAAACAATAACAATAATATTCATTAAGGTCACACCGGATACATGTAACAAGGATGACTCAGCACAACTGTCAACGACCTGGAATATAATTCTGAATACACAAAAATGAATGAACAAAAAAGGAAAATGGACTATATATATGAGTACAAATCATAAAACACTGGGGGGCTGAGCTCATCAGTAGTATAACCGGTTTAACTCAGCTTCGAGCACTGGTTATTATTATTACTTTCATTAGGAGTTTGGTGTAGTCATCTACTGAATGATATAGAAAATGGTACGTAGAGAATCTCAGAAATGTCTTCTGGTTCAGTAAGTAGCAGGACACTCGCCAACCTGGCACTTCATTCGGAGTTCTGTTCCCGAGCGCCGACGCACTCTTCAACATCACCACTAGCTGGTAGTGAGACCGGTCGGTACAGAGGGATGGTTAGGTCGTGAGTCTAGCGGCTCCACCACTGCTACTGAAGCTTCAGAACTCAAGCATGAAGCCGTATGATCCTCTCAGAACACAAAGGAATAAAATAAATAAAGCAGTGTTCTTCAAATTAATCCATACCATTATGCTGCCTACACATTACTCATTCCATGAGTTTCTTTCTTCATTTCTTTTTTATCAGGTTATACACCTGTTGACTGTATAAAAAGCGCTTTACAAGATACATCATCCCATTTATTAATTCGAGCAATTCAGCTGGCGTGTAAACTTACCATTTTGAAAGGTGATAGTGGTCAAATAGAGAATAGTAGTGATACAGATTGCTGTACAGACTATGAGACATCATTCAACTTTGAACCGAAACAGCTGATTCAATTACTTCTACATCATTTTAATCTATCAGGGAAGAAGAAAGAAGAAGAGAAAGGGAGTATGGGAATGCTTTGGTATCTACATGATAAGGATATTCCAATTAGTGATTTAAAGGTGAGTGTAAATCATTTAAGTGTATATATAACGATATATATTTTTTTCTATAGTTGGTTTGTAAGGATTAGATTTGTTTATACCAGTTTGACCACGGATTGATATCAGTTAGAGAACCATTGAACAGCTGTTTCATCCTAGTTTGGGAGTCATCATCAGTACGCACCCACTGGGGTTCGAACCCAGGGCCTTTTGGTTACAAGGCAAGATCGTATACCATTCAGCCACTGGGACCCGTTTCAATGGCTAGCCCATGAATTCTAACTTCCACCAATTTGTGATTTTTAGCGCGACCCCAACCAATGTCGTCGGTGGGACGACATTAGGTTCGATCCCCAGTGGGTGCGTACTGCCGATGATTCCCAAACTAAGATGAAACAGCTGTCCAGTACTCCCTGGTTTTCAATGGTTCTCTAACTGATATCAATCAGTGATCAACTCATATATATATTATTATTGTATATATATATATATATACAATATGGATCCTCTAGATATCTGTAAACTGAAGTTACGAAAAAAGTTCTCTTTGCTAACTTAGGTTCTCTTAATTACTTTATAGATTAGTAGTATCTGTTCCTGATTGCAGTAGATTGGATAATGCGACAAACAGCGGGCAATGAGGAAACAGGCATAAAATGGACTCACACAAAAAACTTGGAGGATCTGGACTTCGCCGATGATATATGTCTGATTTCCCACAAACTGGAAGATATGCAAGCGAAAAGCAACAAGTTGGCAGAAGAAGCATCCAGAGAAGATAGGACTTCAGGTGAACATAGAGAAAACAGAGGTGATGAAGATTCCTGGGCAACACTACCAACAGCAACAACAACAACAGACAACAATCAGCATAAATGGAAGGAACCTGAAAGAAACAACCTCCTTTACCTACCTGGGAAGCATCGTTTCAACTACAGGAAGATGGAACTGACGAGGATATCAAAGCAAGAATCGGAAAAGCAAGACAAGCTTTCACTACTCTCAAGTCTGTGTGGAGGTCAACAGCACTCAGCATGAAAACGAAGATAAGATCCGGATTTTCAACTCCAATGTGAAGTCAGTCAGTGCTACTCACGATACGGATCAGAGACTTGCACTGCGCGTCATAAAGAGCATCTCAAACAAACTACAGACCTTCATTAACAGTTGTCTTCGCTCAATATCACTCAAGATCAGATGGCCGGCCAGAAAAGATCAGCAACAGAGATCTCTGGCAATGAGCGAACCAACTCAGCAGGAACCGATTGTGAAACAAATAGGCAGGAAGAAATGGAGATGGATTGGCTGGCCATACTCTGAGGAAACAAACCATCAAGTGACATCACTAGACAAGCCATTGCTCGAGTGGAACCCGAAAGGGAAGCGGCGAGTTGGTCGTCAGTGCGAGGGTGACTTGGAGGAGGTCATGTGAAGAGGAGATGAAAGCGTGTGGGCAGACTTGGAGCCAGGTGAAAACGTTAGCAGAGAACCGAACGCAATGGAGACGCACGGCTGAAGCCCTATGTTCCTCTAGGAATTAAAGGAGAACAATAATAATCTGTTCGGCCTGCTTAAATCACTGAACTAATTAGTTTACCACAGAGTATAATAACTTACTCAATTTTACTTTGTTTTAACCATCTATTTACGTCTTTGAAGAAAAATCTGTACTCTTGTGCATCTTTTGAGTGACTTTCAGCAGACTGAAAGTAAACGGTTGGGTTGCTAAGTTATTCAAAAGACATAGGATTATGAATGTACTAGGATTTAGTTACATTTATTCTAGTGTACTTGAATAGTCTAGCAACATGTCGGTTAATTTCAGTTCTTGCAACATATCGCGTTGTCTGTTTCGAAGGGACAGGTACGTCGGGAGGTGTTGGGCCTTTTTTCACACAGAACGAAATCCCGTTAATGATAACTGTAGATTACTGATTTACATCAGGGTTCTGTATACGGAGTAGGGAGGTAAAAAGATGCTGAAAGTGCTGTAATGTAAATAAATATGTTGTTCAGATCAAAGCTCAATGATCGGAGCTTTTAAAAGTCAAAGAATTTATTGCATTGAGCGTCATATTGCCTCGGTGTCTACGCAGTCTGAGTTCATTGTGTATTCCTTTGCGTTCCGAGTGAAACATATGGCTTCCAGCTTAAGTATTGTAATTTCAGTAGCGGCAGTGTATTTTTGCTTTAAGGCGGTGAAGTTGTTAGCTACACACCCAACCTTCCCTCTTTCCCGGGCTTACTACGAGCTAAGCGATGGTTAGATGTGCATCAGCGGGGAATTGAACCCTAGACCACTCACGTGGTCGGCGAACGTTCTAACCAACTCCTCACATAACACAGTATGATTGTAGAAGATTTAATTCATATCTACATATAAATTAGTGGATAGGTTCTTATTAATTTTTGTAGATTATGATTTGACTACTACCAGGCACCAATCTCCGTGGTACAACTGAAGTTTATGAATACTAACTAACTACACTTTTTGTTATATAAAAACCCTAAGTTTGTTTTGATCTGTCTGTGTTTGTGGACATATTTCTGAAGTAAAAAACTGAATATGGTTTTTCTGGTAACAATATTATTATTATTCTTACACTTTATGTTTCAGTGTACATATAGCTTACTTGTGGAATTCTTCAGTACATTTCCCTCGTATGCATCACAATTACATAAGATGAACTTCATTGAAGGTATACAACTTGGTAAGTTATTTGTGCAATCGAAAAAATTTTCAAAATCATTTATGGTGTTGACAGTTCACCCATTTAGTTGATCAGAAATCGGATGATTTGAACTGATTCGGCTCTCTCTGTCTCTCTCTCTCTGAGCTGAGTAAAACTGGTTACACCGTTGATGAGCTCGACCTCAAACGAGCGAAACAGCCGTCGGGTGTTTAAATCACTTTGGTCTAACTAGCAGATTATTATTATTGTTGCCTTTAATTCCTAGAGGAACATAGGGCTTCAGCCGCACGTCTCCATTGAGTTCGGTTCTCTGCTCGTGGCTCCACGTCTGCCCACACGCTTTCATCTCCTCTTCACATGACCTCCTCCAAGTCACCCTTGCACTGACGACCAACTCGCCGCTTCCCTTTCGGGTTCCACTCGAGCAATGGCTTGTCTAGTGATGTCACTTGATTGTTTCCTCAGAGTATGGCCAGCCAATCCATCTCCATTTCTTCCTGCATATTTGTTGCACAATCGGTTCCTGCTGAGTTGGTTCGCTCCCAGAGATCTCTGTTGCTGATCTTTTCTGGCCATCTGATCTTGAGTAGTATTGAGCGAAGACAACTGTTAATGAAGGTATGTAGTTTGTTCGAAGTGCTTTTCATGACACACCAAGTGTCTGATCCGTATAGTAAGTAGCACTGACTTCACATTGGAGTTGAAAATCCGGATCTTATTTTTGATGCTGAGTGCTGTTGATCTCCTCCACACAGACTTGAGAGAATAATAATAATAATAATAATAATAATAATATGCTTTATTCCAAAACAGTACTTGTGATACAGAATGGAATTCTCAGCATTTTTACTACAGTATTGCATCCAGTTAGTACATTGTCAATAAATAGAATTCTACATAGATTGAGGAAACCACAGTTCATTATTACAACAGTACATTGGTATGTTCAGTAGCAAAGGTAAAGCTGAAACAGTGTTTGAAGGTGTTAGAAAAGTGGGAGCTGTCTTATTAACTGGCGTAAGCGAAAGAAAGAGACAAAGCAGCACATAACGGAAAAAGAAGAGAGAGAAGAGGAACAGAAAGAAAGGAAATGTTGAACCTATTGATGAAGTGGGTTGGAAAGATGAGATCCAGTTATACTAATGACTATTTAATGAATTATAGGTATCACGCCTAATGCTTTCTTTATCACACAGAACGCGAGCTAAGTAGGGTATGGTTGAGTTTTTGTACTTGCTGGTACGAGCATATAGTTTTCTATATTGGCTTCTGGTTTTACCTGAAGAGATGCAAGGGGAGAGTTGTGAGTGAAGAGGGTGGTGTGAGTTAGATAAAATGGATTTGGCCCATTTTTCACATGAGTCCATGTGCCTGTCAACCAAAATATTAACAAGCTGGTTGAGTGGCACGTTGCTTACCCTGCTGACAACATTTAACATCCTACGTAATATGTTATAGTCTTTCTTCAGTAGCCCAGGAAAAACTAAGGGGGAACAATAGAGAATAATAGGCAGGATGCGAGAATTAACGAATTGTAGGAGTAGGGGTTGGGTAATACCAGAATGTTTTAACTTCTTAATGTAGAAGGCAAGACGGAATATTTTCCTAGAAATTGCTAAGATATGAGACGACCAGGACAGATCAGCAGATAGAATGACACCTAGGTATTTAATTTCCGATTTAGTTTCTATTTCAGTGCCATCTATTTTGCATACCTCGTGAGAGCCAAACAGTTTGTTTAGGTCGGATTTATGCCTAAAGGTGAAATTGACTGTTTGGCATTTGGAAGGGTTTAGAGTAAGACCATTTTCCTTGGACCACTGGTTGATTTCTGACAGAAAGCCATTAAGTTTAGAGCAGTCGCTTTGACATTTGATAGGCAAAGATACAGACAGATCATCAGCGTATTTGACAAAATTAATGTCATTTGAAGATGGTAAGTCGTGTAGAAAGAAGGAAAAGAGAAGTGGGGAGAGTACAGCGCCTTGGGGGACTCCGGCTTCAGTGAGTGCAGCAGAGGATGATTTACCTTTGTATACGGTGTACTGCTTTCTGTTAGAGAAGTAGGAATGCAACCAGTTAGTGACCCAGGACTCAGTTTTCGTCAAAGAGAGCTTATTTAGAAGGAGACATCTGGGAACAGAGTCGAAAGCAGAAGTGAAATCAAGAAACGTGCAGCGGACGTATTTAGCACCTTTATCTAATGATGAGACGATGTTGTTGTGTAAGACAGCTGCAGCGTCTAATGTACTCCTACC
The DNA here is from genome assembly GCA_944472155.2 of Trichobilharzia szidati. Lineage (NCBI taxonomy): Eukaryota > Metazoa > Platyhelminthes > Trematoda > Strigeidida > Schistosomatidae > Trichobilharzia > Trichobilharzia szidati. Next base: position 24,185,294 of record OX235272.1, on the reverse strand, counting down.
CTGTCTATAGGCAAATTGTTTTGGGTCTTCGAAGTTTTTAAGGGAGGGTTCGAGTTTAAGAAGTATTAGTTTTTCCATAACCTTTAGGAACGGGGAAGTGATGGCAATGGGTCTGAACTTTACGTTCTTGCCATTTCCAGGTTTAGGGACAGGGACAATTTTGATGTCTTTCCATGCATCAGGTACGATATTTTTGGAGAAAGAGGCATTTAGGATGTTGGTTAGTGGAGAACACAACACATCTGCACATTGTTTTAGAACATAGGCAGGTATACCATCAGGACCTAGGCTACGTGAGGGCTTGAGTGTTTTAAGACATTTTAGAACATCAAGAGTATTAAAGTCATGAAAGTTTTCAGCAACATGATAGGTAACATTAGAGGTAGTTAAAGTAGAAGGACAGCGTATAAAAGACTGATTAAGAGCATTAACATCATAAGAGGGAAAAGTATTACAACGCTTACTACTACCAGTAATTTCATTAAAAAGTTTCCACATACTGATTGGAGATTTACATGATAAAAGTGTATCATTATATATAGCATTAAGATTTTTGATTTCAGATTTGATCTGAGCATTAATCTTTTTGAGTCCTAACTTGTCTTTGGATTTGTACAAAGTTTCTTTTTTCCTGCGAAGTTGTTTGAGATAAGGAGATGAGAAGCGGTCAAGACGTTTGAATAGAGTTTGTTTGGGACAACATATATCAAGGCAAAACTTGAGATAATCCGTTATATTGACGATTGTGTCATCTAATGAACTTTCATGGAATAAGTCCCAGTTAGTATTTTGTAACATGCACCTTAGATTGAGTAAGTTTTCGGATGAGTAGCATCTTTGTTGTGCTTTCATAGACAGATGCGAGAAGACTTTAATGTGTGTTTTGCTGTAAATTTTTGGTAGAACACGAACAATAGAGTGATCAGAGTTGAGGATCGGTGCACGTTTACGTGCTTCATAGATTCTTTCATCATTTGTAAAAACTAAATCCAGTGTTTTGTCTAGTCGAGTGGGAAATTTGACAATGTTAGAGTGACCAAGTGCTTCAAGGAAGGAGCAATCTGACGAGTTAAAGTCCCCAGTAATAACAGACAGAGAGTTGTCGAAGTTGGCAGCGGCGAACATGGTGAATTCATCGGCAAAATTTGAAAGATTAGATAGAGAGCAACTTGGAGAAATGTACATGTTTGTGATAAAGATGTGTTTATATTTGGGGAGATGTTTGGGACGACATTTGACGGTGATGCAGTCTATGAAGTCATTTGAGAAAGAGAAGCAAACATTATTAGAAATAGACCATTTTGAGTTAATAAAAGTTGCAACTCCACCCCCACTTTTCTTATTACAACATATTCGGTCTTGTCTAAATAGGATGAAGTCCTTTAGAGAGATGAGATTGTCATCGTACAGTTCGTGTAACCATGTTTCTTGTAATGTGATTATCGCAGTATTGTGATAAGTGTCAGTGGACATCAAGGATTGTAGGTACATAATTTTGTTAGGCAGAGAGCGGCAGTTGGTGTTCATTATGACAGGGACCGTGGTTAAGTGTATTGGTGTACGTTTAAGAGCTCTTTGCCAGCCACTACGATGCTTCCTCCTTGGTTTCTTGGGAATATGCAAGTCATTGGGTCGTAAATGAATGATAAAGTTGCGAGAGTAAATAATCCTTTTGGAATTCATATTTGGGTGATAAATAAATGGAGTAAATGGTAGGTTGGATGCAATATGTAGATTTTATGATAGCAGGCCCAAAAATTCAAACAGGCCGCCAAGGTCACTTTCAGCTTCAGAAATGAAAGCTTGTCTAGCTTTCCCGATCCTTGCTTTGATATCCTCATCAGTTCCGAACTAGCAGATACTAGTAGATATTTTTCCCTTGGGTTCCGAGTAGAATATAGGGCTTCAAGCCCTGAAGTTTCAGTAGCGGCTGTGTTGTTTTATTTTTTACGCAGTGGGGTTGATTGTCTCACATTCAGTGACAGAATGATCAACAAGTTTTTCTCGTAATCTGAAGCGCCTCAGTTTCCATCGCCGGTGTGGTCATTGGTGCATACTTCCTGATGAAGAGTCCCGCATTGGGACGAAACAGCTGTTCAGTACTGCAACATTGTAGTTAAGAGAAAATATTATCAATTTAACCGTATTTGCCTTGTGAATATTTGTATGCAATACTACTTATTTCTAGGTTTGCTTTGCTATTTATGTATGGTTTATTTTTCTTTTCAGATGGAGCAACACGTACCGGTTTATTGTGTCAATTTTTATGCACAATGTATGCCAGACTATCACAGTATTTATTTCTTGATTCTTCAACTACTCGCAATGCTGGTGGTGATGTCATGTCAGAACAACTCACGTATTCAAGTGTATTATCTAAATTGACTAATTCTATTCCAGAAGACCGTGTATCATGCTCGTCATCATCATCACCCTCTTCTACACTGAATAGCATAACTTCGTCTGTACTCTCTGCTGTCGGTTTAGTATTCCAACTGACTGGAGGTATTCCATTGACTCAAAGAGAACAAACACTTTTAATGTCTGCGGTATCGAAGTTTTTAGGTGAAAAAGTAGACAGTGCTTCATTAGGCTATCGTCTATCACCGTGGTTTGTTTATCAGTTAGCCAGGCAGGCGAATAGATATGGTCAACATGAATTCGCGTGTAAATTATATGGGAAGTTATCATCTATGGTAAGTCAAATGCGAAAGCATTATTACAGTTTTTTTAAAAAAGTTTCACCGTCGCCAATATCTAAAGTGTGATTAATTATCAGATGTTTGTCTGTAGGGGTTTCATTGAATCGAGGTGTTTGATCACGAGCAGACAGCATTTAGAGATTAGGTTCGAACGCTGGTGGGCGCGTACTGCTGAAAAAGGATAAGAGCAGCTGTCCAGTACTCCCTGGTTTTCCAAATATGATTAACTTCGAAAGTTGGTTGGTATTCACTGAGATTGGTCGATTTGTTCAGGAATTCTTCATTACTAACATCACCATAGTTCATGTGACTACATTAAACAGTGTACTTGTGTGCACTTGATTGATTTTTATGCAGTCTACTTTTCATCACTGTGTGTAGCGTTCGAACCCTAACCTTCTCTCCCGGGCTTATAAATGCCTAGATGAGTTTTATTAGTGCGTCGGCCGGTATTCGAACCCGGAGATTCGGCGTAGTTGGTGAGCATTCTACCATTGAACCACCGATGCATTATCTTACCGACAATTGTATCCAAAAAGCTCGAGCTGCTTTCGCTAACTTACACCATCTCTGGCGTAGGCGTGACATCCGGCTATCAACCAAGGGACGTGTGTACTGCTCAGCAGTTCGCTCCGTCCTTCTCTATGGCTCTGAAACATGGCCAATACGAGTTGAAGACATGAAAAGGTTGACTGTTTTTGATCATAGATGTCTACGATCTCTTTCTCACGTTAGGTGGTATAATAAGGTAAGTAATGTTGACGTTAGGCGTAGAGTGTTGGGCAAAGAGGGAAAATCAATCGAAGAGGCTATAAAGTTACATAGATTGAGATGGCTAGGTCACGTGCTGCGCATGCCTAACCATCGCCTCCCCCGACGGGCATTACTAGCTAGCTGATATAGGTGCAGGTTGGAAAAGAGTAAGTGGTGGCCAAACAAAAACATGGCATCAATCAATCCATGAAATCCTTGACAGTTAAACTGAGTCAGGTAGGGAGATGCAGACTTCCGGGTTGGGGCCCTCGGGACTCTAAGAATCAATGGCTGGAGACAGACAATAGGTGACATGGCTCAAAATCGTTGTCAATGGCTTACGCAGATGTATTCAGTCTCTGTAACCTTCATATTCCTTTCTACCATTACTCATTCTGTTTCACTCTTATATTTGTCAAAACTCTATTGATTCTCTTCACTCATTTTCTTGTCTACCTTTGTGTGCTATTTGGAACGTGGCAACTCGAACTGCTGCACTTTGGTGCCAAGTTCTATGTTGAATCCAGACAGACCGACAATTGTTAGTAGTGATAATATATGTAGCCTCGGAGAAAAGTTTCTTAGACTACATGCTCCCTCCTGACTTATGTAATTTGGGTCGACCATAGAGCTTCAGTATGATTGGTTCATTAACCAATTTTTCTCCTCTGTGGTTCGTTCGATTTTTCGTAAACCTTCCGTAATTTGTTTTATATATAAGTATCGACTTGTTTGACCGAGATTTTATCCGATGGTGGGCAAAATCTTTTACTATGTAGTAGCTCTTTTCTCCCTGTTGACATGAACCGTTTTGTTCGTGACAATGACCTTTCTTTCTTTACTTCCTTATCTACTGGTGTTATGAAGATCGTCTTAGTATTATTCCTTTGAGTTCTGAGTGGAACATAGGGTTTCAACAGTGCATCTCCATTTTATCCTGTTCTCTGAAGTCCTCTTTGACTGTCTCCACGATCGCCCTTAGGCTTTCATCTTTTCCTGACATGATCTCCTCCATGTCACTCGCCGCTTCTCATTCGGGTTCCACTCGAGTTATGGCCTGTCGCGCGATGTCACTCAACGGTTTCCTCAGCGTATGTCCGATCCGATCCATCTCCATTTTCTTCTACATATTTGTCGGACAATAGGTTGTTAGTTGGTGCGTTTCCCTAGTTCCTTGTTACACATTCCAAACCTTTGTTTCTCTTTTTATTTATTAGGTGTTGACACTTCTATCCAGAATAAAAATTGACTGGCGAGCTTATGCTATTGTTCTATTGTTTTTATCTGAGAGTCTTCAGTGAAAACTAGTCACGGGTGCACAAAAATGTAGTTTAGTTCTTTCTGTGTCACTTTTGTACTCCTATTTGACTAGTGCTTGTTCATTCCATCCTCGCTGGGTTTCACAATATGACCAACTCTTATCTTTCAGTTTCTCTGTTCTCCTCTCAGTTTTGACCTTTTTCTCTGATATTTCAAAGGTCAGCGTAGATACAATGATACTATAACATGGAGGTTATTCGTGACAAACTGTAACTTGTTTCAGTCCTGATTTTGTTATTTTATCAACCTTTTCGATAAAGTAAACATTATAGGGACAATAGATCCGGCCAGTATGGTTTGTTGGATCATTACGTTATGCATATCCTACCACTGCATCAAGTTAGTGGTTTTCAGGATTTCATCATGAGCTGACATCGGTTCGAGAACTTTTGGATTGGATCCCAGTGACTGAATGGTCAACAAGCTCGCCTTGTAACCGGAATGTCCTAGGTTCTCACCCCGGTGAGTGCATACTACTGAAGAGCCCCTGACTAGGACGAAACAGCTGTCCAGTACTCTCGGGTTTTCTAATGGTTCTCTAACCAATATAATCCTGTAACTAATCAAATGCCTGCAAACCAACACTTGATCATTAGTAGCTTTAGTTTAATTTGAAACCTTAAACTATTCACATACTTTCTATTTTTTTTTTGCTTTCTATAGACTTTAACAGAGAAATCTTACTTTTGGTTAACCGGTCTATGTGAATTCAGTCAAATGGAATCGAATCTTATCAATCTGGCCAATTGTCTGGAGACAGATGTGAAAAGAACCCTGACACAACATAATCCAGAAATCGGTGCTGTATCATCAGGGAATACAACCTCTTGGATAAGTAAACTGATTATTGGTTTAAGAAATGCTGCTGAAGAATCCTGTAGAATACAAACCACTATTATAGTACGTTTGTGTATACCTTGATTGTTTGTTTTTTTAAAAATTGTTATGAGTATTTGTCTTCAAATGTTTTCATCTTCCTTCCTCTCAGTGTATATCTGTAGAGTCGGTGACTCCAAATTATGCGTTTTATTTACTGTTATTATTGATGTCTGACTGATTAGGTTTCAACGTGGAACTTTGCACAGAAGTGCAACAATTCAAGGGGCCACACTCTGTGTGTGTAGCACACAAAAGTGAAGAAGAGAGAGGGAGAGAGAGAACAAGTAATTCTAAAGATTTATATCAAGTGTGCAGAAGAAAGGATAGAAACATGGGAAAACATGCATGTGAGCCATAGAAAATGATTTTGAGCCATTTTACCAATAGAGTCTCCAGTCATTGATTCTTAGGATCCCGAAGACTCCAACCAGACAGCCTGCACCTCCCTACATTGCTGACTCAAGCCAACCGCCAAAGAATAATTCATGGACTAATACCACCAGGTCTTTGGTGTTTGACCACCCCTGACTCTTTTCCAACCTAATCCTGTCTCATTTAACATTTTTTCTCGACAAGAAAGGCGGTGGCTCGATATGCTCAACACGTATCCTCTCCATCTCAACCTCACCCATTGACTTCCCTTCCTTACCTATCACCATACACTTAACCTGAATATCACTCGCCATGTTAGACCGCTTAACACAGAAGACAGAACGCAGACATCCGGGACCAAAGACAACAGCAAGTCTTTTCATATCTTCCCTCGTTTCAATGTGTTATTGTTGCATTAAGTGGTAATTCAGGGAGAAATGAGGATCTCTGTGGCGGCAGAACGCGAATCAGCGGTCTCCAAATTACTGTTGTATACCCCTCTACCAGCTGAGACACAAAACCGAACTGCTAACTCGCTCATCATCTCACTGCCATCGCCTACAAGCGTATTACCCAGTGGTTTAGTTATTTGAAAAGTCCTATGTGAGTCATATGTGAGAACTATGCATCAGTTAGTTATTCACATCATAACTCTTGAAAGGATACTCGCTTCTCTGATGCGCATGTAGCAGTTTAGGTTCCTTTTCTTTTATATTTTCATTTTCATCATTTTTTCAGGATCACTACTATAAATATGAACCTACTAAGCGATTTAGGGAACGTGCTATTCGCTTCAAACTATCCCCGCCTACTCTCCATTTTGGAAAGACATTTAGAACCACATTTCTGTAGAGATAATGAATATAGCTCTTAGTCAAATACATAAATATGTAGGTTTGGGAGCGTTACTTTGAATTATTGTTTCTATATAGAAGATGTATTTCTTATCAGCGATTGGTCAGTAGACAGTAACCAATATTACGTGTCCAATCCCCTTAGTCTTAATGCTGACTAAATTCTGTCAGTCAGATTTGCATTGGGATAACCGCACTACAAAAACTCACCATTATTATTATTATTTTCTTTAATTCCTAGAGGAACATAGGGCTTCAGCCGTGCGTCTCCATTGCGTCCGGTTCTCTGCTACAATCTTCACCTGGCTCCATGTCTGCCCACACGTCTTCATCTCCTCTTCACATCACCTCCTCCAAGTCACCCTTGCGCTGACGACCAACTCGCCGATTCCCTTTCAAGTTCCACTCGACCAATGGCTTGTCTAGTGATGTCACTTGATGGTTTCCTCAGAGTATGGCCAGCCAATCCATCTCCATTTCTTCCTGCATATTTGTTTCACAATCGGTTCCTGCTGAGTTGGTTCGCTCACTGCCAGAGATCTCTGTTATTGATCTTTTCTGACCATCTGATCTTGAGTATTGAGCGAAGACAACTGTTAATGAAGGTCTGTAGTTTGTTTGAGATGCTCTTTATGACGCGCTGGCCAAGTCTCTGATCCGTCTAGTAAGTAGCACTGACCTCACATTGGAGTTGAAAATTCGGATCTTATTTTTGATGCTGAGTGCTGTTGACCTCCACACAGACTTGAGAGAAATGAAAGCTTGTCTTGCTTTTCCGATTCTTGCTTTGATATCCTCGTCAGTTCCGTCTTCCTATGGTTGAAACGATGCTTCCCATGTGGGTAGGTAAAGGAGGTTTTTTCTTTCAGGTTCCTCCCATTTACTCTGATCGTTGTCTGTTGTTGTTGTTCTTGTCCAGGAATCTTCATCACCTCTGTTTTCTCTATATTTACCTGAAGTCCTGTCTTTGATGCTTCTTCTGCGAACTTGTTGCTTTTCGCTTGCATAACTTCCAGTTTTTGGGAAATCAGACATATATCATCGCGATTGGTACCTATTCCTAAAGCATTTACTTCAGTAGTTATCGCACACCGGGCTGAGTTTGCATCGTATTCAATGTCAGAAGACAACAAACAGCAGACATTCAGAAGTTCAGTTAGATAGTGAGAACCTTAAGACTTCATTTAGAGAAGAACTAATCAGAATGCTGGTGGAACTTAGCAGTTTTAATTGTCCTGGAGATGCTTGACACTGTCTCGAGTTTTTTTTGTAAAAATGGTAGTCAAAAAGCATTTAAAAGGTGGGAGCGGGGTCTAAGGCATCCAAGTCGTTTCTTTATAGTCAACTGAACGAATATCAAACATTCCATCAGGTTGTTTAAGTGCAACGTCTCTGCTCTGCTAATCGAGTCAACACGCCGGCCGGGGATCGAACCCCGGACCATGTGCATGGTCGGCGAGCGTCCTAACCGCTATGCCACCGACGCACCTGTTATTCAGTAGTATCTACAATCTTTGTTCACATATTTTTATTTTTATTCTCTTAACTGTCATTTTAGTGCATTGGAGGTAGTGATGGACGATGGTTTCAAGCAAAATACATTCAGTTAAGAAGTTTATTACTAGCCAACTTATCGAATCTTTGTTCTAATGTATATCGTGCATTGAAAATTGAACGATGGTCTGGTTCAATTTTAATGAATCAGCGTTTTAAAAGTGATCCAATTCAAAATGAAGCTACTGATTGTACCACAAATAGTAGGGAGAGTAGTACATCATCGCAAAGTTTAGTTTGGGTAAGTTATCTTCATTTGGTTGCATATCACTTGCGTTTATTTGACGTCGTCACCTTATTTATTGTTTGTGTGTTTGTTATCATAGAGAAAAGGTCAAAACTTAAACATGATCTCATTTGAAGATACTTGCCTGAATTTTAGTAGTCGGCTGGTGTTTTTTTATTCGGATCTATTGATATCAAAGTTATTAATTACCGATGTTCAGTTATTTCTCAATTCACTCAGGGAAGAAATATAAAAGACGGGATCCTTTCGGAAGGCTTTGTACTACTTCGAATGCAAAGGGTCAAGTCGCAATGCCTCTGCAAAATGCATAACCCTTAACCTCGTCTGACATTAAGAAGTGCTTCAAAAATTCAGTTATCTGAAACATATTGTTTCATGAGTCACACTCGTTATGTGTGACCTAATGACACTGCTTAGTCACTCAGGATGATGTGGGTGAAAACGGATTCGAATCGCGCATCCCATTAGCTGAGAATCAAGTGTTTAAGTTGATGGGTCACATCCCCACTCCAGAAAGACGTTACTAATTACTTTATAAATAATACTGCATGAACACGAACACTATACCATAAATATATTTGTTATAGAAGGATTGAAATTGTTGAATGGACATTTCATATAATTAATTCTAGGTTGACTGAAATACCGTTGACAAAACGTATGTACAGTTAAATGTGATATCGCAGTGGATGAATGTGGCGTATCCTAACTCACTTCTTTATTATGACGTCGTCATTTTAAAGTGTGCCTGGGGGATCCGAGTGAAAATCTCACTTCTGATTCGAAAAAAGTGTTGTGGTGGTGATAAATACTCATTAAATGTTATTCAGGATAACGACCTTCTACCCTACTCTTCTTCTTACTTCACTTTTTTCTCATGGTAATCCTATTATCAAGTGTTGGTTCTCGGGGGATATCAAGTTTTATCACTAAACTGACTTCAGTTGGAGAACCATTGGGAACTATAGAGTACTAGATAGCTGTTTCATCCTTGTTTGGAACTCTTCAGTCTCCATGGTCCCACTGGGGATCGAACCCTTCTAGTCAATAACTACAGTTATTTAATTGAATTTTAAATTTTCCCGTCGATTGATTGGACCACAGTGCTCGGTCCCATGTTGACATGTCGGCTTCATGTGCAGATGCTTCGACGATGTCTGGGCATGTAATTAAAATTTAATTGGTGGATGGTGACTAGCAATGGAATCCAGGATAACGCGCATTTCTTCCTATCTGGGACTCGTCAGCCAGTGGATGTATCTGCATTCCCCAGTGAGTGATGATGATGTTCCCACCGAGGTTCGAACCCAGTGCCCATAGTTTCAAACACCAAAGCGCTATCCATTAAACCATTCCGGCCAGTTAAATAATCAATATAACCCGTTGCGCAAGAGGTGGCTCTCGTGGCCCAAGTGGTGTAGTGGATAACGCTTTGGCGAGTGAAACTCTCTGTCTGTCTGTTTTCGACCTAGAACTTTGCACATATGTGCGGCTGTTCAAGTCGCCACAATCCATGTAGCACACAAAGCAAGAGAAGAAAGTAGAAGAAATGCATATTAGAGACAGTAAACAGAGGTGTGAGACAAAGGAATGGTAATAACGAAGAACAAAACAGTTTAATTGGAAATCATAAATCACAAGGAGTGGATACATCCGCACCAGCCATTGAGAACGATTTTGAGCCATGTCACCAATTGTTTCCAACCATTGGTTTTTACCGCCCCGAGGACCCCAACCAGGAAGCCAGTCTACACCTTCCTAAGTGGCTTAGAGTAGCTGTTGTGGATTTCATTGACTGGTGCCATGTTTTCGTTTGACCACCGCTAGCTCTTTTCCAGCCTGACCCTATATCAGCTAACATTGCCCGTCGAGGAAGGCGATGACTAGGCGTACATAGCACATGTCCTAACCATCTCAGTCGATGTAATTTCACAGTCTCGTTGACTGATTTCCCCTCCTCACCTAGCACTCGACGCCTAAACTCAATATTGCGTTTGAAACTCCGGGCACTGGATTCGTACCCCGGTGGGGGGAACATATTCATCACTCACTGGGGAATGCAGATACATCCACTGGCTGACCAGTCCCAGTTAGGACGAAATGCGCGTTATCCTGGATTCCACTGCTAGTCACCATCCACCAATAACTACAGTTGTCTGACGTTCTAGTGAGAAGTTGTGACCAACAGGGTCCACCAAGTTGAATGTGAGGACAAATACTCGCCGATGATGTTGGCTACGGTCGCGCCATACATCGGGAATCGGCAGAGGTTAGAATTCATGGGTTATTGTACTCCGTATCAGTAGCTCAATGGTACGCTAACTGGTCTTGTAACCTGAAGGTCCTGGGTTCGACCCCTGAGGGTGTTATGCGTGCGCACTACTAAAGAGTCCTAAGAAAGTATGAAACAGCTGTCCAGTACTCCCTGGTTTTCAATGCTTCTTTAACTGAAGTTACTTCGTCGTGATCATACTTGAAATAATCTTATTAACCGATGTCCATAAAAACCGCAGATACATCATTGTAATTATTTTCTACAGATTTACCTCTTCTATAGAGCGAATCGCTATTGTGAAAAAATATTTAGTAAGTAGTATTCAGTCGGATTTGTCAGTCGTAAATACCCTACATTCATGAGTATTTGTATGAATTGGAAACTTTAATACGCATACAAATAACACTGACATAGTGTAACAACAAATAGTTAACACGTTCAACAGGTTTAGGATCGATAGTAAGTCATCAATAAGAACTGAATAGTATTCATCAAAATACACATTAACGCAAGAGTTAGCATGATGAAAATAATCAGCAATTATTTAGAACATCTAGACGAAAGAAAAATTTTTAACTTTACGTACACAAAGCTAATAGTGTAACAGTGACGAGCTTTCAACAGGTGTGAATTCAACTCAAAAAATAATTTTTAACCATCACTTACAATGATTAATACTCAAGTGTGATTCTTGATGTTAAATACTAATCGTATGTTGAATTCAAATACATCAAAAACCTTGCTAAGTCTCTTACATTTCCATGTTACAAAGTCTAAACGTGCATGTCATCTTTATTTATTCTTATCAGGGTAATTTCTTATGTGTTAATGTGTAATTTGGTGAGTATTGTTCAAGAGCTTGGTTTGTAAAGATTAGTTTTGTTTTTCACGAGTTGATCACGGATTGATATCAGTTAGGGAACCATTGAAAACCAGCACCGGAGTACTGGACAACCAGCTGTTTCATCCTAGTTTGGGAATCATCGGCAGTACGTACCCACACCACTGGGGTTCGAACCCAGGATCTTTCGGTTACAAGGCAAGCTCGTATACAATTCAGCCACTGGGACCTGATTCAATGGCCAACCCATGAATTCTAACTTCTACCAATTCGTGATTTTTAGCGCGACCACCAACCAATATCATCGGTGGGACATCCATCCTCACACTTGACTAGATGGACCTCAACAGAACTCCAGGAAACTCCGTCCTGTAGCGAGTGACTAGCGAGCATCAGTGATCAACTCGTAAAAAGAAAATTATTTCTGAGATTTCTGTTCATTGCGTGAACACTTAATCCAGAATAAATATTATTATTATTATTATTATATTTTAATACATAGGTGAAATTCGCCAGCTGAATTCTCATGCAGTATATGATAATTAATGTCACTTCTTTCAGTGGGTATATTCACATATCAACACGGTGACAGAAATAATTATTGGGGTGAATAAATTTCGCTAAAATGTGATAATTATGATACATAAAGGTTATGAGGTGATAAAAAAACACAACAACAACAAATAGTTAAGGCTACCTTAGAGATGGTGAAATAGGCGTAAATTTAACCACTGATAAGGAGATGGAAAGACTTCTAATGGAATAGGAAAATGAAGGGGTATATGGTCATTATAATTTCAAACATTTCGACAACTGAGACAAAACATCCTTCATGACATAAAAAATAAGTAAACTGATAACAACATTTCTCTTATCAACTGGACAATTCTTGAGAAGAAGTGAAGGTGGATGACTGTTTCATCATTGTTTGAAATTACCCAGTCATCAGTCATCACCACGGAATATTCGACCAAGAATATTTAGTGTCATCTACAAATAATGATAATAATAACATCTTTAATCTGGACAGTATTTATAAGATTTACAGAAAATTTCAGAGGAATTTCTTTCATGATATCTTTCCTTCGTGCCATATCTTCAAGTAAAATATTAAATGACAGTATTTCTTTTGACACAATGGTCTCTGAGCTGATCGGTCGGTCGGTCGGTTTTCGACATAGAACTTTGCACATATGTGCGCCAGTTCAAGTCGCCACACTCCCTCCTTGTAGCACACAAATCAAGAGAAGAAAGTAGAAGAAATGCATAATATAGACAGTAAACAGAGGTGTGAGACAAAGGAATAGTAATAACGAAGAACAAAACAGTTTCATTGGAAATCATAAGTCACAAGGAGTGGATGCATCTGCGCCATCACTGAGAACGATTTTGAGTCATGTCACCAATTGTTTCCAACCATTGGTTTTTACCGTCCCGAGGACCCCAACCAGGAAGCCAGTCTACACCTTCCTACATGGCTTAGACTAACTGTTGTGGATTTCATTGACTGGTGCCATGTTTTGGTTTGACCACCGCTAGCTCTTTTCCAGTCTGACCCTATATCAGCTAACACTGACCATCGAGCAAGGCGATGACTAGGCATACGTAACACATGTCCTAACCATCTCAGTCGACGTAATTTCACAGTCTCGTCGATTGATTTCCCCTCCTTACCTAGCACTCGACCGATGCCTAACCTCAATATTGCTCACCTTATTATGCCACTTCACTTGGGAGATAGAACTCAGACACCTGTGATCGAAGACAGCTAATCTTTTCGTGTCTTCTGCTCTCAGTGGCCAGGTCTCACAGCCATAAAGGAGGACGGAGCGGACTGTTGAGCAGTACACACACCCTTTGGTCGATAGTCGGATATCACGTCTACGCCAGAGACGGCGTAAACTGGCATATGCGAACCTAGCCTCTGTATCCGTGCTGAGATTTCGTCGGACATCAACCCGTTGGAGCTGAGCTGAAGCAAAAACCATTCCATTATGATATGTTTGCTTTGTTTCCTTCCATGATATCTAGTTGGAAGCCACTTGTGAGATGTTCAGAAGTACATTTTGAGACCCAAGGACACAACTGAGGAGCAGCTATCTCATGTATTGGGACACGTTGCTAACCACAACCAGGCCATTCCTCAAGTTTAGTAGGAACTTGCGAATCAGAAGCTTGTAAACATTTTAAATACACACACAAGAGTAGATAATACCATAAGTAGAGGTCATACCTTAATCGATTGAAACAAACCGAAGGAGTGAAAATATATGCAATTGGGAGATGGAAGTATTTGGTAGCCCAAGTTTTAAGCAGGCCGCCAATCTATACTACTCTTGTCTACATTTGTCTCTTGTTTTAAGTTTATCATGCTGGGGAAAAAATCTCTTCAGACGTTTATCAAAAGTTTAGCAATCATAATATCACTTAGTTCGTAGGTGGTTCAATGGTAGAATGCTCGCTAACCACGAACGTGGTTCGGTGTTCGACCCGCGGTCGACGCACTCCCAAACCTTCCTTGGCCGGTAGTAAACCAGGTAAAGAGGGAAGGTTGGGTGTTAGGTTAACAACCTCGTCGTCCCGTAGTAAAAAAAAACAAACAAACACCACCCTTACTGAAACTTGAAAGCTCAGACGTAAAGCTCTATTTTTCACTCGGAACGCAAAGCAATAAAAAAAAGCAATATCCCTTATTCATGTATAATCCCCATCCAGGCATTAATGAAAACAAAACACGTAGATCAGCGAAGAGTCTCTTTTCGGCGAATTCATTTTCTTAGCTGTACAATCGCAAGTATATATGTGTTATTTTGTATGTATGTGTACATTAAGTTTATCAAACAAAAATACAATTGGTTATAGTTATTTTAACGAAACAGGTGAAGATTGGTAATTGGTAATTTTTTTATTTTGATGACTTAATTTTGTTTCTTTGCCTGTTTCTTTAATTGCTTATAATTCTTGTATTCATTTAGAACTCTTACGTAATTTCGTATTATCTACTTTGTTCCTATGTGCATCCTGAGTAAAACTCACTCATCAAACTATTCATATTATTACATAACTTCTTTTAACAACTGTTTGTGACAATTCATCACCTTTGTTACTACCCTAATTTCACTAACACCTAATTTTCTTGACTGATTTTGTATTACGTAACATCATTTCTATCATGACATTTGGTAAAGATTGTCATAAAAAGTTAACTGATTCGTTAGTCATTATACTAGAGGGATAAGAAGAAGAGATCTCTTCTCGGTGATTTCATCCTCAAAAGTTATACAATCGCATTTTTTCTAAAACAAGTTAATATAGGTACAATTGTTATAATTTAATTTAACATAGTCACGAAGGGATTTAAAAGGAGGTAATAATTTTCAGCCTGATATGACAGTGTGGAGATGTGATGAAAGATGAATAGAGATTACAAGGATCATAGAAACAAAATAACACATAGAATTAGAAAAATAGTTGCGTGATGTGTAGTTTTTTTAACTAAGACAGGTGTGAACAGGATGTGCCTAGAAACAAATTTATAGCTAACAATGAGGAAAACTGTGGGGAATGCTGATAAACGGTAACTGAGGAGCTAAACAGAAGCAGATCCATGGTAAATGTGTAGATGTTGGAGTAGTTTCTTTTGAACACATAGTTCCGGCTTTGGTAGATTTGGCAGATTTCTGCTCATTTTGCAAGTGAATCTGAATGATGAGTCAGTTGAGGTGTTGATGAGGTGTTCGATCATAGCACTTTTCGCTGAACCAATGCTACCTCTTTACAGCCATGCAGTGTAGTGTTTTGTAACACGTTTTGTTTTTAAAGGATACGCATGGAACGACCTGTTTACCTAGTGAGACATGTGCACATTAGAGTGATCTTATGCGGGAATATATCTTTCAAATTGCGTAGATGCATCAGACCCCTTGGGATCTATATTCACACCTTCAAACTTTCTTATCAGATAGAAATGATCTCCTTTAATCTCCCTTCGTTACTGTTGTTGAACTCGACAATAATTATAACTATGTGAACTTATGTATGAAAATGCGATTGTACAGCTTTTGGGGATAAAATTGTCGAAAAGTATCTTTTCTGAGCTAATTGAGCGTTTGAATAAGCTACGATATTCCCTCAAAATATTTTCTTTTAAACATGAGTGCTACTCATAAGTAGTTTGTCGTAATCCGCATAAGTTTTTCAGGTTGATACGTCACAGTGTTTGTGCAATCTGCTGCACACATATGTATTCATTGAATGTTATACTACGGTATGCTATATGGCGTGTGGCGAAATTTGAGATTATGATATGGTATTTATTTAGACGAATTATACCGTTTTTATCTGTGCAAAATTGCATTATTGACAGTCACTTGTGGGGTGTATAAGGGACGGTTGCATCTATTGAAGTCACAAAATTCGTAAGTGTACTTTCAAATGAATATCCTTTACGGGGAAGATAGTGAAAAATGGAAGATGAAGGAAGTGAAGTTAACTAATTGAAGTCTACATTATTTTGGACTGCACTGGTGGTCACGTCCTCACTGCAGTTGATTGTCGACTTTAAGAGCATAAGTCTTCGTCTGCCCTCCTCAGTCAGTTGATAATAGTACTTATTCTACAGCTAAGATTAAATTGTTTTGATTTTATTTTTCGGATATATAGTTCTAGTTATTATGGAGCAGTTGTTAAGGTTTCTTTATTGTTGACATTCTGGCAATATGGATTAACTTCTGACGCATATCTAATCCTGAGTGCTGTCTGAATTCCATAAATCTACTTTGCAATGTGGTCAACAAGCCTTCTGTCAGTTGCTTCCAGCCACCTAACAACATGTCATAAAAGTTAGAAATGTCTTGAAGGAATTTCAGTGCTGAATCCGATTTATTCATCATATAATGCTCCACTTTCATTCTTTCTTTATTTTTCTAGCTGTCAAGTTGTATAGACGAGTGGAATGATCTGTCAAATGAAATCTCTAAACTTCGTGCCCAATGCCTAGATGCTGATGTGGAGACCCACTGGCATTTAGAAGCGTATCCTTTCTCTAAGAAAATATTTTTTTTGGAATTTAGTTGGGTTATCTTCTTTTTTAAAACTTTTATAATGAGGTTAATTATACATCTCATCCAACAGCTGTACGACAATGCTGCATGCCAAGTAATCCACAACGGGAAACTTACGGAATCCTTCGAAGTGAGGACAGGAGTAAGACAAGCTGGCTGGCTGCCGACTATCGCCAATGATTTTCCTGATTGCAGTAGATTGGATAATGCGACAAACAGCGGGTAATGAGGAAACAGGCATAAAATGGACACACACAAAACACTTGGAGAGTCTGGACTTCGCCGATGATATATGTCTGATTTCCCACAAACTGGAAGATATGCAAGTGAAAAGCAACAAGTTGGAAGAAGAAGCATCAAAGATAGGCCTACAGTTCAGGTGAACATAGAGAGAACAGAAGTGATAAAGATTCATGGGCAACAACAACAACAGACAACGATCAGCATAAATGGAAGGAACCTGAAAGAAACAACCTCGTTTACCTACCTGGAAAGCATCGTTTCAAATACAGGCGGAACTGACGAGGATGTTAAAGCAAAAAAAGCTTTCATTTCTCTCAAGTCTGTTTGGAGGTCGGCAGCACTCAACATCAAAAATAAGACCTGGATTTTCAACTCTAATGTGAGGTCAGTGCTACTTTACGGATCAGAGACTTGCACTGCGCGTCATAAAAAGAATCTCAAACAAACTACAGACATTCATTAACAGTTGTCTTCTCTCAATACTTAAGATCAGATGGCCGGCCAGAAAAGATCAGCAACAGAGATCTCTGGCGATGAACGAACCAAGCAGGAACCAACTGTGAAACAAATAGGCAGGAAGAAATGGAGATGGATTGTCCATGCTCTGAGGAAACCATCAAGTGACATCACACGACAGGCCATATCTCAAGTGGAACTCGAAAGGGAAGCGGCGAGTTTGTCGTCCAAGGGTGACTTGGAGGAGGTCATGTGAAAAGGAGATGAAAGCATATGGGCAGATGTGGAGCCAGGTGAAAACATTGGCAGAGAACCGAACGCAATGGAGACGCACGGCTGAAGCCCTATGTTCCTCTAGAAATTAAAGGAAATAATAATATAATAATAATTCTTTTCGTAAACTAGTTGGTTGATGTATTTGTAAATTGCTTTGTTTTCGTATATGTATATATTTACACTCATAAAGGATAGATATTCGTCAGAAGAATACGTCAGAAATTGACCCTTGATTATCCGTGGTTGAGTCATGTGCTAAGAAACAAACTCTATCTAAGTTTCTGAATAGTACTGTTGTATGTTTTATCTACATTTTCTCTGATGCATACAGTCTACTGCATATTTTATTTTGCACTCAGACAACCTTTTGCTGATCTCTCTGTTGTTAGTACTGGGTTACACCAAACAGATTTTTCATGTACAGGGCTATGAGCTACACTTATTGTGCAAGTGTTGATGACACCGTCCAGTAGTTGCCACTGGTGTGAATTGAATACGGCTAGATTCGGACCTGAGACTCTAACTGAAAATCAGGTGCATGAAGTCAGTTAACCTCATCTACCTATCTGGAATCATTTTATAAACTTTTTTTTAAAAAAATTAACATTCTAGAATGAGTATTATTCATCTTAAACTACTCAAGACATATATGTGTGCTTAGATTAATTGATTTGTGGGGATTTTGATCAATAATTTAATTTCATTTGGTAGATTTTGTCTCATAACAATCAATCTCCAGCTCATTGATGGCCAATGGGTGAGATTTCTTACAGCTGTCATGACCAGTGGAGTCCGCTGTGTCAAGGTGAAGTGAATAACCGATCGAAGGCATTAGTTGAGGGTGGTTCTATATCATTGATTTATGACCCAAGTGACTGAATAGTGGTGATCGAGCCTGGTCTTGTAACCTTTAAGTCCTACGTTGGATTTTCTCTTGTAGTTGTGGGTGCGCAATGATGAGGAGTCCTAAAACAGAACGAAACAGCTGTACTATCCAGTGCTCCCTGGCTTTAAATGATCTCTCTAACTGATGTTGGTTCGTGACGAAATCTAACAACATATGGGGATGGTTATTCTGCTGAATGCGGCAGATTTATGAGAAGTAATTAGAACCATCAACTTTTCTATTGATGGATCAACCTGCATGTATTTATTTATTTATTTTGATTTACAGCTTGATTCCACACCGTATTTTCAGTACAAGTGTGGAATTTTCAGCATGGATATCGGTAGCCCAAATTCAGGCCGACCATAGATATCGGGTGTGCGCCGGCAGGGGATCGAACCCCGGGCCATGTGCATGGTCGACGAGAGTCCTAACCAATGTGCCACCGACGCATTCATTTCAAGGAAAAGTTGTGTGTTTGGATAGGACACTAGTAACTAGTGTGATGTGTCTAGTCCTCTCTTTGGTGCACACTGAATTCTATCAGTCAAGCCACCATTCTAGGTAGCTCTCCATCACGGTGAACATTGATTTGGTGATATTAGATGGCCGGAGGTAATGGGCCACAGAAAGCCATGCTCGACCTACGTTTCGTGCTAGTTGTCACTCACCAGTCAGCAAGGCGTATCTGCAACCTCGAAGGAACTGATGTCCCTTCTTAGATTCGAACCCGCGTCACCCAGTGCTGCAGTCAGAGACACTACAGTCCTACAGGAGGTCAATCGCGAGCCCGAATAGCTCAGTGGTAACGTCTCTGACTGCAGCACTGGGTGACGTGGGTTCGAATCTCAGAAGGGACATCAGTTCCTTCAAGGTTGCAGATACGCCTTGCTGACTGGTGAGTGACAACTAGCACGAAACTTAGGTCCAAGGCTTCCTGCCGATTACCTCCAACCATCCAATATCATCAAAGTTGTGTATTACTCACATTAGTGAATTCGTTGAGGGGAAGTAGAGTATTCTAATAACCAAGGGGTGATACTCTTTCTTGTTGAATCCCTATAAGTATGACATATGTGAATCTATCGCTTTCTATCGTCTTAACATTATAGTAATCTGTCGCTATAAATCGTCAAGGAGTTGAAGTCAGTGACAATTCTGAAGCCATTTTCTTTATTTTTTTCTATTTTATACGGTAACGTAAATTTTGCTGTGAGTTTCTTAAGTGGGACCGGTACGTTTATTTCTAGATTTCATATTAGCTCCTTTGTTCTTCACAATCTTTTCATTTATGTCTGACTGTTTGGTTCAGGCAGATGACTTTCAGCCATGCTTTGAGTCACTGGCTCGAGTTCCACTCCACCTACTTCAGCCTGGGCAACTCAGTAATATCACCAGGTCTCAATCAGTTTGTGTCTGGCTCATAGCTTGGTGTGTGAGAAATCTGTTCGGGGTAGTTGCTTTATAATAGCAATAATTAACCATGCATAATCGATTAGTAGTGTGAGTCGGGGGTTCAAGAGTGGCATACCTCTTCTAGCTGGGTTTGATTCCCAGCCGACACACTCCTAAACGTCGCTTAGCCGGTAGTAAGCCTGCAGAAAAAAGGAAGGTTGGGCGTGAGGCTAGCACACACACTCCACTACTACTGAGACTTTAATGCCTCAAGCTTGGAGCCCTATGTTCCATCTGGAACTCGAAGGAGGGAAAAGAACTAACCTTCAATAAATTTTCTCATTATAACAGTGTCACTGAAGACTACTCATTTACCTCATCTAACTAAATGAGGTATTTTCGTTGGACCATTATTGGGAATCAAATTTACTCAATGCCCTACTTCCTTAATTATTATTTTTATTGACAATAATAACAGGATAACACAGGTGGTTGAATTTTTCATCGAGATACTCAGCCTAATTAATGGGTCGAGTTATCCTTCAGGGTGAGTTATTTTCATTTTTCTGTCTTTTCATGTGATATTTTATCTTGTAACGTGAAGTGTCCATTTTCTATGAATTTTGTTAAACTTATTTTCATGCTCTTAGGTAGATGTCACTGATAGACATCATCTTTTAGTGAAACATTATACAGCTGTTTCATCCTGCCTCGGGACACTTCAGCAGTACCCATTCATGTTACTATGACTCATGTTAATTGAACTCATTGAAAATATTAGGAAACACTCTCTGTATAGTATTGCCTTCTCTAACCTGAAAGATATAATATCATAAAGCTTTCATTGTCTTTCTAGGCGACATCGACAACATCATTCAATCTAGAAAAGAAAGGGGTCTCTACGACTCCTCAACATATGTTTTAATTGGGTGTGGGGTG
Organism: Trichobilharzia szidati; assembly: GCA_944472155.2. NCBI lineage: Eukaryota > Metazoa > Platyhelminthes > Trematoda > Strigeidida > Schistosomatidae > Trichobilharzia > Trichobilharzia szidati. Next base: position 24,164,239 of record OX235272.1, on the reverse strand, counting down.
ATGATCAGGAGAGTTTTGTGTGCTTTTGGGTGTAGGTGTGAGGTTTTCACTTCTTGGGGCACCTGAAACACAAAGAGCATTAGTGTTGTGTAACTTGAGAGCCCATGGAACAACTTCGCGAAGCCGGTCACAGACGACCTTTTTGAATTGTTTTTTTGGTATTGCGTCTGTATTAAGATCCTACCACCTCAAGGTTAATCGGGATGTACAAGCTTAGGGGTCAGTCTTCTCTTATCTCCCCTCTCCAGAGAGGAGAGGCAGCATAGCTGACATACTGGTCATCTGAGGGGAAAACCTAACTGCTGTTACATCCCTATTCCCCAGAAGTACGACTTCGTCCACAGACCCCTAACGTCATGTAAACAAGTAACATTGTGACGGTAACTGCTTTTAGTCTAACCGCTCTCCAAACAACGTTTCTGGCATGGTAGGACCTGCAGGAAAATTACTTCCAACCAGTATAGCTTATTGGGTCACTGAGGTATGCACTCCTGATCACCAAGTCAAGGTGGCAGCTGTCGGTCGGGAATCGCCTGTGTTACCATGATGAAATATGTAACTAGTTATTCCACTGTCTGCAAACCTATTCACCAGACTGTTTTTCTTATCTATTAGATTGCAGCTAAATGTTTCGTGATTCTTATAGGCTGATAAACTGAATCCATCACATGCCTACACCTTCATTTCAAAGTATTACGAAATAAAGTCTAGACAGTTCTTTTTAACAAAAACTGATTAATAAAATTGGAAAGCTAATAAAAATCTGTTTCAGAATGAGAGCATTTACTGTGTAAGATGAAGTTAAGAATAATCTTAACTGCCACTCATGATAAAATGTCAAGCTGAGATAACTAACCTCAAGTCGGCATACACCTTTGTATCTGTGAATAAGTCTCCTACTGTGTCTACACCAGATCATATCAAAGTATATGGTGTAGTGAAATCCGAAATAAAGTAATAAGAAAATCATTTCTTTTCATATGTCATAGGAAGCTATAAGACTAAAACGGACAATGAACTGCGTCATTACTATTTCTTCATTCTTTCCGTCTCCAGAGTGTGAAGCACAGCGCTTCAGAGTAACGACGATGGTGTTTTCTTCACCGGATGGGATCGTTAGCTTACTGTCGGCTAGCCAACTAGGCGGGGTTTAGGAGTGCCTCGGTCGAGAATCAAATCAGAAATGTCTGTGTGACTAGCAGACCTTCTACTGTTGAGCGACTGTTAAAAAGGGAGTAAGGCATGACGTGAACTGGACATGTCAGATAGCATTGTTAACCATTGATTTCGGGGTTTTCTTTTCACTGCATCTTTTTGTCCCAGTGAATCACTCTTAAGACCCTTTCGAAGGAGAGAGGTGATGGGAGGGGACGAACTAAATTTCTTTAGCACAACGATTTTATATAAACTGTTCTTTTAAGTATCACATTCTTCCCTCCTTTATTGTTAATCATTTGTTAAAGTATAGTGTTTGAAGGAAATTTCTCTACAGTCATTGGAAAAATTCGATAGGAGGGTAACATTCTGTGTTAAATAGTAAGTAATGTGAAATCCTACTCGTTGCATAATAGCCTGATAGATGACTGTTTGGTGTCTGAAACAATGAGTGCCTTGTCGTAGTGGGAACACCAATGCTCCCTAGGATGCAACTACATTCAATTGGAACATCCCTAATAGATAGGAATACATGTTCTGGATTCTGCTGAAAGCTATCATCAAAGAGCTTTAAGAATAACATTTATTGAAGAACCATAGTATGGAATTTATACTGGAGAGATTAAAACGACATATTTCAAGAGATCTGAAGTGTTTTGTTGGTTGGGTCCGTCGTGAGTGTTTCTGCTGTAGTCCTGTACTATATATATATATATATATATATATATCCTATGTAAACTAAGCTACAGGTGTTGTCTTTTTGTTTGATACTCATGAAGAAAATATATTTTAAAAGAAATGAAATATTGAGTAGTATCACCAGCCCCAGCCCCTTCAGTATCTGTATGTGGTGTGAACCTGTTTTGGTCATCGGGAACCATAGGAACGTAGCTCCCGCTACTGTTACATTACCTTGGGGATTTGACTGCAGGTCAAAGACTCGATGGCTGGCCCTCTAAGGGCAACCACCTGCTTCGGTCTGGAAGTCCGGGCAGTATGCTAGCCTTCCCTGCTACTGCAAATGATATAGTCCTTCTAGGCGACGACGCTGACAAAATGCAGTCTTCTGAACACCTTGAGCTGCAATCTACGAATGTTTGGCATGCGATTCGTTCCCGCCAAATGCAAGATGATGTTACAGGATTGGACTACACCGACTCCTAGATTAGAAATAGGAAGTGAAGTGGTTGAGCACGTTGACCGCTTCACTTACTTTGGAAGTACCATCAGCCCCAACGGGTTGACCTCTGACGAAATCTCAGCACGGATATAGAGGGCTAGTTTCGCATATGCCAGTTTACGCCGTCTCTGGCTTAGTAGACGTGATATCCAACTATCGACCAAAAGGCGTGTGTACTGCTCAACAGTCCGCTCCGTCCTCCTTTATGGCTGTGAGACCTGGCCATTGAGAGTAGAAGACATGAAAAGATTAGCTGTCTTTCATCATAGGTGTCTGCGTTCTATCTCCCGTGTGAAGTGGTATAATAAGGTGAGCAATATTGAGGTTAGGCGTCGAGTGCTAGGTAAGGAGGGGAAATCAGTCGACGAGACTGTGAAATTACATCAACTGAGATGGTTAGGACATGTGTTACGTATGCCTAGTCATCGTCTTCCTCGACGACGGGCAATGTTAGCTGATATAGGGCCAGGCTGGAAAAGAGCTAGCGGCGGTCAAACGAAAACATGGCACCAGTCAATGAAATCTACAACAGTTAGTCTAAGCCACGTAGGAAGATGTAAACTTCCTGACTGGTTGGGGTCCTCGGGACGGTAAAAACCAATGGTTGGAAACAATTGGTGACATGGCTCAAAATTGTTCTCAATGGCTGGCGCAGATGCATCCACTCCTTGTGACTTACGATTTCCAATGAAACTGTTTTGTTCTTCGTTATTACTATTCCTTTGTCTGACACCTCTGTTTACTGTCTCTAATATGCATTTTTCCTACTTTCTTTTGTTTCGTGTGCTACATGGAGTGTGGCGAGTTGAACTGCCGCAAATATGTGCAAAGTTCTATGTCGAAAACAGACAGACACACTTCACACAATCTATGTGATTTTTCATGGCGCCTATAATGAACCAATTCGACTTTTTAATAATACTATAATACCAACCATTAGACAATAGGCGTGACGCCTTTTTTAATTCCTTTGCGTTCTGAGTGGAACATAAGGCCTTCATGCTGGAGTCTTGAAGTTTCAGTAGCGGTGGGGTGGCTAGCTTCACGCCCAACCCTCTCTCTCTTTACTGAATGTAACCTCGACTTCGTACGTAGTTGGATAGCATTCTACAATCGAACCACTGGCAGATTAAGAAATACATATCCACGTGAATAGTTCTTGATTATTGCTTTGTTTCATCCCAGTCGCACATCACGCTTAGTTTAGTTCAAATTTTACGGGGAATTCACTATCTATATTGTTATCCTTTAATACTGAACTAGTTATTGTCACGATAAGCCGTGTCAAATCTCACAAAGGGGAGAAATCGTTACACACCTTAACAAACTATATCACAATCCATTCAGTCGACATAGTTTCGACTGAAGATACTATAAAATTGAAGCATCCAAAATGAAAGCATTACAATTTTTAGTTTAAGTTTTCATCATCAATTTATACGCTTTTAAAGTTGAAAAGAGGGGGGAGGGGTAAGACAGAAAACAGAAAAAACTGATTAACAGAACAGTGTTAGCTTGTAGGTTTGCATAGCAACTCCAAAAAAAACCAAAAGCGGTTACAGTTTATGAGATTAAGATTTGTTCAGTGAATTGAGATCACTGAATTAGATGCCTAATTATTGTAATCAAAATTCAGTTACCAAGGGAGTGAGAGGTTAATCACACTCTCTTTCTGTATGCATAAGTCTGGTTTAAGTCGTTTGATTGCGATCGCTTCGGCAAATCGTAGTAAATTTGCTGTCCTTTGTCTATTTAATATTTTGAAGGACTTAAAATCTCTACAAGATGTCCGGTATCAACAATATGTCTGGTAATTGCACTCTGGGAATATTTCCTTCCTTTCAGGCACAGGTTTCTTGGAATAAGTTCATAAACGCAGTTGGAGGTGACATCAGCAGGGTATTTATCCAGTTTTGAGTGGCTTATAGAAGGAGTGGTGCTGTACACTGTTATGAGTTTTGCTGCCAGGAAGCTTCTATTTATTGCACCTTTCAGTCTTTTGTCAATCTTTTGTGACACTGCATCTCCTTTGAATGGGAGACAAATAAACACTTTTTTCTTTTCTACACTTGGATTCTTTTCTTTCTTATCTTTTTCTCTGCTATACTTCTGTATAAATCCCTTAGGGTATCCATTTTCCCTTAGGCATTTCTCGACGAAATCTAATTCTTCTTCGACCTTGTTTGGTGAACATAGTTTCCTGGCTCTGTCGTACAAAGTCCTCACTAATCCACGTTTATAGCTTATGGGACAAAAGCTGTTATAGTGAAGATATTGTCCAGTCCAGGTTTCTTTTCTATAGATGGACTTTTCGATCATGCCTTCGTTTGTTGTTTTTACATTTAGATCCAGGAAATTGAACTCATTTTTATGTTCATATTCCATGGTGAATTTGATATTTGGATGTAATTGTAAATTCAGGTAGTCTGCAGCTGATGAGAACCTGTCAAATAGAATGATATCATTTAATACTGCAAATTTCGTCTTCCTTTCTTTATCGAAATATATCACAGTCAATTTAGTCTATTTAGTTACTGCTCTCTTACTGCTTTTGTGTTCATTTTAGATTCTCTAGCATAGAAGAATATTTATCCTCTGGATTAGAGACAAACTCAAGTCATACATATACATCAGATCCATATGGTAAAATTGTCTCTATCCTAAGGAAGTCAATGAGACAATATTTTCCCATTGGCAATACACCAGTTATACGTGAATGGATACCAGTATTAATTTTCAAAGTTGTTCAAGTTGCTACTCATTGGCCAAGATTCTTTTTCCAACGTTTACAGACAACAACTGTTCGACTTGTACTCTTGCCGAAAGCTGGAAGTAATCCAGACGATGTATTGACTATCAGTAATGATGTATGCCATATGATTCAAGTGATGGGTGTTGTACAACAACGTAGTCGACTAGATAAGAAAGCCTTATTACGTCGTATAAAAGCTGTTGAAATAGCTGTGAATGTAAATGAAATTTGTCCAGAGAGTATGAGAAATGGTCAGCACACTAAACTCGGTTTGATATACTCAACACAAAAAGCTGCTCAACTGAAAGGTGATTATTTTCATAGTGAATTTTGTATACGATTTCCTCAGTCTACTCAAGTGATGCATAGTAATAGTGCAGGGGGATTGCGTCAGAATGATAGAATCTTTTGTATACATGCTCATCCTATTCTAATCGATAGTTTAGGCTCACATTGGGATTTAAGTGCTAACGCTGGTGCTACAGATGAAAGTGTACTTGTTCGAGTTGAATCACTACCATTGGCGACTACACAGCCTATGCAAGCAGCATTGAATCTGTCTACGCCTCAAAATCAATCAGATTTTCAAGATCATAGCGAAGTTTCTCAGTCAGTTAATTCTGGTCCTACGACCTCATCAACATCAGCAGCAGCAGCAGCTCCATCAACACCAACAGCAGCGACAAATACGTCGTCGTCGCATAGTATCAGTCAAAAAGTGGATCTAACCAAATCGAAAATAGCTTCACGAACACCTGATGGTTGGAAAAGTCAAACAAAGAATCGGCCAAAGAAAACTGGAAGCTTAAAATCTTCATCATACAACTTAAAGTGATCATGTGCCTCTATGAAGCTGAGAATTTCTTCCTATCGTGTAAATACGTTTCTTTTTTATGATAACTGTAAAATAAAATTTCGAAGAAATTGGAATGAGTTCTAAATTTTCAAAAGAATTGACATGGAACAAAGAGTACTCTTTTCGATAAATTCATCATCAGGTTCTACAATTATATATACATTATAATGAATGAATGAATGAATCAGTGTTATGAACAACATTAATGTCTAAATAACATCAAATCAATAATATTGATAAATTACAGCTGAACAGCATCAACATAAAATAAGCTGAATGTCAGAAGAATTAGGAAAGGTAATAGTGTAAATTCATGAGTTTATAGTCTCTACTGAGGGTCAGGGCAGTAGTAGGGGCTGGACTTGTTTCTTTTGAACACAGAACACTGGTTGTTTGAGGCGAATCTAATAGCCTCTGTTGTTTGGAACATGTGGTGCTTCGACGATTTTGGTAGTTTGTTAGGCACCCGGTATATTATAGAGAAGGATTCTTCTACGCTGGCTTTGCGACCGGTTTGCATCAGATGGTCTAATATCGAGCTGTTAATAGTTTTAACTACACCTTTACTTAGCCATAGTGGGATATGTTCTCGAATGAGCACGAAAAATCAAGTTCATAGAGCAACGGCCAACATAACTTGCTCCACAAGTGCAGTTGAATTGATAAATACAATTTGAAGTGGTTAGGTAGTCTAGGTACTTCATCTTTCAGCCGAGGTAGCACCATCGGTCGTGTAGGGAATAATACGTGTAGTTCGCCATCATTAAAAGTTCTTTGAACTGATTTTCTTAATTTCTTCTTAATTAACTCGCTTGGTGTATCACCCATTAATTGTAGTCGTATATAAAGTGTCTTCTTGTTTACAGATAGTGGGTAGTCCTTTTCGGCTTTCTTTGTCATGTGTTTCTTGATAAATTTGTCAGGATTAAAGTATCATATACTATGCTTAATTCATCTTTAATTACTTCTTCAGAGCATATAGCTCTAACTCTGTGGCTAAGGGTCTTCACTAAATTTATCTGTTTACAGTGTTGTTGTTACATAATAAGATGCACCAGACAACAGGAAGCCTTACTTGCTTTAAGTTTTGCGCTTGTCGGTATTCCTCAGTAGGGCGTATACATTGTTGTTAGATAGTTGGAGGCAGGGAGCCTCAAACTCTGGTTTCGCGCTTATTGCCACTTGTCAGAAAGGCGTATCTGAAAACTTCAAGGAACTCATGTGCCCTCTGAGATTCGAATCTGGATCACCCAGTGCTTCAGTCAGGTATATTACCAGTAAGCTATTCGTGCTCACGACCTACCTCCTATACTACTGTAATGGATACTTTGGTTAGACATTAGGTAGTAGTAACTAATGTCATGCATCTGGTCCTTCGTTTAGTGCAGACTAAATTCTATCAGTCAAATTGTGTCCGCGCTGCTGGGTGGCTCGAGTGCTCTCTGAATTAATTGTAAGCTGTTTGGAGTCAATCACCAGGAATTCCTACTGGGTTACAAATACGTCTTGCTGACGAGTACCAACAATTACGAAACCTAGGAGCAAGACTTTCGGAGGATTGCCTTCAACCATCTATCAACAGTTCAGAGTGCACCGTCATGGCGAGCAACCTAGCGTTTTGGTCACATCGCAGACATAATTGATATATAATTCAGTCTGCGGCAAACGAACGACTAGATGCATGACTGTTTATTGTCCGATCAAACGTAATGAATGTAGGTTAAACCGTTATTTAAGGTATTCCGCTCAACTTCATACTTCGTGTCCTCTCTAATGAATCCATAGTATGTTTCCAAATATTTCAGTCCTTTAGATAGACGTATATTGAAAATAGGAGGTATATTTAGCAGTAAGTAACCAGCCCCTTAAACATCAAGAGCAAGTACTAATTAGATGTTTACTATCTGAACACAGTTTCACTTTCAAGTACACCTAGGGGATACTTATGTCAAGTCGATCCTTCTATACGGGTTAGAAACTTGGCGTGTCAAGAAAAGGATTTCCAACAGGTTGCAGACTTTCATCAACAGCTGCTCGCTTCGCTGGCTCCATACTGAATATCAAATGTCCAGAAAGAGTTATTAACAAAAAACTGTGGGAACAAACCAACCAAGAGACGATTACTCATCAAATATGTAGGGGAAAATGGAGATGGATCGGGCATACATTGTGGAGACCGTCGAATGACATCGCGCGACACACCATTGCTCGAGTGGAATCCGAATGGGAAGCAACGAGTGGGTCGTACTAGGGTGACATGGAGGAGATCGTTTGAGGAAGAGATTTGAGAGTTTGGGCAATAGTGCACCCAGCTGAAGAGGACGGCACAAACTAGATGAAAGTGGAGATGTGTTGTTGAAGTCGTATGTTCCACTCGGAACCCAAGGGAACATCAATAATAGGGGGCGAGTCTCTTGACCACATCGTAAAATCTTACAAGTGTTAAAGATACCCATTTATTTTTTCATATTCTCCAATGCCTACGCATTTTGGTTGCCTAGAGTTATTTCACGCTTACCTTGTCTCCCAGGATCTGATCCGCATCATTCAGTTCTGATATTAAGGATGTCACTAATTAGCTACTCACATCTTTACTAATCCCCTATAGAATTAAGTCGTATACATGTGAATTCAACTTCAGTCAGATTGTAGTTGTCTTTTCCTAAACGTGTTGATTGAAACAAAAGCATTCCGTTATGCTATGTTGGCACTAGGTTGGATTACACAATAATGAAGTTCACTTTTATTATGGTTCATAATTCCATTAAAGTTTGCATCCCACTTTTGATGTTGACTGTCGCCTCAACGCAGTAGGTGAGCTTGTTTACGTCAATGACCTAACGAGCCATGCTGGCTGGAATGAAATTTCTGAAAATCCTACCATGCCCCAAAGATCGTTTTATATAGATGTCAGACTAGAAAAGTTACCACTATAGCATAAGAAATTTATACTATGCTGGAGGTCTGAAGACGAAGTTGTACTCCTGGCGAATAGGGGTATAACAACAATCAGATGTTTCCCTTGGACGATCAGCACGACAGCTAGTTCCCTTCCTGCTCGGGAGAGAAGCGATTAGTAAAGATCAGTCTCGAAAACTGTACATTCATGCTTAATATGCGACGATCTGTAGCCAACTATACGAGCACAAAAAAGTCGCGTGTGACCGGTCTCCAGCAGTTGTTCTCTAGGATCTCGGGTCACAGAACACTTCAAGAATATAGTCAAACTTAATTTTGTGAGCAGTCGGCAAATAGCAACCACCCCCTATACTACTGACTATTGAATAGCCTATGTATGATGTCCTTTGTTCATCTTGCTTAGTTAATCAATTAAGCTGTGTATACGATACAACTTCCGCTTGAATGTAAAAGTTTAAGAGGTTAAATTTATTATTATTGTTCCCTTGGGTTCCCAGTGGAACATAGGGTTTCAACTGCACGCCTCCACTTGCTTCTGTCTTCTGCTGTACTTTTCACCTACATCCATGTTAATCCATACTGTTTCAGTTCCTCTTCACATGATATCCTCCATGTCACCCTTGCACTGACGTCCCACTCGCCGCTTCCCTTTCAGCTTCCACTCGAGCTATGGCCTGACGCGCGATGTCACCCAACGGCCTCCTCACCGAGTGTTCAATCCATCTCCACTTTCTCCTGCATATTTGTTGAGCGATTGGTTCTTGTTTTGTTTGTTCCCATAGTTTCTTGTTTGTGATTCTTTCCGGCCATCTGATCTTCATCATAGAGCAAAGACAGTTAGTTGTTGATAAAGGTCTGCAACAGGCTGTTGGAAATATTCGTTGTGATCCGCCAAGTTTCTGATCCGTATAGAAGAACTGACTGACTTGACGTTTGTATTGAAAATCGGAATTTTGTTGTTGATGTTGAGGAGTGACGAAGATTTCCAGATTGGTTTCAGGTTGATGAATGTGTTTCTCGCCTTCCCGATTCTCAATTTGACATCCTCGTCCGTTCCTCCTGTAGTTGAGACAATGCTCCCTAGATAAGTGAATGAAGTGACCTCTTTCAAATCCCTCCCATTGATGGTGATTGGCGCTGGGTGTTGCTACTGTTGTTGTTGTTGGTTAAGAGGTTAAATATTTACCACAAATAAACTTTTAAGAATACACTTTAGTGGGACACATTTTAATAGTAGTAATCTCAAATGTGGCTTGTTATCGTCATTTCTGAAGGTATTGATGTAGAAAAAACTAATGTGAAGGTGAGAGTGCAAATGGTTGTGCAACTATTGAACTGAATAAAACCACAGCTGTTTTAAAAATCAACTACATTTTTCCACTATTGGGTTTAAGTCAATTTTGATTTTCCCGTTGACTGATTGGACTGAAATGTTCAAGCTCTATCGACTTGTCAACTCCTAGTACAGACGCCTCGACGAAGTCCGGAGATTAAAATGAAATCGGTGGATGGTGACTAGCAGTGGAATCCAGTGCCTTCGTACTAGAGGCCGAACATTATGGCCCATTCAATCAGCGGGAGAATCAAAATTGACGTAAAACAAATATTAACTTATGCCGGTTGTACACGCAAGAGGCGAATTCTGTGGACAACGCTTTGGCGTTTGAAATGTGAAGGATACTAAGTTCGAGTCTCAGTGGGGACACCGCTACTCACCAGGGGTTGCAGATACACCTGGCTGATAAGTTCCGATTGGGAAGTCTGGATTCCACTGCTGGGCACCATCCATCAGTCGCAGGCTGAACCTGATAATATCTCTGACGACTAGAATCCAAAGAATCTCCAACCATGAAGAGATCACTCTTCTGAGGAAGACACTACTTGAGAATGGTTATCCACCACGCTTTATAGGTAATCACATTAAGCCTGAAACCAACAAAGCACACCCCATCTCTTTACCGAAGAAGATGCTATACATGAGTGTGGCGTTCAAAGGCGACATTTGGCCGACATCCTATAGAAGAGAATATCTAACGCCCTGAAAAGAACATTCTCTGCTGCTACATCACGACTGGTATTCTCATGCCACCCACTATTCTTCAACAACTCCGAAGATAAACTATCGCGTTTGACCACTTCTATGTGTATTTACCGATTCACGTGCTCCTGTGGAGCGATATATATATAGACCGTTCGATGCGTATTTTATCTAAAAGGTAACAGTGGGTCAATAAGGAGTGGTATAATTGACCATAAATTCAACACCAGTCACTCAATATACACGGTGAATTCATTCAAAGTCAAAACAAGCCTCCCAAAAACGGTAAGCTTCCGTATTCTATGCATTACTGAGGCTTTAGCCATTCGGGTGGAAAGCCTTGATTTATGTACACAGGAGAGACTTCTCTATCCTCCCCTCCTACTTTGGGTATAATTCCAAGTTCATCTATTTTGTCATCAGACAGTAGTCGAACATCATGCTGTCTAGTCGTTAACCTTGATATTAAGCTGAATGACTGGCAGTCAAAAAACAGGACTGTTTACTAAGCTGTTGGTCATCAATGAGTTACTGGTATGTGACTTTCTTGACAAACACTAGTGTTAGCTAATAAAGTACAGAAAACATCTGGTAATTGTTTTGTATTTGGGTGGTACGTCTGAATGATGTAATAAAACTGTGATTTCTACCTCATAAAGACCACTGGATGTGGAAAGCTTCGAGGATAAAATGCCAAGATCACAGAGCAACAAAATAAATTGTTTAGTTTCATAAATTCTTTGTACTTAATACTTAGCTAATCGTCTTCATTAGGATCGAATCCTCTGAGGTTAAACACTGATTTCGCTGTAGGCTTTGGCTATTAATGGAAAATTAATGAGTTGTAAGCAATATATCAACTCCAATCATTACACTAATGTGGGCCCCATTTCTATTTATTTCTGTTTCTATTTAATTTCATCATAGATGTACTAATGGATTTAACCCTAACTCACTTCAGAGACTTAGGGATTGACTTGCTACCAGGGAATAATCTCGTTGACTTAGAATATGCAGATGATATAGTCCTTTTAGGTGAAGACGCTGACAAAACGCAGAGTCTTCTGAACACGCTCCCGCCAAATGTAAGATGATGTTACAGGACTGGACTACACTGATTCCTAGCTTAGAAATAGGGAGTGAAGTGGTAGACCGTGTTGACCACTTCGCTTATTTGGGAAGTTGCATCAGCCCTAACGGGTCGATCGCTGACGTAATCTCAGCATTGATTCAGAAGGCACGTTTGGCATTAGCAGCAAACTTAAGCCATCTCTTGCGTAGGCGTGATATCCGACTAGCTGTCGACCAAAGGGTGTGTGTACTGCTCAGCAGTCCGCTCTGTCCTCTTTTATGACTGTGAAACTTGGCCATTGAAAGTGGAGGACATGAAAATGCTAGCTAGCTGTCTTTGATCATATGTGCCTGCGTTCTATTTCCCGTGTCAGGTAGTATAATAGGGTGAAGAATATTGAGGTTACGCCTCAGCCGAGTGCTAGGTAAGGAGGTAAAATCAATCGACGAGGCTGTGAAGTTACTTCGATTGAGATGGTTAGGACATTTGTTACCTATGCCTAGTCATCGCCTTCCTTGACGGTCACTGTTAGCTGACATAGGATGGATCAGGTTGTAAAAGAGCTAGTGATTGTGGTCAAACCAAAACATGGCTTCATCAATCAATTAAATCCACAACAGTTAGTGAAAGCCAGCCAACCACGTAGGGAGGTGTAGACTTCCTGACTGGATGGAGTCATCGAGATGGTAAGAACCAATGAAGTCTTGAGACAATTGGTGATATGGCTCAAAATCGTTCTCAATGAATAACGCAGATGCACGCACTCTTTGTAACTTATAATATCCAATAAAACTATATAGTTCTTCCATATTACTATTCTTTTTGCCTCATATCTCTGTTTTGCATTTCCTTTTACTTTCTTCTCTTGCTTTGTGTGCTAAGTGAAGTATGGTGACTGGAACTGCTACACATTGATGCAAAGTTTTATGTAGGCACCTATACAGATGTCAAAGCCAAGACAGGTCTATTGTAGACTGTTGTCAACAACTGCCTTCAGTGCTTCGATTTTGAATATCAGATGACCAGTCAGAAAGGGTTAGCTACAAGGAACTCTTGCGCCGAACCAGTTGGGGGCCTACTCCTCAGCAAATATTCAAAAGGAAATGGAGATGTGTACCAGGATAATATGAGCTCATTTTTTTATTATTTTGGGGATTCTCCTCAACTGGCTACAACCTGAACAGTACAGTTACATAAAGGAATTGGTGAGAACACTGTTTGATCATGTAAGAAATCTATGCTCAAAAGAATAGGTCGAAGAAGAGCTATCTATTGTGGAAAAATGGTTACGGTTACCAACAGCAGCTCATCGACAAAATGAATTACAGCACCGGAGGGAGAAAGTTTATCTTTCTACACCTTGTCTTCAAAGGTGATGACACCGCTAGTAGAATAAGATACAGACCGAACGCAGTGTTTATCAAAAAACCAGTTGTTCCACACTGTCAAGAGTGGACACATTCCCACCTTATGTTACCTCCATCTGTGTCTACCAAATGACATGTACGTGCTAAAGCATACACATTGGAACAACAGAGAGAAGGGCTACTGTCTGCATTTCTGAACACATACCAAACAAACAGAGACTAAAAGGCTCACAGACACTAAACAGTGAGATTGTGCGTCATCTGTTGGACACTGGCCATGTTGTGGACAATCTGAAGGTGTCCACAATAATCAACAGGCGAAAGAAACCTAGCTTGCTACGTTTTGCTGAGGCAGTCTTCACAAACGGCTAAAACTAAATCTATGTACGCAGAAAGAGACAGTGGTGAAATTTGCACTGCTCTGGTGATAAAAAAGTATACAAATTTCACTGAGTCATCTTCTGTTCTGTTTAGAAAACTTTATTTTTTCGTCTAGACATGACTCACCCTACCCTCCTCCTTTTTTGGCTATTCTGTGAAAACAAATTTTCTGTGGTTATGTAACCTATTATTTGTTTTACTTCTTCTTCTAGTTAAACTTTGTTTCTATCCACAGAAATCTGTTGAACTCTTTCCTTTTGTTTCCAAGCATAGTCATCTAATTTTCTTATAGATAATCAATCCTTTTCACTCTTTTTTGTTTTACAATTTGCATTACTCCGGACTAATGTTACTCTTAGTTTCTACCAATTACTCCTTGTCGTTGTCGAAAAAGTATGTTCAAATCGTTAATGTAATTTACATTTTTGTATTGTTCAGGTTGCAGCCAGTTGAGAAGAGTCCTGGAAATAATTTTAAGAAAAACAATGAGCTCATATTCTCCTGGTGTATTTCTCATTCTTACTTTGTTCAAGTTTATCAATGGGAAGAACTGTATGAAGTTTTTAAAATGGAGATGGATCGGACACACGCTTGGGAGACCGTTGAGTGGCTTTACATCGGACGGGATCCTGAGTGGAAACCCAATAGGAAGTACGACTTGGGCGTGAGCCGAAGTGTGAAATGGAGGAGATGATTTGAGGAGGAAATGAGAGCTTATTGGCAATCGTGGTACCAGTTGATGACGACTGGGAAGGACAGGATGAAGCGGAGACGTACTGTTGAAGCCTCATGTTCCACTCGGAATCCAAGGGACATATATATATATATATATCCCTATACTTATTATCAGAAATATATAAGATCATCGTGTCTTCAGCCAACAACTGCAGTGCTTTAGTCAAAAATAAGAAAGATATCTCGGTGGCACTAAAGATAATTCAAGCTGGCGTTTACTAAAGACAGCGTTCTGTATAATTTCATAAATTTCGTTAGTAACTAATGTACTAGGGATTATAGGACTCCCCGAATAAGTAAAGTGATTAAACACTCAGCTCACGCCTTAGTCCTGAATTAGGCTCCATTTCAAACCTTGTCGTGTAATATCACCATCATACACTTAACAGAAACAAAATATACACAAATCTTCGCCTAAGGTATTTACAAGATCTTGCATTTCATTGAAATGCTATGGTTAACGTCACTCTTTATATTCTACATACTCCAAGGAGAATAAATGCCATCTTGACAACAAATGAAAGTTTAGTCGCATACACTAAAAAACAAGAGTGGGGAGACTGACGGCTGTGCAATCCACCTACAACAATAATTTCATATTTATTTTTATTCAAATATCTAGTCAATTCCTTACATATACATAAATGAAGGAAAAAGTTGTGTGAGTAACTTGATATGATTATGAGCAATAATTTGTGCTCGAAACGTCATCAATTAATATTACTGTGTAACACTGTGTGATTTATCAAAATAAAATCTTATCCATAATGGAGTTACACTCTACTACAGTGTTCAAGTTACATTATACAATAATACACTAAAACACTCTATATTTGAAAATCGAATCAATAAGCTTCTTTAGAGAATAGCATTTAAGGAAACGTCTAGAATTTATTCGAAAGTTGAAAGCCATAATGTTTTATGATGTGTAGCCTTCATTCTTCTTCTTATTATTATTGTTCCCTTGGGTTCCTAGTGGAACATAGGGCTTCAACTACACGTCTCCACTTGCTTCTGTCTTCTGCTGCATTTTTCACTTGCATCCATGTTATTCCATACTGTTTCAACTCCTCTTCACACCATCTCCTCCATGTCACCCTTGAACTGACGTCCCACTCGCCGCTTCCCTTTCGGGTTCAACTCGAGCTATGGCCTGACGCGCAATGTCACCCAGCGGCCTCCTCAGAGAGTGTCCAATCCATCTCCACTTTCTCCTGCATCTTTGTTGGGCGATTGATTCTTCTTTGTTTGTTCCCATAGTTTCTTGTTGGTGATTCTTTCCGACCATCTGATGTTGAGTATTGAGCGAAGACATTAGTTGTTGATAAAGGTGTGCAACAGGCTGTTGGAAATATTCTTGGTGACCCGCCAAGTTTGTGATCCGTACAGAAGAACTGACTGACTTGACGTTTGTATTGAAAATCCGAATTTTGCTGCTGATGTTGAGGAGTGACGAATATTTCCAGGTTGGTTTCAGGTTGATGAATGTGTTTCTCGCCTTCCCGATTCTCGATTTGACATTCTCGTCTGTACCGTATTTTTGGCACAAGTATGGAATTTTCAGCATGTGATACCGGTAGTCCAAAGTTTGCAGGCCGATCAATTGATATCAAGTGTGCGTCGTCAGGGGATAGAACCTCAGACCATGTGCTTGGTCGGCGAGAGTCCTAACCGCTGTGCTAGCGACGCACAATACTATCGAATTCTCTATTTATACTATTCGAACTTCTTATTAGTGATATTATCTCTTTTCTCAATATAAGCCCACACCAGTTACATTTCACATATTGGTTATTTCAGGATGCATTACTCACCTATTCAGTACAGGTTTTACAACCTTGAGCTGACTTATCAATTTTCCTTCCCCACATTTTATGAATCTGTTATGACTAATCACCATTGTCGTCTCGCATTTCACAATATTTTGGAACTCAGACCAGCACGTTTATTAAAAAAAAAAGAATACTCTTCGTTCAGACAGACTTTTAAAACAAACAAAAACAACAATTTTAAAAAATGCACAAAAATAAAGATTATTTTACAATTGCAATGTCAATAATTTATCTAGTTCGTCTCAATCATAAGTGTAGGTCAATCACAAGTGTGATTAAAATGTCTAACAGTTGAATGAATTGTATTCACAATCATGTGCCGAAGATGTGACTAATGCTCTGTTGTTGTTTTGTTTTTGTTTTTTTCAATAAATATTGATTAGTTTGCCTACAACATTGAACAAGTTAAAAATGATTATAAAATGATATAACTATGAAACAATGAATCATGTTCTATATTTAAAACAATTAGTTCCCTTTATGAATTTAGACAAAGCAATAAGAAGATGTAATTTGTCTGAATCATGTTGTAAAATGTATTTGTGCAAAAGGTTTCGAACAATCTGATCACACACGGACTTGTCATAGGAATAAATATGAAATTAATAAAGAGTTAGGAGGTGAGAAAATAAATTTAGGTTAAGTTGAAGGGACATATTGAAGGTCAAAATAACAATGAAGATCACTAAACCAAATAACAGAGGTAATAGTACCCCGGCTAGTATCAAAACAAAGTTTACCAAGGAAGGTTTAGTGTGATGATGAATTGTCGTTTTGACCGCATAAAGGTGGTTTAAACTTTCTAATTGCTAGGGCTTCCACAAACTTTAGGATACGCCCCAACACACGTTTTTATAGATAAGTTTAAAAGATATGTAAACACCAATTTCATGTCCTGTCTCTATAATATGTTTCGCAATAGAGGAGCTAGGTTGTCTGTTCTCACCATTAATGGGTTCTGGGGATTCTATTCGCTTCTGGAGCCATTTAGGAATATGCTCTGAACATGTTATTCAGTCAATAATACTGTTTCACTGTGATCTGTCTTATGAACGAAAGAGTACGGAGTAAATAGAAATTTTCATTAGTTTGTTTATAGGGATTTGTTTCAGGTTCGCCCACGAATTCATATCAGTCAATGAACCACTGACAAGCTTTCACTACTCTCAAGTCAGTGTGGAGGTCAACAGCACTCAGAATCAAAAATAACATCCGGATTTTCAACTCCAATGTGAAGTCAGTCAGTACTACTATACGGATCAGAGACTTGGCCAGCGCGTCATAAAGAGCATCTCAAACAAACTACACACCTTCATTAACAGTTGTCTTCGCTCAATACTTAGCTCAAGATCAGATGGCCGGAAAGGATCAGCAACAGCGATCTCTGGCAATGAGCGAACGAACTCAGCAGGAACCGATTGTGAAACAAATAGGCAGGAAGAAATGGAGATGGATTGGCTGGCCATACTCTGAGGAAACCATCAAGTGACATCACTGGACAAGCCACTGCTCGAGTGGAACCCGAAAGGGAAGCGGCGAGTTGATCGTCCTAGGGTGACATGGAGGAGGTCATGTGAAGCGGAGATGAAAACGTGTGGGCAGACTTGGAGCCAGGTGAAGACTGTAGCAGAGAACCGAACGCAATGGAGACGCACGGCTGAAGCCCTATGTTCCTCTAGGAATTAAAGGAAATAATAATATAATAATAATGAACCACTGGAAACCATGGAGTACTGGACAGCTGTTTCGTCCCAGGTTGGGACTTATTGGTGGTACTCACCTAGCTAGTTCCCAACTCAAGACCTTCAGGTCACAAGGCAGGCTCGTAGACCATTCAGCCACTAGGATTCGACTTAATGGCCCAAGAATTCTAAACCCTACGAAATGGAAGTTATAGACTCGATGTCAAATTCTTCTTCAGGTTCTACATTTATAAATCCATCAATCTTGGCTTACAACAGACCAGTACACGCAAATTAAAATTATATCAGAAGCAATGTTTTGGCACAAGTACTAGATGGAATAACAGTCAGTTAATATTGATCATCATTCAAATCCATCTCAGATATATACACAATAAGAATATAAAACGACATAAAATAATTAAATGAGGTGAAGTTATAATGAGCAACGGTATAAGTTTCCGTTGTTAGATTTCGTCACTAACCAGTGCTATTTAGGGATCATTAAAAACCAGGGAGTGTGGAACGGCTGTTTCGCCCTAGTTTTGGACTCTTCATCAGCGCGCACCTACAACTGAAATTATTCCATAATCCGAATACAATCTCTAGATGTCTTGAAGCTGTAGTGAGAAGTCGTGACCAGTGGGATTCGCCATGTCAAGGTGAAGGGAATACTAATCGAAGTCATCAGCTGACTGTAGCGGTTTATCAGAATTCTTGGGTCAGTGAATTCCAGCTCAAGTGTCTGGATAGCGAACTAACTTGGTGTCGTAACTTGAAGGTCCCGGGTGCGACCGCTGGTGGGATCATGGCTGAACACCCTTAAAGAGTCCCAAACTGGGTCTCTCTAACACATATGTCCGAACCAAGTTCACTTTTAATAGTTTGAAAACATTTGGGTATTGCGTATGTGAATATCCATTCTTATAGTAAAAGTTTTTGTATTTCCAAATGAATAAAATTAGTCCAAATCGCCACAAATCCCGTAATCTGAAAAGTATAAGTTTCCAGAGGTGAGTTGTAGCTAATGGTATGAGTGAAAATATGAATACTATAAAGAAATAATGAAACAAACGGAATACTCGGGATGTTCAAGGGGTTACAAATAACGATAATAATAATAATGGTGTGGTGTATGGACACCGTTATTACTAGTGAACAGTTGTCAAGTAATGAATAGCTTACTACATTGGAAAGAAAAGGATTGTATGAAATATATAAAATATTACGTCAGCCTAGGGTAACAGATTTAAGGTCATGAATCTGTAAAACGCTTAAAATAAAGGTCCGTCAATATGACAATGGAAGAGAGGAAAAGAATAAGACAGGGATTGAAAGTGTTAATTGTCGATGTTATCGAGGGTTCGTTTGCAAGGATTTGATTGGTTAAGGGTGTGATTAAGAGCTGACATTAGTTAGAGAACCACTGGGAAACCAGAGAGTACTAGATAACTGTTTCGTCCTAGTTTTGAACTTTTCAGAAGTATACAGCCACCAGGGACCGAACCCAAGACCTTCCAGTTCGAACGCCACCGGGTGAGTACTGCTGAAAAGCCCTGAACTAGGACGAAACGGCTGTTCAGTACTCCTTGGCTTCTCAGTGGTCCTCTAAGTGATGTTCAATCGTGATAAATTCTACACTGAAATTAAACCAAATGCCTACAAAAACCCATAAACTGAGAAAATAAATGGTTACATTAAAATTACAGCATACTTTATTATTTCAGTAGTGAAACAGTTGTCGAACAGTGACTAAGAGTGGTCATTGGTATACAGATGAATCGGCATATTGGATCAGTAGAGTCTATTGAAATCAGAGCTTCTCTAAAAAACGGGCAATGGAAGGTAGCAACAAGATACTGAGAGGTATAAGTTGCAAGATTACATAAGTCATTAGACAAATGTTAAAAGACAAATGAAATATGCAGAAAAAAATATTGTGAGCTAAGCTCACATAAGACATAGACTTTAACAAGTGATGATGTAACCAGACAAAGTGGAAAGACATCACCATTTGCTTTCAACGAAAGATTCTGTAGTCAATTAGTGATTAAGAGCCAGATTGTCAAAGTGGATGGATACAGAGTAAATACGGCTTCTTTTTCAATGCATAAATCACGTTCCAACCTCATCGTAGTAGTGAAATTCAGGAGTCTTCAGCATGCTTTTTTTTATCTATCACCCTGAAGGATATCCTGTGTATATCAGATGCTGCATGACTTTATTGCTCAAAGATTTACTTCTTCTTAGCATCCAATTTATTAGTTTGTCTTCAGAAAATTTAAGATAGACCCTTCTTTCTGTTAATCTTTTGTTTGTATCTTACCTATTCTACTTTACTGCTCCCCGTTAGTCTTTCATGGGCTACTGAAAAAGGACTATACCATCCTGAGAAGGATGTTGAAGGTAGTTAGTAGGACTAGTGGTGTAAAACTCAGTCAGCTCGTCACTACATTAGTTGATAGGCATCTGAATACATGCGAAAAATAGTCTATAAGCATACTCTCCGACCCCCAACACCCCCTCTATTCCCAACTCTCGCCTTGTATCTTATTGAGTAGAACCAGAAATCAGTATAAAATAATATATGCTCGTACAACCAAGTACAGGAACTCAACGATACCATACTTGGCCCGTGTTCTAAGTGACAGAGACAATGTTAGGCGCGAAACCTATGACTTGCTCTGTTGTTATTAACATAATTTTAGGCTCTTTTATTTCTCTTTTATTTTGTACTCTATAGTGAACTCCTTCTCAAACATACTTAGTTACCTACTTTATTAATATTGGCTTACCTTTTTGTACTTTACTATATTCCTTCTTTTGTGTATCTGCTGGTTCCGACTATATTAACACTATGAGTATTACAAAGTTGTCATGTCATCAACCATCATGTAATTATTAGTTTTTATGGTTGTTTCTTTTGTTCGGCAATATTAACTGACAATCTTGGTTGTGAACGCCATAGTCACCACCTTAAAATTTTGTATTATGCAGGATTACTCACACTTCCACTACAAACACTGCATTAGACCTGACAATAAAAACAAAACAACAACCCTGAAATGTTATTTTATGATTGTTTAGTGTTGTTCAATCAAATTAACTGATTATCTTGGCGATAAACATTCTTAAATATCATTTCATAACTTCTTGTATGACTATAGCTTTGCTGTCACCATGCATAATCATATCATAGCTTCCACTACCCAATACTGAGACATTATTATATGCTGTTTATTTTCCTTTCTACTTCTTGGTATTTTTTAGTATTTTTTAAATTATTTTTGTGTTTTTTGTTGTTGTTGTCTTTATATTTATTTTTTGAAATACTCCTTTTAAACGTTGGATAAAATTAGATGCAAATATTGTAGATATGTGCTGAAAATTCCACACTGTACAACTAGTACTGTTTCTGGAATAAAGCAAATTATTATTATTTAATATTATTAGCTCCTTCAGCTGCTACACATAAATTGATATACACACGACTGGAGCTGACAAATGTAGGGTATCTATCGACTTTTGACTGAACTAACAAACTTGCTATTGTGTACACAGCAATTAATTTAAACTCAAGAAATGTCATAGCTAATGATTTCTGAAGTCGTCTGTTGGTTAATGACGTTAAATGCAACTTACTTGAATCGGTTTGTTTGTTGGACTACTTACTGGTTAAACTTCCTGTTTAAACACTATGCAAACTATCCAGTCTCCTTGTACTAAATTAAACAAAGGGAGGCTGAATCAATATAACTGTAAGTACACCTATGCATGTTTTCATACATCTATTTGCCCGCATTTTTATTGTTACTTGAATGATGAACTAGTTAGTTATTGTGTCTCATTTAAACAAACAGCATATTGGCATACATGGCTCATCATTTTCCTTTGTTATTTATGATTTTTGTTACCTTGGTAAAAACGAAAGTGTACAAAACCTGTTGGACAGTTTGTTTTTAAACTTCTGCATCAGAACGCAAATGAACTACTGAAATTTCATATGATGCCAAATGTAAGCCGACCATTGTTACCCGCATTTAATTCTACCCGTTTATTGACATGGGATTATTCTGAACCACATAATTTTAAAGCTACAACTTAGACACTATAGTTACTTATATTAAGTCAAGCTGATTAGTATTGGAATAAGGCAAGAACAACAGTTTCTGCAGAACAAAATGGTACCATCATTTATTTTGTTGGCTTCTCATCAGCTGCCTACAGGCCAAAGTCATTATTAAGTAGATCAATAGGAACAATTTCAACATACTTGCACAGAATTCATTTTAAACAAAAATCAATCAATATATACACATAATAATATATACATATATATTAACAGACACTTTATCCCGAACAATAATGATCATACACCATGGAAACTTTCGACATTACATAATCAGATGAAAGAGAGAGTGAAAATATCCAGTTATCTGGGCGAGGAAAAACTTATAACAGCTTCTTTCTGAACGCATACATCGGGTTATAGGAGCTTGATGGAGATTGCCTCGGCACACTTAAGGAGGATTGAACTCTTTTGCCTATTGATAATTTTGAACGATCTTGCGACGTCTACCTCATGACCCGTGTCAAGGAGATGCCTGGCGATGGCACTGTTTAAAGTATTTGTTCCTTTTAGGCATGGGCTTTTTGGTATGTATATGTTCAGAAAATCGGAGGTATGCCCTTCTTTCTGTTCTTCCAATGTAACTGCTTCCGCAGATACACGTAAATTTGTACATACAGTGGGAGTTAACATGAGAAGGATATCTGTACAGCTGTACAATCGCAAATATACATATGGGTTATTTTGTTTGTGTGTGTACATTAAATTTGTCAAACGAAAATACATTTAGTAAGATTTCGGTGGAGTCACGTAATATAAAAAGCTTTCACATGAGTTGGATATCGATATAAGAGGGTAGTAACAAAAGCGATGAGTTGTCACTAACGCTTGCTAAAGAAGGGTTACGTAATAACATGAATAGTTTGGTGAAAGAGTTGTGCTCAGGGTGAACATAGAAACAAAATGAAATACGGAATTATGTAAGAGCTTTAAGTAGTTAGAGAAAAAACAGGCAAATGTCAAGTCAACTCAACAGAGTTGTTACCATGATAGTAGAAGTGGCTGAATAATTTTCTTTTGTATGCATAGTTCTGGTTCTTATTTTTTTATATTTTTGATTACAGCTTAATGCCACACCATATTTTCAGTACAAGTATGGAATTTTCAGCATGGATATCAGTAGCCCAAATTTCGCAAGCCGACCATAGATATCAGGTGTGCGTCGGCAGGGGATCGAACCCCGGACCATGTGCATGGTTGGCGAGAGTCCTAACCACAGGGCCACCGACGCACTAACTGAATGGCTAGAGTTTCTGCAATGCAAAGAAGACGGAAACGTACTGTCTTTGGCAGTTTGTTCTTCGCTTTTTAGATTACTTTGAAGGAGGCTTTTGACGAGATAGAATGACCTGCTTTGAAAATGTATTTACCGCAAAGATACACTTCTCTGAATTACTCGTGTTCTCTCTGTTAATCTTCGAATGGTGACCTTTCATGAATTAAAGTTAGCAATGACCCCTCGACAATCAAGGATATCAATGGGTTTATACGGCACTCTGTCAAACTTGTGGTAGCGAATTCCGAAATAACTTTTGTCACTGACTGTGTCACTAATCGCGAATATCTGAAATGGTTTCGGAAAGAACAGAGAAGAAATCATATACATCCTAACACAAAATCTCTCCAACGTCATGCATTTAATCTTGCCGACTCTCCGGCCTTCAACAGTTTGCTGCCTAGTGAAATTCAGATGTTTACAGAATACGTCGATAAAGTCACTGAAAAACGGTCACAGTCTACCATATCCCAACTCAAAGCACACGAAAAGTTTCCTGATGACCATACAAAATTCGTATTTAACTACTCTTCAGTTGGTTTACCCGACTTGCAGTTATAAGCTCTATCCATGGATCCAAAATATTGCGAAATCAGCCTAAATGCCAACAGATTTCATACTCATGTACAATTTGAAAATCTAATCACCCAAACAAATGACTTAACTCCAACCTCTGAACAGGAACTACAGAGATTAAAATCAACTATAATCAATTTTTGTCATCAATATCTGAATACAAAACCAAAGGTCTACAACCACCTAACAAAGCAGCACAGTGAAGAATTAAATCAACGGAGACACAACAAAGAACTTATAATAACCCATCCAGATAAAGGAGATGGCGAAGTCCTTATGGACAGAAAAGACTACATAGAGAAAATGAATAACATACTGTCAAATAAAACTAAATTCTCGCAACCACCCAATGAAAGAAATAAAACAGAACAGATTGAAGAAAACAGCTCACTGATGTTCTCAAAGGAATGAAAACCGAACAGTTAATCAGTCATGAAGTTTATGATCACATTCAACCGACAGGATCAATAATACCACGAATATACGGTTCACCAAAGATACATCAAGCAGGCCTGCCACTGCGTCCAATTTTAGATATGTACCATTCGACAGTGAAATGGTTAGCTGACATTTTGGAACCTGTACAAAAACAGATGTGCCACAATTCGCTTCGTGACACCTTTCAATTCGTCGACTATAAACAAGATTTCAACTTAGCGAACAAAAATATGCTTTCTCTTGACATTAAGTCACTATTTACCAACGTTCCAATCACAGAAACTCTCTGTCACATTTGTCAATATACAGACGAAAACCAGCTGAACATAGGCTCACTGACGACTTGTTTAAAAGAATTACTGCTGAGATGTACACTTAATGTACAATTCACATTTGACAATGTTATTTACAGACAACAAGATGGGATTGCAGTGGGATCTCCACTGGGCCCATTGCTAGTAGACTGCTTCATGGCAAACCTCTAGAATGGCACACTCAAATCAACTATTGATAATTTCCAATTGTATGCTGGATATGTGGACGACATCTTTATTATCTGTGATGATGGTCACGATCTTAATCAGTTACTACAAATATTCAACTACTGCCATTCAGTATGATTCTAATTTGCCTTTACTGGCTATTGTATACTTAAATTAATGAATTTATAATCGTAGAGCCTGAAGTAGAATTTATTGAAAACAATTGTTCGCTCTAAATATTTTGTACTGCCATTCAGCTACAAAGTTCACTCTTGATATTGAAAACGAATCTAAAATTTCTTTTCTTGATGTTGAACTTACAAGGAGAGCTGACGGAACTTTAAGAAGGTCTATCCATAGGAAACCCACATGGAACGACCATCTGACAAGCTTCTACAGCTGGGTACCAATCATCCGGAAAATAATCCCAATTAGATCCCTCGGTGCTCGCGTCTGATACAACTGAAGCTCTGATACCCTGGAAGAAGAACTACACTTTCTCGAAGAAATCTCCAAACAAAACGGTTATCCACCGAGATTCATAGACAGAAACATCAAACGGAAAATCTAAAAGCAAGAGACGCCATCCGTGCCAAAAAATAAACTTTATGTAAGCCTCGACTTCAAAGGTGACCTACTCAGTGATGTCCTTAAGAGGAGAATTTCCACTTCTTTAAGAAGAACTTTCTTTGAGGCAACATTGAGAGTAGTGTTCTCCAGTCGCCCGCTGATCTGCAGAAGCCCAAAGGACAAGATCCCGCACTTTACCACTTCTGTGTATATGTATCAGTTCACCTGTTGCTGTGATGCTAGATACATCGTTCGTTCAACGCGTATCCCGTCCAAAAGGATTGAAGAACACTATCCAGCGTGGCTGCAGAAAGGAAGTAGTGGCCGTATAAGGAGTGCAGTATTCGAAAATCTTGTCACCACTAGTCATTTTTCATTTCGACAAACGCCTCCTTCAAAGTAATCTACAAAGTGAAGAACAAACTGCCAAAGACAATACGTTTCCGTCTTCTTTGCATTGAAGAAACTCTAGCCATTCAGTTAGAAAAACCAGAACTATGCATACAAAAGAAAATTATTCAGCCACTTCTACTATCATGGTAACAACTCTGTTGAGTTGACTTGACATTTGCTTGTTTGCTTGTTTTTTCTAACTACTTACTCTTACTAATTCCGTATTTATTTTGTTTCTATGTACACCCTGAGCACAACTCTTTCACCAAACTATTCATGTTATTACGTAACCCTTCTTTAGCAATCGTTAGTGACAACTCATCGCTTTTGTTACTACCCTCTTATATCGATATCCAACTCCTCTGAACGCTTTTTGTATTACGTAACTCCACCAAAATCTTACTAAATGTATTTTCGTTTGACAAATTTAATGTACACACACACATACAAAATAACCCATATGTATATTTGCGACTGTGCAGATGTGAAAATGAATTCGCCGAAAAGAGACTTTTCGCTGAACTACTGGTCTTCTCTCTATTAACAGTTTGTTTTAAGTTAGACCACTGATTGATATCAGTTAGAGGACTACTGAAAACCAGGGATTACTTAACAGCTGTTTCGTCCTAGTTTTGAATTCATCAGCAATACACTGTCCATACCTTGAAATATAGATGTAGCTGTATTCTACGAGGGAGTAGAAAAGAATTCTTCAGTATCTGTTCATCACAAGATTAATAATGATTTCAGTTCAGTGAGCTATAATCAAAACAAGTTGTAACTCAACAAAAACACAGAAACGAAGTAGAGGCGTCTAGTTAGGTTGTTAACTGTCTATAATTTATATCTTCTGTTCCGCAACTATATCTTTTGAGTGGGATGGTTATTTACTTTTTTGGTTTATAATATTTTCTACAAAAAATGGCTGAAGCTTGTCCCATTATTATTGTTTCCTTTAATTCCTAGAGGAACATAGGGCTTCAGCCGTGCGTCTCCATTCCGTTCGGTTCTCTGTTACAGTCTTCACCTGGCTCCAAGTCTGCCCACACACCTTCATCTCCTCTTCACATGACCTCCTCCAAGTCACCCACCCTCGCACTGACGACCAACTCGACGCTTCCCTTTCATTCGGGTTCCACTCGAGCAATGGCTTGTCGTGTGATGTCACTAGATGGTTTGTTTCCTCAGAGTATGGCCAGCCAATCCACCTCCATTTCTTCCTGCCTATTTGTTTCACAATCGGTTCCTGCTGAGTTGGTTCGCTCAGTGCCAGAGATCGCTGTTGCTGATCTTTTCTGGTCGACCATCTGATCTTGACCGAAGTACTGAGCGAAGACAACTGTTAATGAAGGTCTGTAGTTTGTTTGAGATGCTCTTTATGACGCGCTGGCCAAGTCTCTGATCCGTATAGTGAGTAGCACTGACTGGCTTCACATTGGAGTTGAAAATCCGAATCTTATCTTCGTTTTGATGCTGAGTGCTGTTGACCTCCACACAGACTCGAGAGAAGTGAAAGATTGTCTTGCTTTTCCGATTCTTGCTTTGATATCCTCGTCAGTTCCGCCCGCCTGTAGTTGAAACGATGCTTCCCAGGTCGGTTGGTGAAAGAGGTTGTTTCTTTCAGGTTCCTTCCATTTACGCTGATTATTGTCTGTTGTTGTTGCTGCTGCTGGTGGTGTTGCCCAGGAATCTTCATCACCTCTGTTTTCTCAATGTTCACCTGAAGTCCTATCTTCCCTAGATGCTTCTTGTGCCAACTTGTTGCTTTTCGCTTGCATATCTTCCAGTTTGTGAGAAATCACACAAATACCATCGGCCCATTAAATGAGTAAAATTATTCTCTGTAATCAAAATGTGTAAGAATTAGTGAATATGTAAACATAAGACTTATCAGATTTCAACATGTGATAAAGAGACTGTTCTCATAAGTGCACTTGTTAAGTGAAACTATGTTCAAATAGCCGTCAGCAAATGAATATTTACTTGTAGTAGAGATAGGCTCTAGGCGTTCAAGGGACTGTCGTTGCTAAACACTCCTACTATACTTTCAATACACACCCTTCTGAAAGACTGAAATTTTTGAAGAAGTATTAAGGATTCATCAGAGCGAACAGGAAGTATGCAGCTGAGCGGAATACCTTTAGTGATTGCGTTATCTTTGACTGAACACTGGGTAATAATTTATCTCATGAATCTAGTGCTTGGTTTGATGCAGACTGAATTCTATCAGTCAAGTTTGCAATGTGGCCACCATGCTAAGTGGCTGGACATCACGGTTCACTCTAAATTGCTGTTGGACGGTTAGATGCAATCAAGAGGTTGTCTTGTTGGCACTCGTCAGCAAGGCGTGTCTGCAATCTTGAACGAACTCCTGTCGACTGCATCCAACCACTTAACAATTGTTCCGAGTGCATCGTGTTCTACCACCTGTTTCAGGCTTGTAAATTAACCGTTATCGTCTCTAAATTCTCTCTTTATTAATCGAGTCTCATCAATGAGGCAATGATCTACAGTCAAGCATCCATATGACACGACAATGGAATACACACCATCTGGAATTGTTCCTTGAAGCGAGCCTAGTCTATCGTTTGATCGCATTACATATATTTTTACATTTTACTAACGTAGCATTTCGATTCATCTATATGTCACAATCATTCTTAATTATCGTTCGAAATTTATGGTTCCAACGAAATTAAGCATAATAAGATCGTAATGAAACAGGTTGTAAGTCGGTAACAGTATATAAACAGAATAAAATGAATATAAGAACAAATATTTTGTAACGGAGTGTTAGTGATTTCGTTGGTTGTTGCCTATCCTGACGACGACATTGTACCCAACTGATCACTTGGAAATATTTACCCACACCCAGGTAGACAGAGAAGTCAGATTTAACTGGGACAACTGTGACAACAACAGCAACAACTTCAGCATACACTATACGAAGTAAATTATCCCTTACCCATAAATGGGTGTCGGTGGCACAGTGGTAGAATGCTCGCCAACCACGCATGTGGTCCGGCGTTCAATCTCCGACCGGCACACTCCTTTACTTCGCTAAGCCAGTAATAAAACTGGTAAAGAGGGAAGGTTGGACTTGAAGCCCTATCTTCCACTGGGAACGTGATGACTCTACGGTTAACAATGACACTTAGTCCATCATGAAAAAACGGTACAGCCAGGAGTCTCTTTTTGGAGAACTCATTCCCCTAGCTGCACACCAGCAGCTGAATACATGTTTCGTCTAGAATAGTCTGGCAACATTATCTTGAATGGCTACAGATAGGTCACACTGGGTCAGTATTGAGTTTAACAGTATCTCACTATCTAAGGAGAACTCATTCTAAGTCATCTATAAAGTCAAATAAGCCTCCCGAAAACGGTTAGCTTCCATATAGTATGC
This sequence comes from Trichobilharzia szidati, assembly GCA_944472155.2. NCBI lineage: Eukaryota > Metazoa > Platyhelminthes > Trematoda > Strigeidida > Schistosomatidae > Trichobilharzia > Trichobilharzia szidati. The sequence continues at coordinate 24,135,000 of OX235272.1, read as the reverse complement.
ATTACTGAGGCCTTAGCCACTTGGATGGAAAACCCTGATTTATGTACACAGAAGAAACTCCTCCATCCCCTTCTTCTGTCTTGGGTATAATTCCAACTTCGACTACTTTTTTATTAATACTACTTTGTGCATTTTTTGTATGACATTTTAGTAACATCTTTTTCTTAACTAACCCTATATTTACTTTTTTACCTATTACATAGTTTATTTTGAATACTTGTCTCCATGCTCTTTCATTAACAACCTATTTTTCTGAGTGTCTCTCATATTACGTAACCCTAGTCAAGATTTACTAATCTTCAACCCGCCCACCCCCTTAGTTACAATTTGATTATTCATCACATTTTTTGAAACATTTTGATGATGTAACCTATAAACCTGACTAATTCTGTTATTAGCGTTTTGCTATCAATAATTTTCAAGGATTGGTATCTGTCGACATCTTTTTTAACTAACTTTTTGTTCACTCTGCTTACCTGTTACGTAATATATATTTTTCATAATTGTCTCTATGCTCTTTTATTAACCCCCAATTTTCCCTAACGATTTTTCTCAATGTTTACTTTAAACTTACTATTCTTCACCCTAGACCCTAGTTACAATTTGGCAGTCGTTCACTGTTTTGAAATATTTTGTTGAGGTGAGCACGACTCAAAACTAAATTTTATTCTTGTTCTGTGTTTGACAAACTGAATGTACACACAAAATACAAAAATGATTTGAACAAGGAGAGAAGGAACATATTTACAGGACATAAAAAAGAAACTGTTCAGCCAGAACACGAAAGACAAGCTGTCGCATTGGTCCACTTCAACATGCATATACCAGTTTACTTGCTCTTGGGGAGCTGAGTACATCGGCCGTACCATGCGCCAAATTGAAAAACGCGCTCATGAACGCCATCCAGTCTGGCTAGTAAAAGGAGAACGAAAACGTGTACATAGTTCAGGGACAGAACACCTAGTCAATTCAGGACATTCAGCACCATTCGAAAAATCCTTCAAAACAATACACAAGATTCAACCAAACCTATCAAAGGGAGTGAAATCAAGACATCTGGGCATAGCTGAGGCGCTAGCTATCCAAAAGCTCAAACCCACGCTTTGTATCCAAAAGAAATACGTCCAACCCTTGTCCCTGCCATGGCCATCATAAACAGGTAATTCTTTTAATAGTGACTATCCCATTACCTTTCTTATCCAAACTTCCTGTTTATTCATGTTATTTTAGGTTTTTCTTAATCCCTATTTACACTACCATATTTTCATATCCGAAATTCCCGTCTATTTTGTCATTTCATTATTGCTACATATTTAATCCCTGATTGCATAAACAATTATTCGTCACATTAGTTATGATCCCACTAGAATTTTTATCAAAACATCCTGTCTATTGTTGTTATTTCTACATTTCCAACCCCCAGTTGCACAGTATGTCAGTCATCTCAGTAATTATGATGCTACTTTGTTTGAGTTTTATCCGTCCTCCTGTTTACTATGGCATTTTAATTCCTGATTGTAATTTTATAAATTTTACCCTTAACCGGAAACTATTCCCAACCATTTATTATAAATACACGAATGTATACTCTAGTTGATGACTTCATCGAAGAGAAAATTCTCTTCGCTGCAGCTATCTTTTTATTATTCCCTATGATCAAGTGTGTATATTCATAGCTTTTCATCAGCTGCTAACAGCCTAGACAAATGATATAAGTTATTATAAGTACAAAAAATATATAACATACTTCAATAGTTATTTCAACTCAAGGGGCACAGTTATGGAACAAGAGATGTGAATAAAAAACAGTCAGTTCCTCATCATCGACTGTACATTAATATGTACTTTTTAAATCAAAAGTTTGATGTTAATACTGCATTTAAAATTATTTATTGCATTCCTACTAATCTTAACTTTGCTCTACGAGTTCGTCTTCTACAGACAGCTGAAGCAATCGGAATCCACCTGAAGAAGCCAAGGCTATGTGTTCAGAAGAAATTTGTACAGCAACTTTCCTTACCGTGGCCATCTCTAGAAGAATGCATAAACAGGACTACGTCGCCCCGCTACCCCTAAACCTATAAAAATTATAATTGTCCAAATTATTTTATTTTTATTTTGACCATTTCATCTTTAATTATGTGCTAAAATTAAAATTAATTTATTCTAACCATTTCTACCTTTTAATTGTGTGTATTGATTTTCTTCGTTAATTATCAACCCATTGACATTTTGACACTGTTTAATTATTGTTAACAAACATATCACCACTTGATTGGTAAACTGTTGTGTATTGTAATAAAAATGCTATATATATTAGAGTAGAGCGAGAGATGAGGATCTAATTGAAAAGTAAATATTTCTTCGCTCAATCTTTCTGTTTTCCAAATGTGTAAATGGGGATTTTTTCTATATTGAAAATTATATCAGTCATGTGATAAGTTTAGTCCATAAGAATTTGGCAGATTTTGGCATAGAGGGTGAGAGGTTGAAAATAAGGCATTAGAAGTCATCAAAACAATTAACTAGTAGACGTTAGCAACAAGATATCTAAGTTTTCAGATAGGGCGGGGTGAAAATAATTATGGGACTCAAGATCAGTTAATTCCTATGGGTTAGTAACAAATTATTACATAATCAAGAAGTTTGTAAAATGATGACTAAAAAAATAGGATGACTAAGTAGAATTACTTAAGATACAAATAAGCTAATTGAATTAATTACCTAGAATTATAATCATAATAAAATAACAAAGTCAAAAGATAGTTAGTTACAAGGGGAAGGGAAAAACTGTTTATGAAACTTAATGTATATTAAGCAGTTGGCCGTGACACAGAGAGGTGCTGTACAAATTTCTTTTGAACACATAGATTTGGCTTATTCAGATGAATTCCGATTGCCACTGCTGTATGTAAAAGTCATATTCGTAGACCATGCGGGAGGTTGGGTGATATACGATAAATAACTTTAAAAACTTTGTTAGAGTCAACTTGATGTCCAGCCAATATCGACGAGATGAGCTAGTGTTGAGCTGCGTATAGTTTCATTCAAACCTTTGGCAAACCTAGATGAAAGGTGTTCCGAAATTCGACGATGAACTTACCTGGTCGTATGCCCAATGTAACTAGCTCTGCACGGGCAGTTAAACTGATGAATATCCATGGAATAGGCGAAACAAAGCAGTCTGTCTTTGTTTCGTGAATTAAGTAGTGGTCGGCTAGTGAATATACAGCATAGCTTAGCTGCTTTGAAAGTCCTTTTGAAGGTCGTTCTCAAACATTGTGATAAAATCTCACTACTGACATCCTGCGTGAATTGTAATCTTGGGAAAACTGATTTTTTGGGAACACTCGGCACCTCCGACTTTCCACTTTCTGATCTCATGTGTTTGTTCAAGAATTTAGTCGAATATCCATTTGTACTTAGTAGATTATGAACATTGTCCAGTTCATCGTTGTGTTTCATTCGAATAAATAACTACAGCCCGATGAACGAAACATTTGAACAAATTACGTTTGTATTGTAGGGGGACGAAACTCAGAAGGTGAGTATATTGCCCAGGTGATGTAGAAAAAATTGAATGGTGTAGAGTCAGTGATGAAGATCTAAATAACTATTTCTTCACTCAAACTGTTTCTTTTTCTAAATAAAAACGTTCTGATTGCTGGTCACTGAGCTAAATTCATTATTGATTTTCCAATTTACTTAAGTGCTTGTCTACGTAATCATTTCACTCTACCATTTCTCTTCACTCCCACTCTCTCCTCTCAAAACGTTCTATAGCATTATATATTGATAAACCCTAGTTGTTAGATAATTAGCTATCTTGTATTCATATATTGTGTTCCATAATTATGCCCTTTGCGTTAAGGTAATTTTGATGTATGTGACACATATTGTCGCATTTCTAATAACGCATGTCATTTTCAGGTTGTTAGCAGCTGACGAGGAGTCTTGAAATAAAAATAAAACATTTTCCTTCTCTCTTTGTTCAAACTAATGAAAGGAACTGACCAGAAGAAATAAAAATTATTACCTACATTTGAAGTTATACAGCCAAGTGAATGAATTCACCGAACAGAGACACTTCAATAAACTAATTGTTCTTATTTCCATGTGTGGACGTGTGTTTCTCGCGTCCTAGAGAAAGTGGATCCGTTTCATTTCTGCTCTGTGTATTGATACTGCTCAGTTCAAATTCGCCGAGGAGAATAAATGTGTCAAATACCACTCATCTGCATATCGGTGAGTCAGATCTCCAGTTGAATAAGGTGAAATGACGATCCAGTTAGCAGTTGGTCCTTAAAGTTTATCAAGTAGGCCATTGAGGTAGTAATCCGCAGACTGTTAACTCGGATGCTGCTACCGCCGTAGTTTTCATTCAACTGTATGTTTCATCTCAAACCGACTAAGCAATAGTAGCTAGTAGCTAGTTCATAGCTGGTTCATCTAAGTTTGCAACTATTTAGCAGTACTCGTACAGGTTGTTCTTAAATTCATCTCTATGTGGAATGATTCGTCTAAAGACAGTACATTCAGAGAAATAAAATGAGAATTTGTTCATCATTACTTGAAATACTGAAGGATGAGAAGAATACAGACAAGATATTTATCAGCTTTGAATCGATTAACCTGAAATTCTTATTATAACCCCAAAGAGTAGAGAAGAGTAACAAATTCTAATGAAGGCACATTATGTGTAGCTAACAGAAATATCAGCAACTACTAATTTATCAAATATTTTTGTAGGGTCAAATTAATAGAAAGAGATGAGAAAAGTGAAGCAGAAACTTCATGAGAAACTTTCGCGTATATTGATTAAGTGAAGAGAAGTACATACTGTAATATATATATGTAGTTATATAAGAAAACGAGTATGTTTTTGTAAAATAACACCCTGGAAGGTACAACAGTTAGTGTTGAAAAACAGTTTTATATTAGACCGAAATTCTCAATTTCTGTTCATATTGTAAGCTGTAGGAATTCAGGATCCCACGACCAGTCAGTATCAACCAAAAATGGCATCACCTAAGTCTTCAGACATCATTGAAGCTTTCAAAACAGGACCTGACATGTTGCCAGTCAGTGGGAAATTGAAAACAATTTAATACTAATTTCAAAAGAGGCGACTATCGTTGCCCAGTGGCCTAGTGGATAAAGCTTTGGTGTGGTAAACGATGGGTATAGGGCCCGAGTATCAAAGGGAACACTGCTCTCTCATTGGAGATGTATGTACGTCCAGATGATGAGTCTTAAACAGGACGAAAGGAGTATTCTGGATTCTACTGTTAACCATCATTGACCAGATAGCAAAGTAAAGTTTCATAGGTATATTTTCACTGAAATCAAGCCTGTCTTGATGAGATGTTGTGCTAATTTGACACAGAATAGAAGCAATTTACAAAGGTAAAGTAAGGCAAACAGTCTGGTCGTCAAAGCAGGTTAGTAATTGTTCATTCAATCTGCATGTGTTGCTAACTAAGGACTGTGTATGCACAACCGAACGCGAACACGACAGCAAGTAAAAAAACGGTAAGCATACTTGGCCAAATGTCATCGCATTAACCAGTCGACTGAGGCAGGGGATGTCAGCATCCAATGTCTAATGTTGGTGAAGCTGCAGGCTATTGATTTTATGTATAGTCTTCAGGACAGTTGAAGCTTTGCAAATATCACACATTGATTGATTCTTTCATTAGGGCAGGGTCTCGTATGTCTTTCAGAAGAGCACCAGTATCAGCTGGCCGAATTTCAGATATTTAACCTTTACCTAGAATAGCACGGGATCAAATTGACTAACTGAATTAAAGTCGTGTGAAACAGCATATCGAATAAATTTATATAATAATATTGCACTATATTCTACCACAGTTCTCAAATCCTACTGTGGTTGGTGATGAACAATCTCGGTACAACAGTGCTAGGAAGCTGTTGTGAAATGCCTCATGGAAAATAGGTATCCAAGGGGATTTATCCTAAAGTATAGTAAAGATAAAGACGAGAGAATAAAGTGTTTATTTGTCTCCCATCCAAACGAGAAGCAGTAAAACAAAAGACTGACAGAAGAATGAGAAGAGCAATATAAAAATATGCTTCCCTGCAGCTAAGCTCGTAACACAGTACTGAACCGAATGATCTGTAAATCAATATAAACTGGATAAGTACCACGCTAATGTCGCCTCCACCTGTGCTTATAAATTTACATGTACTTGAGGGAATACGTACAGTGGAAGGCCGGAAAGAAGGGCTTCTATCCCGTTTTCTGATCACATCCCAAGAAACTTGTGTCTAAAGGGAAGAAAATAATCACACAGTGCAAATACCAGACACCTTGTGGATACAGATCATTTCGTTGAGATTTCCAAATCCTTCAATAAATATTAAATATGAAAAGGAAAGCAGATTTACTACGATTTGCTGAAGCAATTACAATCAAATGTTTCAAACCAAACTCATGAATACAAAAAGAGAGTGTGATCAATAATCTCTCATTGCCTTGGTAACTAACTGCATTCCGATCTTGATTACATTGATTAGTCATCCATATTAGTGATTTCAGCTCACTGAGTAAATTTCAGTCTTATGAATTACTACAGCCTTCTTGAGTTGTTATGTGAACTCATAGGCTGACACTAATTAATAGATTTTTCTCTTTTTTCTGTCTAACCCTCCTTTTCTACTTTTAAAGCACGTAAACTGATGGTAACTTAAACTGTAATGCTTACATTTTGGATGCGTTAGTTTTCTAGTATTTTCTCTTCTACCATTCAAACATTGAAGCATGTTATTTTCACTCCTTTATAACCACTATGATTTCAGATAGTGATGTAGAGCTGATGAAAACCTGGAAGTACTGAACAGCTGCTTCGTCCTAGTTTGCGACTCTTCATCAGCACCAACCCCCTCAGGTTTTAACCTACGACCTTTCGGTTACAAAGCGAGCCTGGAGACAATTAAATCACTAGGATCCGATCCAGCGGTCCACAAATGGTGCGACCACTAGCGAATGTCATCGGCTTGTAAATGGCGGGTAGTCAGATTGTCAGAAAAAAAATTTAGCTACTCGCATGCCAAGTAATCCACAACGGGAAACTTACGGAATCCTTCGAAGTGAGGACAGGAGTAAGACAAGGCTGCCTACTATCGCCAATGATTTTCCTGATTGCAGTAGATTGGATAATTCGACAAACAGCGGCAGGCAATGAGGAAACAGGCATAAAATGGACTCACACAAAAAACTTGGAGGATCTGGACTTCGCCGATGATATATGTCTGATTTCCCACAAACTGGAAGATATGCAAGCGAAAAGCAACAAGTTGACAGAAGAAGCATCCGGAAGATAGGTGAACATAGAGAAAACAGAGGTAATGAAGATTCCTGGGCAACACCACCTACAGCGACAACAACAGACAACAATCAGCATAAATGGAAGGAACCTGAAAGAAACAACCTCCTTCACCAACCGACCTGGGAAGCATCGTCTCAACTACAGACGGAACTGACGAGGATATCAAAGCAAGAATCGGAAAAGCAAGACAAGCTTTCACTACTCTCAAGTCTGTGTGGAGGTCAACAGCACTCAGCATCAAAAATAAGATCCGGATTTTCAACTCCAATGTGAAGTCAGTCAGTGCTACTATACGGATCAGAGACTTGCACTGCGCGTCATAAAGAGCATCTCAAACAAACTACAGACCTTCATTAACAGTTGTCTTCGCTCAATACCACTCAAGATCAGATGGCCGGCCAGAAAAGATCAGCAACAGAGATCTCTGGCAATGAGCGAACCAACTCAGCAGGAACCGATTGTGAAACAAATAGGCAGGAAGAAATGGAGATGGATTGGCTGGTCATACTCTGAGAAAACAATGCATCAAGTGACATCACTAGACAAGCCATTGCTCGAGTGGAACCCGACTGAAAGGGAAGCGGCGAGTTGGTCGTCAGTGCGAGTGTGGGTGACTTGGAGGAGGTCATGTGAAGAGGAGATGAAAACGTGTGGGCAGACTTGGAGCCAGGTGAAGACTGTATCAGAGAACCGAACGCAATGGAGATGCACGGCTGAAGCCCTATGTTCCTCTAGGAATTTAAGGAAACAATAATATAATAATATGTGGTTAGATTGATTGACCAGGCGAAGATAAGTGATTTAGGAAAAAACTCAGCAATAGCACTGCATGCATTAACACACAACCACACAATAGGTTGGGTGGGATAGAGTCGAAATTCTACAAAGTAATATAGTACGGTGGAGAGAGAGGTTCATCACTGAATCTTTATTCGTAGAATCTACACCCAGTAAGTGCAATAGGAATGACTCATCACTCGTACCAGAAATATGGAAAATATTACTACCAATCAAATCAAGAAATGACAAATAGTAGAACCATATAAACGAAGCTGGAAAGTTGTGTGAGTAACTTGATATGATTATGAGCAGCAGTAAATTGTGCTCGAAACGTTGTCATCAGTAAATATGACTGTATAACACTGTATGACTGGAATTATACTCTACCACAGTGCCCAAGTCTTATCCTTATATCATAGGCGAGTATTTGTCCTCACACCCGACCTGCTGTAGCCTACTGATCATTTCATACTACAGATTTGGTCTTGTTTTCTGTATCAAAATTTATCAAGCTAACCAAGTGTATGACGTAATCAACCCATTCGTTTATTAGGTGAATATGAAACAGTAGGATAAAGACAGATATTTTTTGAGTATGAGAAATTAAATATTATGCGTAACATAAGCGTCGTAGAATGTTACGTAATTTGCACTGTTAGCAATGCAAAGAGAATGAGTAGATATCATGTAGTAAAATAAAAAGAAACTGACAAAATGAATCACTTACAAAATGCGGGGGAGGGATAATAAAATGGTTGGACGATTACATAAGATAACATCAAAATCAATATGAAATTATTGTTGTAGGTGGATTGCACAACAGTCAGTCTCTCCACTCCAGATTTTTAGGTTAGATTTAAAATCCAATGACAGACACTGTGTTACTGGCAATCTGAACCTGATGTTAAGCAAGGTAGTGGAATTTGACAATATAAGGGTATTTTAAGTCTGTGTGCACTAAATAATTCAACTACTCTCCACATAAAGGAACTGATATTAGATAAATATATACTTAGGAATTTTGAAGTTATTTTAATGTATGATGATCATAAGCAGTGTGAAAGACTGAGCTGCAGCAGAATTTCAACCGATGAACTCTGAATAGCTATCACGTCCCTATACCTACAGAGCTAAGAGTCTTAGCTGATAAACAGATGCTCATTTATCAAGTGTTGATTTGCAGGGATTTGACTGATTGGAGGTTAGATCACAAGCTGACATCAGTTAGGGAACTATTTGGAGTCCAGGGAGTACTGGACAGCTGTTTCGTCTTAGTTTGGGAATCTTCATCAGCACGCATACTCGAGGGTTCTAACCTCGGACCTTCGGTCACAAGGCAAGCTCGTAGACCATTCAGCCAACGGGACCTGATCCAATGGCCCTAGGCTCGATTCCCCATGGGGTGATGGTTGCTCACTAATGAATCCTAAACACTAAGGAAACAGCTGTCCAATACTCCCTGAATTTCCAATGATTCTCTAAATTCATTGTGAATTATTTAAATTAATCCCGGAGTGTTTAAGAAAAAATCAAAACAAGATTTTTCTAAACTTTTCTCTGTGTAAGCCACAGCTTCTCAGCAGAATTATTCGGATATTTATTAAGCATCAAAATATATAGTCAAAATTTTCACATAAATTGAAGTCAGTTTATGATTCTCTAAATGATTATGGATTATTCTCCAGTGGCTGAATGTTCCAGGAGCTCTCCTTGAAAAGGAAAGGTCCTGGGTTCGAACCCCGACGACTGCGTACTGCTGAAGAGATCACCATTTCACTGCACTTACGAAAAGGTACAACCGATTGTCACGCGAATTAATGATATACATTTGTAATGCAAAGAAGACGAAAGCGTATTGCATTTGGCAGGTTGTTCTTTATTTTGTAGATCTCTTTGAAGCACGCATTTGTTGAGATGGAATGGCCAGTGTGACAAGGTGTTCGATTACTGCACTCATTATACAGCCACTACTACCTTTCTACAACTATGCGGGATAGTATTCTTGAATACATATAGACAGGATACGCGTTGGACGACCAATATACCTGGCTCAACAGCAACAGGTGAACTGATATAAACACATAGATGTGGTTAGATGCCAGATCTTTTCTTTAAGGCTTTCGTAAACCGATGGCCGACTACTTCGTGGTGTTAAAGCCCCGTAGTAGGCTTGAATGTCAAGGATAGTTATCAGTGATTAAGCTCTACTAGTTATTCTTCAGCAGAAGTGATCTTCCCTTTTCATACTGACTTTAATGAGTTCTCAGCGATTCACTCTGGTCTGATATGTTCCAGTTACTGGATAAACTCCCGTCTGACAAGATCCCTAAGTAATTTGAGAGAACTGCTTTGAAAGTTCCTATGTTTCTTCAGTCTTTTTGTTTATGAGGAAGGGTGGAGCATACTTTTCTTCCATAAAATAGAGATTGAGCAATGCAAGGCATTTTTTCGGGATACGAATCGATTTCATAAATGCATACTTATCTAAAGAGTTAAGAAAAGATGGATTCCTGTTAAATCCACATAGCAAACTTGATGGACAGAATTCAGTCAAAGCCGAAACCAAGTAATAGACAATATGACATTAGTTACATCCCCTCTCCGCCAAGTTTTCATTCAGTATAACCATTACTCTCATAGTGGCGGTCAGTTGTGAGCCTGTAAAGATAAATGGTAACGTCTGTGACTACAGCATTGACTGTTGCGAATTCGAATTTCTGACAGGTCATCCGTCAGTTTGAACGAACAAAGAACGAATACAGATACAGGATAAAACGAACTCGTTTTATTTCATGGATTATTTGCAACTGTGTACATCCTAAACAATGTCACAATATAAGTTACAACATTTTTCAACATACTTTTCTCGCAGTAACATCGAGTTTTCGATAGAGGGTAAAAGCAACAGATAGATAGACAGACAAACTATTCGGTGTTAAAAGGCTTACTATTCATGATGGGGGAGACAGAGTTCTGATTTGGCCTAGAAACAAGGATTAAGCAGAGACAGAATACAGCACCTAACAACACAGTGAATTATGATGGAGAGTTAAAGAGGGTGGGAGTGAATAGTAAGAATAAAATTATGACATCGACAAACGATTAAGTAAATTTTGAAATGTAATAGTGAATGCAACTCATTAAGTCAAAATCAGAATTAAGTGAAATGTTATGCAACAGAAGCAGACGCAAGGAACACACGAACAACACAGTTACAGTCACCTGGATAGTGAGACATAGGTCACAATATCTTTCTGTATACAGAGGTTGAGGCGAAATCTTTTTATGGCAATGAAGTAAACCACGTCAACAGCAAGACAGTATATGCTACTAGCTGTTACGAGTAATCTCATGGAATTGTCTGTCTTGAATGAGTAAATCTAGGCGTATTACTGACAAGCTTGGCAGTAAACTAATGGAACAACCATCCAGCTGACTGACAAGCAGTAATGTGTGACATCAATGGATCCCAACTATTCATAGCTATCAGTAGGTTTGCAGTGCCTCTTGTGTGTTTTTTTGTTTTTGCAGTATCACGTGGATCAAATATTGTGAATTAAATACTCTAGGTTTCTGGACATCTCATATCCTAACGATTTCTAAGAAAGTGTTCTGTCTAATCTACTACATTAAGAAACTTAGACAATCTGGAATCACCCAACCTCTACTTTCACAATTTGTCAACTCTTGTATCTTACCTATTCTACTTTACTGCTCCCCGTTAGTCTTTCCTGGGCTACTGAAAAAGGACTACACCATCCTGAGAAGGATGTTAGTAGGACTAGTGGTGTAAATCTCAGTCAGCTCGTCACTACATTAGTTGATAGGCATCTGAATACATGCGAAAAATGGTCTAAAACCATACTCTCCGACCCCCAACACCCCCTCTATTCCCAACTCTCGCCTTGTATCTCATCAAGTAGAACCAGAAATCAGTATAAAATAATCTATGCTCGTACAACCAAGTACAGGAACTCAACGATACCATACTTGGCCCGTGTTCTAAGTGACAGAGACAATGTTAAGCGCGAAACCTATGACTTGCTTTGTTGTTAATAACATAATTTTAGGCTCTTTTATTTCTCTCTTATTTTGTATTCTATAGTGAACTCCTTCTTAAACATACTTAGCTACCTAAATTATTAACATTGGCTTACTTTTTTGTACTTTACTGTATTCCTTCTTTTGTGTATCTACTGGTTCCGACTATATTAGCACTATGAGTATTACAAAATTGTCCTGTCATTAACCATCATGTAATTATTAGTTTTGTGGTTGTTTTTTCTTATTTTCTATACTTTTCGGCAATAATTAACTGACAATCATTGGTTGTGAACGCCATTGTCACCACCTTAAAAATTTTGTATTATGCAGGATTACTCACACTACCACTACAAACACTGCATTAGACCTGACAATAAAAAACAAAACAACAACCCTGAAATGTTATTTTATGATTGTTTAGAGTTGTTTCAATCAAATTAACTGATCATCTTGGCGATAAACATTCTTAAATATCATTTCATAACTTCTTGTATGACTATAGCTTTACTGTCACCATGCATAATCATATCATAGCTTCCACTACCCAATACTGAGTTATTATTATATGCTGTTTATTTTCCTTTCTACTTCTTGGTATTTTTTCGCATTTTTTCAATTCTCTTTTGTGTTTTTGGTGTTGTTTTTTTGCTGTTGTTGTCTTTATATTTATTTTTTTGAAATACTCCTTTTAAACGTTGGATAAAATTAGATGCAAATATTGTAGATATGTGCTGAAAATTCCACACTGTACTACTAGTACTGTTCCTAGAATAAAGCAAATGATTATTATATTATTATTATTATTAAACTGGTGAAATTTCCCCTGTAACCATATCACTTTCAAATGACGAATTTTATCGAGAGCTGACTTGCATTACGCTATTTTATAATCGCTTTTGCTCGTTAAAAACCTCACATATTATTAAATTTATCTTACACAAGTATTGATTAACGTCCTAGTTTTGGGACTATTCAACAGTACGCACCTGCCAGGGCTTCAACCTAGGGCCTTTCGGTTACAAGGCGAGCTCGCAGACTATTCAGCCACAAGCTTCTTTACCGAAAGTGTATCAACATAAATGAGCAGCAAAAGCCGAAGACGCATTTAGTCATTCTTAGTTATTTTCTTCCGGTTATTTTGCAGAACCCTCAACAGAAAGACGTAGAAACTTTGGGACACAGTGTGTGATCAGATGGTTAAAGATGAAAAGATAATCTTGAAAACTGACACTTCAATTGATTTTAGCTGAATGGTACTTTTACATAGGGAAAGCATTTTATGAAATCTTTCTAATCAAAACACTACTCAGGGAGATACGAACAATTAGTGGCTGTATGTGGCATGTACTTGTGTGTGTATGTGTGTGAAGAAGGCAGAGTGGAAACTGTTCGGTATTCTCCCCGATCTTTGAAATCTGATCATGGAGGTTTCATCAGTACGCTTTGCAATATCTCTAGTTATAACATAATTAGGAATTTAGTGTTCCTTGTGGAGACGTCTTGGAGAATTCCAAAACACCTTCTATCCTCATTCTTATGTACATATTTCTCCCCGTTTTTTCAAAAGCCATAGAGTAGTAGCGTAAATATCCGAAGATTGAATGGAATTTGGGTAATTCCTATCAATTTGTTGCTTTTTTTCACTAACTCTCCACAGTATAACTCCAAAATAGAATAATTACACTATTTAACACTCATAAAGCGTAGAAAATCCACCTTAGTAACCAGAATAGCCTAATTAACCTCAGGCATTATTTCTAGACACATATGTAAAATATTTATTACTTTGAATGGCTAAGTGTGAATTAGGTCAGGAAAATGATGAAAGCGTATCCTGTGTTAAAGATGCTTTCAGTATGCGAAGTAAGGCATATGGGCGACTATGGATGGAAGTATGTCAGACACTGTAATCAGTGAAAGTTTAAGTTAAGACTAAAGGAAACTTCATATTTAACCCTGGGGCAGAATTCCTTCTATCACCACTCTTAACTGTGCTTGACAGTGAAAGACTGAAATGTTAGAAATAGATTTTGTTTCTATTCAGAAACCCTTGCAAAATCGATGATACTGATATAGAAAGCAAGTCTGAAGTTAAGTATCCTGGATTAATTCTCTCTTCTGACCTATCCTGGTCCTCTCATGTCTTAGCGATTTCTAAAAGAATATTTCGTCTGACTTTTTACATTAAGAAGTTAAGGCACTCAGGCATAACTCAACCACTCCTCTTACAGTTTGTCAACTTGTGTATTTTACCTATTCTTCTTTACTCTTCACCCTTATTCTTTCCTGGATTTCTTAAAAAAGACTATGTCATACTTCGTAGAACTCTGAAGACTGCCAGTAGGACGAGTGGTTTCCCATTGGGCCATATCGTTGACATTGTCACTGATAGGCACTTGATGTCATGCAACAAATTCGCTAAAGGAATTTTGTCAGACTCTGAGCACCCACTCTACCCGCAGCTGCAACCTTGTGTCTCCTCAGGCAAAACAAGAAGTCTTTTCAGGAGAATTTATGCTCGTACGTCTAAGTATAAAAATTTCACTGTACCATATTTAGCACGTACTCTATGTGATGAAAATATTGTCAGGCATGAACTAACTAACCTTCTTTGCATCACTAAATAAACCATTTCCTTCACTTTTAAAGCATCATATTTTATTGTTATTGTATTTCTTATATTATAATCCTCTCATTTTTTTCTCGTTTTGTTTATTTCTTTTTATAAGTGAGGTCATAATTTTAAGCTGCATTATGACTGTTAACTTTGTATTTCCCCTCACTATACTATATCAACAGAACATTAGGTCCAATAATCTATAACATGCTAAAGTTTCCAAGCTGAATCGACAATACCGTTTGAAACAAACTCACTGTTATTATTATTATTATTATATCTAATAATTATGTCGTAAATGTGGACAAATTCCTCCGATTAATTTTGTTTTTAATTTTTAATTTTACATATATTTTGAGTAAATCAGATGCAATATTGTGACAAATACTGAGAATTCCATTCTGTATTATAAGTATTGTTTTTGGAATAAAGTAAATTATTATTATTATATTATTATTAACATTTAATTAATCTGCATTTATGCTCGCCAATTTAAATTGTCGTGAGTTAATTTGAGTGAAGAAATGTGCATCTTTTTCAACTAGTTCCTCATCATCGACTCTACACTAATATATTGTTTTTACATCAAAAGTATATCAGTCATGTGGTTATGTTAATTCATAAGAATTACCAACTTTAAGTATAGGGAAGGGGCATGAAAATAAGAGATTAAAAGTCATCAAAATAATTAACGAGTAGATGTTAGCTACAAGATATCTAAGTTTGGAGGGAGGAATGGAAATAATTATGGAATTCAAGATCAATTAATTCGTAGGGGTTAGCAATAAGTTATCACATAATCAAGGAATCTGTAAAATAATGATGACCAAGTAGAATTTTGTAAGATGAAAATAAGTTAATTGAATCATCTGGAATTTTCAAGTATTGGTTTTGTAGGGATTTTTGTTTGATTGCATGGAGGATTTCATCATGAGCTGACATCAGTTAGAGAACCATTGGAAAACCAGCTGGGAGTACTGGACAGCTGTTTCGTCCTAGTTTGGTACTCTTCATCAGTACGCACCCACTGGGGTTCGAACCCAGGACCTTCTGGCTACAAGGCTCATGATGAAATCATCTAGAATTGTAATCATAATAAAATAACAGTCAAAAGATAGTTATAAAAGGAGGGAGAGAAGTCGTTTGTAAGACCCAGCACATAATATGTAATTTGATCGCGGATTAACGTCGGTTAGAGAGCCAGTGAGAACCAGGGAGTACTGGACTCCTGTTTCATCCCAGTCTGGGACTCTTCAGTAATACGCACCCACTAGAGTTCGAACCCGGGGATTAATCAGTCCGTGCTCAAACTTGGAACAGATCGAATTCCTACAAACTAACTCTTGAAAATTAATCTGATACTCGCTAGTGTCTGGCCAGAAGACGAAGTTGCCTGTAGTTCCATTTTAGAAGTTGTGACCAGTGGAGTCAACCAGGTTGGAGGTGAGGACGAATACTCTCCGATGACATTGGCTGGTGGCAGCGCTAAAACCACGAACTGGTAGAAATTGCAATGAATGGGCCGTTGGACCCTGTCCCAGTGGCTGAAGGATCAACGGCCGCGCCTTGTAACCTGAAGATCGTGGGTTCAAGCCCCGGTGGGATTGAAAAGTCCCAAAGCAGGACGAAACAACTGTCTAATATTCCCTGTTTTTCAGTGGTTCTCTGATTAACGCCAATGCATGACCAAAATGCATGCAAAATGCTCAGCCTCTGATGACATGTCAGCTTCTAGTGCTGATACTTCAATGATATATGGACATTGACATCACATTATTCTGGCGGCTAGCTTAAATCACTGGATGGCCAAATTTCTGTCTTCTATCTATCAGAATTAATCATTTTCATTTTAACCATGTACTGAAATCTTGAGTAGTGCCCTACTTTTGCACACATTTCCAAAAACGTTTCAACCTACTGCTACAACTTTTTCAGAAGATATGGAAGAGAAACTTCTCAGAGTAATGCAGCATGCTTTGGATGGAACAACATTGCTTGAAGTGATGCATTATAGATTCCTATATGACTTGAAGATTTCATACAAGGAGTAAATACCTTCTGTACGATGTTTAAAACAACCTTTCAGCATAGAGTTATTATTATTATTATTAAAATTCATCTAAAAATGTGCTACTATACAAATAATCGAAACAGTTTGATCCACCTTATATTTATTTTAAAAAGAAGTGATTTTTTTACAAAAATAATTTTAAAACCAATTTTTATCAACACACAGAGAGCTGTATACTACTGATGGACTGGAGTGAGTAGTGAGTTTGCTAGGCAAACCTAAACACCGGACATTCGTTTCTTTGGTTTGGGGTCGAGCTCACTAGCGTGTGCACTGCATCGTCAGACAGTATACCGTTTAGAATGTTTAACCAAGAAAACGAAATTATCGTCTTTGATTCCTTATTGTTTCTAGATTTTTTTGTTGTTGTAAATATGGAATATTCTGGCTAGCAACTACTTGTGCAAACTGGTAATGTATATGGAATAAAATTTTGCAAATTCCAAATGTGATCGACAGTGTTACCAGTTCGCCCTAAGTTGTTAGCTAGAATTCTGGTTATTTGAAGTGAATCTCTGAACATCTGAGGTGAATCACACTGGGTACACTGTAACAGTAGAAGGCAAGATACGGGAGCAAAGGTATCACCTATTCAAGTAATCAAACCGCTATTTATATCTATACAGTTTATATTCTTTAACCAATCACTGAGCGTGTGATTTTGATTTACATTAAACGATATGAAATAGAATGTTCAAATACATATTATTATTCTGTTGCTAATGCCCTACTGAACTGTGGGAATAGTATTCAGACGTTAACGCCAACAAGTACAATGATCCTTACTGTGAGAATAATCTTCCGTTGGAACACGCTGCCTTTACCACACCATTACACAGCGCTTATCATTTGGGCTGAGGAGTAACACCGTTATCAATAGTTTCCAGCTACTTATATCAATCATTCCGGTTATGTGGGGTTTGCTTTCTTCATTGCCATTTGAAAGATCACTTCCTTTTATTCCTTCACGTTCGCAGTGGGACATAGAGCTTCAAGCTCCTTGGGCTTTGAAGTTTCGGTAGCAGTGGTGTTTATTCTTACAGCATGGAGTTGTTAGACTCATGCCAAACCTTCTCTCTTTACCAGTCTTATTACTGGCTTAGCGAGATAAAGGAGTGCGTTGGCCGGGGATCGAACCCGGACCACATATCGTGGTCAGCGAGCATTCTACCGCTGTGCCACCGACGCAGACCACGTATTACCACAGTGGTTAGGACTCTCGCCGATCATGCACATGGTCCGGGGTCCGACCCGCTGCCGACGCACACCAGATATCTATGGTTGGCCTGCAAAATTTGGGCTACCGATATCCATGCTGAAAATTCCATACTTGTACTGAAAATACGGTGTGGCATCAAGCTGTAATCAAAAAAAAATTTTTTAAAAATAAATATTCTGGATTTATATAATGCCCCATAGTGAATTTCCACCATAGACTATGAAATTCGCATATTATTGATTAGATACTGTTTAATATTCTCTCCTGAAAATTAGTCATCCTATATCCCCTGCTATGTAATTAAGGTCACATATGTCATCAAAGTGATCTCTTTTTCGTTACTTCACTACAACTGTTTACGGGGTTTACATATACACAGTGTTAATTGTTAACGGAGGTCAGAGGTCACTGTCAGTTAGTAACAAATTAAATCAAAGTGTATGAATAAGTGAAGAATGCATGAAAAATAATAAGTAATCTTGGAAGGGTTGAGAACTGATTAGTTCAGCGAAGAGTCTCTTTTCAGTGAATTCATTCACTTAGCTGTACAATCTCAAATATATATATATGGGTTATTTTGTATGTATGTGTACATTAAGTTTGTCAAACAAAAATACAATTCATGTATTGGTTTCTAGGGATTTGAGTGATTGATTACAGGACTTCATCATGAACTGACATCGGTTAGAGAACCACTGGAAAACCTGGGAGTACTGTACAGCCGTTTCGTCCTAGTTTGGGACTCTTCATCAGTACGCACCCACCGGGATTCGAACCCAGAACCTTATGGTTACAAGGCGAGCTCGTAGACCATCCAGCCACTGGGACCCGATCCAATGGTCCTTGAATTCTAACTTCTGCCAATTCACGACATAGCGCGACCATTTCGCAATGTCTTTTTCGATGAGTTACTGCCTCATCTTCAACCTGCTGTACCCTACTGGTCACGGCTTCCCACTAGAACCCCAGGTTAACTGCCTGAATAGGGCAGTGGCTCAATGATCTACGAGCTCGCCTTGTAACCAGAAGGTCCTGCGTTCGAATCCCGGTGGGTGCGTACTGCTGAAGAGTTCCAAACTAGAGTGAAACAGCTGTCCAGTACTCCCAGGTTTTCCAGTGGTTCTCTAACTGATGTCAGTTCACGATGAAATCCTCCATGCAATTACATTTTTGTTTGACAAACTTAATGTACACATACATACAAAATAGCCCGTGTATACTTGCGATTGTACAGCTAAGTGAATGAATTCGCTGAAAAGATACTCTTTGCTGATCTACGTGTTTTGTTTTCATTCATGCTTGGATGGGGATTATTCATGAACTGATTAGTTAGGTGATGAAATCGTTTTTAAAATAATGGATTGGTAACAAGAGAATAATGAACTGAAAATGGATTACAAAAAATTAAAAAAAATAATAATAATAAAAAGGACTACACAGTGTTTATTATACAACAATTCAAGAAAACAAAAAGTGACTCCTCTATGGCCATGGTGACCAAAGAGAGGCTGTGAATAAAACGACTCTGGATACAAAGTTAGGATTTATTCTTTTTTATGAATTACTAAAGCTTTGCCTGCATGGAGAAGAAGTAGGCGAGCGAAATCCTTTTGAATGGCCTGATCATAGAATATATATATATGACTCTGAATTCATCATTTAACTTATTAGCTGTCAACCCTTCCCAATTGTATGAGATTATTCACTATTTTCACACATTCTCATTTAATTATACACTTTGATTTAATTTGTTGCTATCTGACAATAACCTCTGACCTCCGTTAACAATTGTTTTGTTCTTGTTTTGTTTGTTCCCGTAGTTTCTTGTTGGTGATTCTTTCCGGCCATCTTATCTTGAGTATAGAGCGAAGACAGTTGTTGATCAAGGTCTGCAACCTGTTAGAAATATTCTCTGTGACCTGCCAAGTTTCTGATCCGGATAGAAGAACTGATTTGACGTTTGCATTGAAAGTCCGAATTTTGCTGTTGATGCTGAGTGACGAAGAACAACAAAATTCGGATTTTCAATACAAACGTCAAGTCAGTTCTTCTATACGGATGGATCAGAAACATAGCGGCGGGTCACAAAGAATATTTCCAACAGCCTGTTGCACACCTTTATCAACAACTGTCTTCGCTCTATACTGAAGATCAGATGGCCGGAAACAATCACCAACAAGAAACTATGGAACAAACAAAACAAGAACCAATCGCCCAACAAATGTGCAGGAGAAAGTGGATATGGATTGGACACTCACTCGCTGAGGAGGCCGTTGGGTGACATCGCGCGTCAGGCCATAGCTCAAGTGGAAACCGAAAGGGAAGCGGCGAGTGGGACATCAGTGCAAGGGTGACATGGAGGAGATCGTGTGAAGTAGAGTTGAAACAGTATGGATTAACATGGATGCAAGTGAAAAGTACAGCAGAAGACAGACACAAGTGGAGACTTGCAGTTGAAGCCGTATGTTCCACTAGGAACCCAAGGGAACAATAATAATCCGTTAGCAATTCATATTGCAAATGTAGTAATAACCCACCTACCCACACAAAAAAACTGTGTGCAGACATTGTTTAAAAGAGTTCAAATGTACACTGTAGCACTACTCCTGTATTGAAGAGAATAGAGGAAACAATACCTACTAACTGTCTTCAAAAAGAATGGATATCCCCCTCACAACTTCATCAAAAAGTGTTTAAAATCGACTCACAACAACAACAACAAGAAACCATCATCAAAGACTACAAGAAAATTCATTCTACCATATATATAAAAAATATCTCTGAAATAACACCTAGAATATTAAAACCGTTTGAAATAGATATAGCACACATGCCAGTCAGCCAGCCAGCACAATCACTTCATTCGTCGATATTGTGCAAACCGAAAGACCGATCCAACAGAATAAGAAGATAAAATTAATACCATTTGCAAAATAAATTGTATGAACAGTAATAGACATTACATCGGTCAAAGTGGGCGTCCCCTTCGAACCCGAATCCTTTAATCTAGAAATGAGTTGTTTGGTGTACTCGATTTGGGATTTCGCCACACGTCGGAGATTTTTTGGCGATGGTGGCAACTTGCAAAGCCTGACAGACTTGAAAAACTGGCATGGAAAACAGCAGGTAGATAGACATTCTTCAAAGAACCTCAGACGAGGCAACTCTTTAGATATCCTGCACCGTATGGTCACCAGGCGATTCAATGACTTGAAGGATCGAGAAGAGAGACGTTTCTTCAAAAACTTCATGCAATTCTTCCCATTAATAAACTTGAACAAAGCAAGAACAACAATTGTACCAGGATAATATGAGCTCATCTTTTATTATTTCGAGGATTCTTCTCAACTGGTTACAACCTGAACGATAAAAATATGAATTACATTAAAGATTTGAACATACTTTTCCACGATCACAAGCAGTAATTGGTAGGAAGTAAAAGTAACATTAGTCCGGAATGATTTAACTGATTAAGAGTTACAAACACTGACTATAGAATAATAAGACAATTAGGCTTGGAAACAAAAACAGAGTTGCATATATATGTGTGTGTATAGAAACAAGGTTTAGCTATAAAGAGCATAACAAAAAAGTAGATTACGTAACTAAAGAAAATGTTTTATCTAATAGCCAATAGAAAAAAAAGAAGAGAAAGAACAAGATAGGGTGAGTCATGTTTAGATGAGAGAGTAGAGTTTTCTAAACAAGAAAAAGGTGACTCATAAAAGTTGTATATTTTGTTATCACCAGGGCAGTGCAAGATTCACCACTGTCTCTTTCTGCGTACATAGATTTGGTTTAAGTCGTTTGATAGCAACTGCTTCAGCAAAACGTAGCAAGCTAGGTTTCTTTCGCCTGTTGATTATTTTGAACAACTTCAGATTGTCCACAACATGACCAGTGTCCAATAGATGACGCGCAATCTCACTGTTTAGTGTTTGTGAACCTTTTAGTCTCTGTTTGGTATGTGTTCAGAAATGCAGACAATAACCCTTCTCTCTGTTGTTCCAATGTATGTGCTTTGGCACGTACATGTAAATTGGTAGACACAGTTGGAGGTAACATGAGGTGGGTATTTGTCCACTTTTGATTGTCTCAAACAACTAGTTGTTTGATAAACACATACAAGCTTGGCGGCTGGATATGTTCTCTTCAGGGCAGCGTTCAGTCTGCATCTTATTCTACTAGCAGTATCATCACCTTTGAATGCAAGCTGCAGAAAGATGGGCTTTTTCTCTACTGTGCTGCTTTTCACTTTTTCAACATGACGTTTTGTATTGATTTTTCGTGCAATTCTAACATTACAAAGTCATATTGGATCAACTGTAGGAGGTTAGTCGCTTTTGAAACGAAGCCGGTTGGACTCTGACAGCTTGAGTCTTCCACTACTACTTTGATAGTCACCAGTACCTCTTATACGGATAATCGAATGTTGTCTTCTATTTCTGTAAGACTTATCTGTTACTGTAGGTATACGGTCACTCATTTCTGATCATGAATTGATTCCATTTAGAGAACTGTTGAAAACCAACAGGAAGTACTGCACATCTGTTTTGTCCTAGTTTAGGACTCTTCACCAGTGCGCTCCCATAACCTCACCGGGGTCAAGCACAAGACCTTCAGGTTACAAAATGAACTCGTACAACATTCAACTACTAGGAGCGTATCCAATGGCTCATCGATTCTAGCTGCTAGTTCGCGATATTTATAGTGTGACAGCCACGCAACGCCATAGGTGAACATGTGTCCTCACTCTGAAGTCGGCGGATCCTGCAGGTGAATTCATCATCCTGTAGTGAGTTACCAGTGAGTACAAGATTAATTTTCTAGCGACTGATTTCAGTTTTGATCCCGAAATGACATGAATTAGAGAACTATTAGAAATCGGAGACTACTGGACAGCTGTTTCGTTTTTGTGGGGGGCTCTTCAACAGTACGCACTCATAACCCCACTAGCTATTGAACTTAGGACTCTTGGGTTACAAGGCGAACTCACTAATTGACAGAGGTTAGAATTGATGGACCATTAAATTCCGTCCCAGTGGTTGAATGGTAGAGTTTACCTTGTAACCTGAAAGTCGTGGGCGCGTAACGTTTTAGAGAGTGTCAAACATGGATGAAACAACAGCGCAGCACTCCCTGGTTTCTCAGTAGTTCTCTAATCAAAATCGATTCATGATCAAACCCGAAATCAATGAAATCTTTGCAAACCTCCACTTGTAAAAACATTATCATTCACAAGGAAACCTTACATATTTATCATTTAACAGAACAGCTGCTTAAAAAACACTTTAATTCTTGTCTTTACATGTATTTATGAAGAGAAAAATTGGAAAATTAAAGTCATACAATAATATCTTCGAAGGAAAAACACGCTGTAGTAGTCCCTTTGACAGGATACTTTGAACCAGAACAAATTTTCCTATACTACTTTTTTCTTGTGATCTAGACAAAGTGGTCAGATATGGCTGGCTTGTATCAAACAATCTTATGCATACACTGTGTTGAGTTTGTGTGTTTGTGTGTGTGTGTATGCGTGTGTAGCTTCACATATGCATGCGTGTATGCAAGCATGCAACTAATGTCTGCCTATAGGCTAATAAAAATCTGGTCATTGAATTATGATTGGTTGTCTCTTGTTGTTGGTGTGTTGGTCTGTTGGCTAGCGTGGAAATCATGCGTGTTCCCTCCATCCTGTTAACCTTAAAGCACTAAGATGACAAAAAAGGATTATTTATTTTTTTTTTATCTACACATTTTTATTAGGATACACTTCAAAATTGTGATTGAGGACAGATTACCTGTCCGTACGTAACCTTGGACACGTCATCAACATCATAATCATAAACACTTATCATTATTCATTATCATTATCAATATTATTAACATGATGATACCTTTGAATGCCGATTTTTCTTTATTATCTTTGAATGATAAAGAGTGTTTCAATGATACCACCCAGTGTCATCAAATCAATCTTCCTGTGGATCAATCGAACAGTCTTTTAGCTACTACACAATGCTATGATCGTCTTTATTGGCAAGGTGAGTTAATACAAAACTGATAACAATCACAATTTATGTCAATATATTATTTTCGTTACATTACAAATGTTTACAATATAGTGTAAATAATAATGGCTAGATTGATAGTAAACTGTTTTATAATGCCTTATTTGTTTGTTTGTTAGTTAGTTTGTTTGTTTATTAATAAGATATTACAATATGTCACAATTTTCTTAATCACAATGTCTGTATTATTAAGTTCAAATATCATCAGATATTCTAATCATCTCATGTATTGTTTATCGATCACTTATATAGCAATAGCATTTATCTTATAAAATATCATATATTCAGTCTTATACAGTAATATTAACTGATACCGAGGTTTCGAGCACAAATTATTGCTGCTCATAATCATATCAAGGCACTCACTGACACAACTTATTTGCTTCATTTATATACATGAGAGAAATTGATGATCAGACATTTGAATAAAAATCAATACGTGTTATTGATCAAATACAATCAGATGGGAAATAAGACCAGTGTTTTCATAGTTAAAATAAGTAACTTGTTAGAATGTTATGAGGTACATGAATTGAAATAGAATTTTAATATTATTTATTATCCTCCTCTGATTTGACTGGTGGTAATAATATCTTCCATATTTCTGGTATTTGCATTGAGTCATTTCTGTTGCATGTGTTGGGTGTAGACTCAATGAACCAGGATTCAGTAATCAATCTCTCCCTATCTCCACCTACATAGATTACTTCTTAGAATTTTAACTCTCTCCCACCCATCCTATTGTGTGGTTTTGTGTTAATGCATGCAGTGCAATTGCTGAGTGCTTTTTTCTAAATTACTTATCTTTTTGGGGTCAATCATTCTTAACTTATGTTCCGATAACCTGACTACGCCTGACCTACTAGTTTGACCTACGTAGTTGACCTCACTCACAGTCATTGCAAGGGTCTTTTAGCCTACAGAGCTTGTCCTATCTGAGTGAGTTTGTAGGTTTAAATGCCACCCTAATTCTTGCTTTATTGAGAATCCTACGTAGGGTCTCAGATGTCCTCGTGCGAGCGTCCTAACCGCTATGCCACAGACAGTGGATGCCTTATATTCTCTTTTATTTATATTATCATTATTAGTTTCACCATTCTTTTTATTTTGCTTTTGACCTTTTTTGATCTTCCTAATGAATTTTATAGGATAGTTAGTTATTTAACACCAACGCCTCTTCTATCTGTTTCATTTCATCACATTAAGGTCTTTTGTTGTACTACTTAGTGTTATTGCTCAATTTGTTAGACACTTGGCTAAGCCAGCCTTTACAGACAGACAACGGATTAGATGAATTAAAGTCTAAATATCTATCTATCTATAGTGGAGTTATACTCTACCACAGTGCCCAAGTTTTATACTTATGAGTCGGGTACGTAGGGATTTGGGTAAATTACTCTTTGCCTTGTAGATGACTTTGAAGGCGGAGGCTATAGAGATAGGGTGATCATTATCGACCAGATGTTCAATGATCGCGCTTCTTATTGCTCCACTACCACCTTTTCGTAATCATTTATTCAGCTTAGACTGACTGAGTTTCAACATAGAACTTTGCACAGAAGTGCACCAGTTCAATTTTCAAAACAACATGTAGCCCTTAAGGTGGGAAAAAGGATTCAAAAGGACTATAATAACCAGGAAATTGAGAGGGAAAGAATAGTGACATGAAAGGAATAAGGTTTAATAGATATGGGAGATTTAAAAGAGAGAATATATCTGTGCCGGTTAGAATGATTTTGAGTCATATCTACAGTAGTAGTCTCCAAGTATTGGTCCTCTGTGACTGGAGGACCCCATCCAGGTAGCTTCAGCCCGGGCTACTTACTTCGTACTGACAAGGAATCCTAAACAAAGAGAAAACAGCTGTCCATTACTCCAGTGCTGGTTTTCAATGGTTTCCTAACCAATATTATTTTCCTTCACGTTCCCCAGTGGAACATAGGACTTCAACCTAGTGGCTTGAAGTTTCTGTAGCAGTGTTTATTTTACAGGATGAGGTTGCTAGCCTCATGCCCAACCTTTCCTCTATACCAGCTTTTATTTCTGGCTTAGCGAGATAAAGGAGTGCGTCGGCCGGGGATCGAACCCCTGACCATGTGCATCGTCGGCGAGCGTCCTAACCGCTATGCCGCTGACGCACTAACTAATAATTAATAAAGCTTTATTTCAGATAATACGTGAACACGTATTACAGAAATTTTCAGTGTATTTAGTTCCAAAACATTTCCTCCTCTTACAGGATTAACATGTAAAGTAATAATCTGAAGTATATCATGTGACGTAGTGTTGTTCCATATGAAGAAGGAACCAATTCTGCATATTTTTCTCTTCATTACCTCCATGAATTGCATTGCGTTTTGTTGGAGGCTAATTGAATATGCTCTCGAGTTCATGTAGTGATCATCTGATATTACTGAATGACTTAATCAATAAGAAATGCTGAAGAGTTTAGGCATTTTGATGGATGGATATTTTGGTAGCCCATTGTTTTACTCAGACCGCCTTTCTAATTAAACTTGAATTCACTCATATCCCTGGAAATCACTGTCATGCCCCCCCCCCCCCCTATGAACTCTAACCAAACCTTTCTAAAACTAATTTATGTACGTGGGTCCCAGTGGCTTAATGGTATACAAGCTCGCCTTATAACCAGAAGGTCCTGGGTTCGAACCCCAGTGGGTACGTACTGCTGAAGAGTCCCAAACTGGGACGAAACAGCTGTCCAGTACTCCCAGGTTTTATAGTCTCAGTGGCTGAATGGTCTACGAGCTCGCTAGCCTTAGTGCATCGGTGGCATAGCGGTTAGGACACTCGCCGACCATGCATATGGTCCGGGGTTCGATCCCCGGACCGACGCACTCCTTTACTTCTCTAAGCCAAAAATAATGCTGGTGAAGAGGAAAGGTTGGACATGAGACTAGCAACCCCATCCTGTAAAATAAACACTGCTACAGAAACTTCAAGCCACTAGCTTGAAGCCCACTGGGAACGTGAAGGAAAAAAAAGACGTTTCTAAAACTAATTTATGTACGTGTATTAGACTTTTCTAGGAACTGAATTTATTTATCATTAGCAAATATTTATCAATGTGTTTAAGTGAACATTGGTTTTTGACTTTTTTTGATAGCCATTGTATGATTGAACACCGTTCGTTTTGGTTCACATCGCTTAAAAAGTCAGCTTTGCTATTTAGGCTATATATACCAAGTCTTCACTTGTACCTTTTTGATATTACTTTGTCAATATTTTTCATCGGACCCAGGTTTTAGTACATTAGAGATCGTTAAGACACAGTTGGATTCTAGAATAGAGATTACAGTCAGATTCTAGTACACAACACTATCACCTGAGAACTGGACTAATGAATAATATAATAAATACATTTACACACAAATGATATGGCGGCTCCTCTACTACGGTCATTTCAACGATAACTTGAGGTAGACTAAATGTAATTCAGCTGACGGTGACTAGTAGTGGATTCCAGCATGTATGTTTCGTCCTTAACATGACTCATCATCAGCATGTGTCTTATTCTCAGTGTGTGTGATGATTACCCCCTTTGAAGTCTAATCCAGCACCTACAAGAGGCCACTATCAAGTGATTAATATATGTCAAAGTCACGTTTGAACTAATGGTGTTGAGTTACACACAGATTGTGCTTATTGACTTTATATGTTAAAGTTAATTAACTGCTTCTTGTATGTGTAGTTGCCTTTTTTTCAAGTATTGTTACAATCCTAACCGAACGAATTGAGGAATATTGATCAGGATCATCATAATGATAAGAGTATGACTGTAGTATATGAAACGCATGGTTTTAGTACTGTTTTATGGTTATACTGTATAGAAGTAATATAGCTAGTTATGGTGAACAGAATAGAATAACTGTAAATACCTGAAATTTGCTTGTTTTTGAACAAAATGCCAAACTGACTGATTAGGTTACTTACCGAATGAAAATCTCATCTAATGTTAGAAGTCACAGTTCATTGACCAAGAGGCAGGCTGAATGGCCAGTGAGCTTAGTCTCGTAACCTGAAGGTCCAGAGTTCAATCCTTGGGGGGGATATGCGTGCGAACTGCTGAGGAGTCCAGAAAAAATAGGAGGAAACAGCTGTTCAGTCCTGCCTGGTTTACAGTGATCTCTCAAACTGATGTTGATACGTGACGAAAATCTAACAATTGAAAATTTCGTCTAAGATGTTCAGAGATCGACAACAGCTGAATGGAGATAGATATTCAACAAATTCGTATATTTAATGTCAAATATTTTTTATTCCTTATTTATTTTTTTCCGAGTTAGACCACGAACTGATATCAGTTAGAGAACCACTGGAAACCAAGGAGTAGTGGACAGATGTTTCGTCCTAGTTGGGGACTCATCGGCAGTACGTACACACTAAGTTTCGAACCCAGGACCTTCAGGTTACAAGGCAAGCTCGTGTACCATTCAGCCACTGGGAGTTTTCTGGAGTTCTAGTAAGAAGTCGTGAACACTGAGGACCATCCAGTCAAATATGAGGATGGATGTCCGACCATTGATATTGGTTGGTGATGGCAATAAATCAGGAATTCGTAGAAGTTAGAATTCATGGGCTAACCATTGAATCGGGTCCCAGTGGCTGAATTGTATACGAGCTTGCCTTGTAACCGGAGGGTCCTGGGTTCGAACCCCAGTGGTATGGGTGCGTAGTACCGATGATTCCCAAACCAGGATGAGACATCTGGCTATCCAGTATTCCGGTGCTGGTTTTCAATGGATCACTAATTGATATCAATCCGTGGTCAAACTCGAAAAACAAATTGAATCCTTACAAATCAACTCTTGAGGAATTTATTTTTTTACCTACTTTTTTGCTATTCTTGTCATTCTTGTTTGTAAGTACAGCAAATTCAGATGAAGCATCGAATCAGACTAGTCTGTATTTTTTAATGACAAAGCTATCTTGTTTGGAAGACTCAACTAAAATAAAATCACTGTCAGACTAAGCAAATCACTAGTGCGTGATTTTATTATATGCAGGAAAGTACCAATTTCGTGATTCATGGCCTGTTTTAACAAATATTCACTGTCGGTATAACTGGTACCATGCCCCAAATAGCACCATAAATCTTTTCGTCTTATGTGTAATTCAATCCATACCACTGAAAAATCTTCTGAATAACTCGCCAACTGGTTTCGTGGTTTCATGACAAAATTCACCTTTAAAGTAATTAAACTGTCACAAATCTTGAATCCATTTATCAATTTGCCTCTCACCAGTGACTAATTTTAAGTTGGATTCCCCGAAATCCTGACAGGAAGTTATGAGCTATCATGTCCACCACCAAGTCCAGTATAGTGTCATTTATTTATCGGTTGCATAAGAAAGAGACTGAGGTATGTAACTAATTGGTGGAAATAGGATCCACAGAAAGTTTCTGAGTATTGGTTCTCATGAGATCATATTAGTCTAAAAAATTCTCTTCACTTCTCCTTAGTTTTCAATGGTTTTCTGAAAGATATCAGTTCGTGATGAAATCAACCAATTTCATGGCAGTTAATAACTTTCATTCCTACGTTCTCATCAGTTAAGAGGGCTAGTTTCTTATACACCAGTTTGCGCCGTCTCTGGCATAGACGTGATATCCGACTATCGACCAAAGGGCATGTGTACTGCTCAGCAGTCCCCTCCGTCCTCCTTTATGGCTGTGAAACCTGGCCATTGAGAACGGAAGACATGAAAAGATTAGCTGTCTTTGATCATAGGTGTCTGCATTCTATCTCCCGCGTGAAGTGGTATAATAAGGTGAGCAATATTGAGGTTAGACATCTGTCGAGTGATAGGTAAGGCGGGGAAGCCAGTCGACGAGACTGTGAAATTACATCAACTGAGATAGTTAGGACATGTGTTACGCACGCATGTCTAGTCATCGCCTTCCTCGACAATGGGCAATGTTAGCTGATATAGGGTCAGGCTGGAAAAGAGCTAGCGGCGGTCAAACTAAAACATGGCACCAGTCATTGAAATCCACAACAGTTAGTCTAGGCCACGTAGGAAGGTGTAGACTTCCTGACTGGTTGGGGTCCTCGGGACGGTAAAAAACAGTGGTTGGAAACGATTGGTGACATGGCTCAAAATCGTTCTCAATGGCTGGTGTAGATGCATCCACTCCTTGTGATTTGTGATTTCCAATTAAACTGTTTTGTTCTTCGTTATTACTATTCTTTTGTCTCACACATCTGTTTACTGTCTATATTATGCATTTCTCCTACTTTCTTCTCTTGCTTTGTGTGCTATATGGAGTGTAGTGACTCGAACTGCTGCACACTGGTGCAAAGTTCTATGTCGAAAACCGACCGACCGACCGAGTTCAGAGCTTTCCTCTGTTTCACTCAAAGTCTTAACGCTTACTGACCTTTTTTACATTTTTAAAGTTGTATTTTGTCTGAAAACCCTGGTAAATGGAGGTAAAGGAAAATTAATTTCATCAGTGTGGCATATGACAGTCCTTTTTAAAGTTCTGACCTAATTTATTCAGCGAGCCGGAGTGTCATCCCTCTAAGCACGCCAGTGCGATAAAAGGAGAACTATCAATAATTTTAGTGTAAACGTGTTGTGATTTATCATTTGCAGTAAATGTAAATGAATCTTACTGAAAATGTATTTACCTCACCTTAGTTTCTAAACAATTTTGAAAAATTATTATTCTTTCTTCTTTAGGTCAATTACAACTTGCATTGCTCATTAGAGATCGTTGTGTACGTATACAAGGTGAGTTGGTTCCCTGTTATATATGTATATATAAAAATGATCGATCCGATTTTTATATTTATCTCTGGTAAACGAAAAATTGCACTTTCATTCCATTCAGTATTGTGTATAAGTACATTTAACTGGGTTAGGCAGAAGACGTCTAAGCGCTTAGACAACAGCTTTGATTACAGACATGTATTTAGGGATAGTAGAGTGAGTGCTAGAAGTGTCACAGGCGAGATCTCTAACCGTATACTGGAAAATAGGGTGGAATACACCAATTTAAGCTATTTCTCGCACCGTCGCGACGTCAGCCTGGCAATCAAAGGTTGGGTTTACAGGGCTTCGGTGAGCTCAGTCTTGCTCTACGCCTGCGCAATCTGACGTCTTTGAGCTGAGGATATGCGTCGACTCTGTGTATTCGACCATGATGCCTCCGTAGAATTGTTTGCGCCCGATGGCATCATCGTGTGGGTAATTCTGAGGTCCGGAAGCGTGTGTTTGGACGCAGTAGAGGTCACCATTCATTGGATGTGGTCATCTTGAAACATATGCCTCGACTGACCGGACATGTATTACAAATATCATTGCAGAGGCTCCCGTTCCGGTCGCCGTTCACTAGCTTTCAGACTGAATGCAAAATCGGAGAGGTAGTCAGCTTATGACATGTAGTCTTGGGATGAAAGATATTTCGGCTAGGTTAGTATCAGTTGGTACATCACAACTCCCTGTTGCGGTCCGAGAGATAGTTCAAATCGCTGGCTTGAAACCTTGTCAAATATCAACAAGAATTGCAGTCAGTGGTGCAGTTTCTGCAGTTCACCTCTTTCTTCCCTTTCCGAATGCTGAATGCTCTGAACATGTATGCCTACTTGCTTGCTTTCCATGATGTCCCTCACTCATTCATTCTGCCCCCTCGTTTATTAACATATTATTGTTTTATTATTTTTGTATGGCTCCTCTCCTGGTGCCCAATTTCACAAAGTTTGTGTTTTAAATAATTATAGACTGAAAGGCTTCTATATGCCGTGATGTTTCCATATTACAGTCGGGGGTAGATTCAGGAATAGTAGTATTAATAGGCTATTTACCTTCAAGATATACATGTGTGTGTGGTTAGTCAGGTTACGTTAGTATGAAATGAAGCTTTAGCTTCTTCATTACGCATTGTCATATCGCGTTTACGTGGAGGATTTCATCATGAGCTGACATCAGTTAAAGAACCACTGGAAAACCTGCAGGGAGTACTGGACAGCTTTTCGCCCTAGTTTGGGACTCTTCATCAGTACGCACCCACCGGGATTCGAACCCAGGACTTTCTGGTTACAAGGCGAGCTCGTACTGCGTACCGCCAAAGAGTCCCAAACTAGGACGAAACAGCTGTCCAGTACTCCCAGTTGGTTTTCCAGTGGTTCTCTAACTGATGTCAGCTCATGATGAAATACTCCACGCAGTCAAACAAAATCCCTACAAAACCAATACTTGAAAATATCACGTTTAATCATATATGAATTAAAGCATATAAGGACTTAATCCCTTTAACACAAAGCCATTACATATGATACAATTAACTCTTGAACAACAGTTGACAAGGGAAATTGTTTTTAATTTCGTTGATTTCCTCTCAAATACTAAAAATGCTGAAAATTCCATTCTGTATCACAAGTCTGTTTTTGGAATAAAGTAAATTATTATTATTATTAAAATTCATGAAATATTTCATACTAAACTAAATCAACACTAAGTCTACCAGTTTGGGTGTGTGAACAAATATTCACCGATGATACTGGCTGGCGGTCACGCTAGAAATATATCACGAATTTGGCCATCAGATTCCATCCCAGTGGCTAAAATGGTCAAGGAACTTGCTTCATAGCCAGAAGTTCTCGAGTTCTAGTCTGATGTATGGAATAATGGGTGCGTACTCTCGAAGAGGAGTGCTAAGCAAGGACGAAACAGCTGTTTAGACCACCCCCATGGTTTTCGATGGTTTGTTTAAATGAAGTCAATTTGTGATTGATCTTCAAATCAACATAGATGAATGAAAATGGTGATTTTGTCTCAACAATACAATTTATCATTCTAAATTCTACAGATGTTTCATTTGATTCTGAAAAGAAGATTGTCTATAGGGTAGAAAACACTCAACTTTCTAATCTGTTCGAATAAAAAAATATTGTAAAGAAAAACAACCTTCCACAGTGATGAATACAATCCAGTCGTGTAAGGTAGAAGACGTATAGTATATTCCAGGGGTCAAATATAATCAATCGTTTTGAATGTCGATCATTTTCAACAAAAAAATAATAATAAAAGTTAAATATTCTCTCTCCCCGTATGACAAAGAAAACACCTGTCACATTTAAGATGATTCATCCACTGGTAAATGAACAGACAATTAATTCTGTGAATATCATCAATCATCGGATTGTTTATTAGTGAATATTCTTCAGATTGGTATTTATTCTATTTTGTAAATCATTTAAACACAGTCAAGTCTGAGTGAATGACACGGAGGAAGAGCGAGAGAAAGAGAGAGAGAGAGAGTGGGAGAAAGTTGAGGGAGGATGATCGATGGATTTGATAACAAATACAGACAAAATCATAATAGATCCAGGTCAATTAATCTCTCTTTTTCAGCATATTTTAAATTCTCATTTTGCTCCACATATATATACAAAATCACTATTTTCATTCATCTATGTTGACGACAATGGAAAGTCAATCACCAAAGAGGTGGAACAGAGGAAGCACTGGGCTGAACACTTCAAAAGACTTCTAAATCGTCCGCCACCTACAACGCGTCCAACAATACCAACAACGGAAGCAGAACTACCAATGAACATCGACCCTCCGACGAAATCCGAAGTCCTGAATGCCATCAAGATGCTAAAAGCTGGGAAAGCGCCAGGACCAGATGGAATCCCAGCAGAAGCTTTGAAAATAGACCCAGAGACAACAGCGGACTTGATGACGCCACTACTAGAGAAGGTGTGGAAAGAGGGCAAAGTACCCGAGGATTGGAAGAACGGATACTTATTCAAACTGCCAAAGAAAGGAGATTTGAGTCAATGTAAAAACTGGCGTGGAATTATGCTCCTGTCCATTCCAAGCAAGATACTATGTCGCATCATCCTGGAGAGAATTAAACAAGCCCTAGATGAAAAACTTCGACCGGAACAGGCCGGATTCAGGAGGAACAAGTCATGCATTGACCAAATCGCCACCCTACGGATTATCATTGGACAAAGTTTGGAATGGCAGTCACCTCTCTATCTCAACTTCATCGATTTTGAGAAAGCCTTCGACAGCGTCGATCGAGAGGTGATTTGGAAACTACTTCGCTACTACGGGGTGCCGCCGACAATTATACATCTCATCCAACAGCTGTATGACAACGCTGCATGCCAAGTAATCCACAACGGGAGGCTCACGGAATCCTTCGAAGTGAGGACGGGAGTGAGACAAGGCTGTCTACTGTCACCAATGATCTTCCTGATTGCAGTTGATTGGATAATGCGACACACAGCGGGCAATGGGGAAACAGGCATAAAATGGACTCACACAAAAAAGAATTGGAGGATCTGGACTTCGCCGATGATATATGTCTGATTTCCCACAAACTGGAAGATATGCAAGTGAAAAGCAACAAATTGGCAGAAGAAGCATCCAGAGAAGATAAGACTTCAGGTGAACATAGAGAAAACAGAGGTAATGAAGATTCCTAGGCAACACCACCAACAGCAACAACAACAACAGACAACGATCAGCATAAATGGAAGGAACCTGAAAGAAACCACCTCTTTTACCTATCTGGGAAGCATCGTTTCAACTACAGGCGGAATTGACGAGGATATCAAAGCAAGAATCGGAAAAGCAAGACAAGCTTTCACTACTCTCAATTCTGTGTGGAGGTCAACAGCATTCAGCGTCAAAAATAAGATCCGTATTTTCAACTCCAATGTGAAGTCAGTACTACTATACGGATCAGAGACTTGGCGTGTCACAAAGAGCAGCTCAAACAAGCTACAGACCTTCATTAACAAATGCCTTCGCTCAATACTCAAGATCAAATGGCCGGAGAGGATCAGCAACAAAGATCTCTGGGAGCGAACCAACCAGGAACCGATCGTGAAACAAATAGGCAGGAAGAAATGGAGATGGATTGGACACACTCTGAGGAAACCAGCAAGTGACATCACTAGACAAGCCATTGCTCCAGTGGAACCCGAAAGGGAAGCGACGAGTTGGTCGTCCAAGGGTGACCTGGAGGAGATCATGTGAAGAGGAATTGAAAGCGTGTGGGCAGACTTGGAGCCAGGTGAAAACTACAGCAGAGAACCGAACGCAATGGAGACGCATGGCTGAAGCCCTATGTTCCTCTAGGAATTAAAGGAAATAATAATAATGTTGATTTGAAGATCAATCACAAATTGACTTCATTTAAACAAACCATCGAAAACCATGGGGGTGGTCTAAACAGCTGTTTCATCCTTGCTTAGCACTCCTCTTCGAGAGTACGCACCCATTATTCCATACATCAGACTAGAACTCGAGAACTTCTGGCTATGAAGCAAGTTCCTTGACCATTTTAGCCACTGGGATGGAATCTGATGGCCAAATTCATGATATATCTAGCGTGACCGCCAGCCAGTATGATCGGTGAATATTTGTTCACACACCCAAACTGGTAGACTTAGTGTTGATTTAGTTTAGTATGAAATATTTCATGAAAATTTTGAGTATTTGAGAGGAAATCAACGAAATTTAAAAAAAATTTCCCTTGTCAACTGTTGTTCAAGAGTTCAAGAGAGTATCATATGTAATGGCTTTGTGTTAAAGGGATTAAGTCCTTATATGCTTTAATTCATATATGATTAAACGTGATATTTTCAAGTATTGGTTTTGTAGGGATTTTGTTTGACTGCGTGGAGGATTTCATCATGAGCTGACATCAGTTAGAGAACTACTGGAAAACCTGGGAGTACTGGACAGCTGTTTCGTCCTAGTTTGGGACTCTTTGGCGGTACGCAGTACGAGCTCACCTTGTAACCAGAAAGTCCTGGGTTCGAATCCCGGTGGGTGCGTACTGCTGAAGAGTCCCAAACTATGGACTTAAGGTTGATTGTGAAGATGATGAGTTTGACTTAGCGTTAGTTAAAAGAACAATTACTGCTAATCTAGATGAGTTTTGTTTATTTTGAATACATTTCATCATTGTTAGTGGTTTAAGATCAGGAATAAGCATTATAGATATACAACAGAGGCTGACTGGTTTGAGAACCAGGGAGTACTGGACAACCGTCTCATCCTGGTTTGTGAATTCACAGCAGTATGCAACCACGGGGATTCGAAACCAGGGCCTTCCAGTCATATGACAAGCTCGTAATATATTCAGTCACTAGGACCTGGCCCATGAATTCTAACCTCAACCAGTTCGTGATTTTAGTGCCACCATCAAACTTGATCTGGTGGACTCTGCTAGTCACACAACTTCTCATTAAAACTTCAGGAAACTTCGTCCTGTAGCCAGGTCACTAACGTGTATCAGATTAGTTTTTTTTAGTTTAATCATGGACTGATGTCAGTTTGAGCACCACTGAAAACCACGGAGTATGTGACAGCTGTGCTATCCTATTTTTGGAGGACTCTTCAGCTGTAAGCACACATGACTCCACTAGGCACTGAATTCAGAACATTTGTCTTACGAGGCGGGATGTTAGAACCACTTCTAATTTTTTGCTTATGTTTCTGTTATTTTCATTATTCAAATTATTCATGTACCAGGCCATGAGTCATAGCTGACAGTAATGCGCAGTTGCACAGGCTGAAGTTGGTGAACTGGGATTCGAACTTGGGACCGATTGGCTTGAACTGATGCACCACATCTCTATTTTTGCCTGCACAGTGGTTGTAACTAATGAATTTTTGCATAGCTAATGAGTTAATCTATAGATTTCCCTGAATATTACATTTTACTACCCAGTTGCATGCAAATTGTACTACTTTTCTAAGTCTTTCTTAAAAGTATTTAGAGAGGACCGTTTTCTTTTATACATTGACGTGTAAAACAGTTTTGCATGTTTCTTGTGAAGGATATATTTTCAGTCATTTTTGTATGTAGATTCTTGAATAATCCCATCTAGGCATTAATGAAAAGAACAAAATAGTTAGTTCAGCCAGCAGGCTCTTTTCTGCAAATTCATTTTATTTAGCTGTACAATCAAATTCATACACAATTTTCTTTTCATGAGTGAGGGTAATTAACAAAAGTGTTCAGTTGTCATGGTCATAGTCGTGAATATTAATCAATGCATAAGAGGAATTGAATACGGGTATTATATTTACGCAGTAAGATGATGTAATCAGGATACACATAGAAAAGAAGGCAATTATGAGATTACGTAAGATTTCCGGAGAAATACGAAGGTTATAAAGTGACCAGTCGTCCACTAGTTCGCAGAAGCCTGAAAGATAAGATCTCAAATCTAACCACTTCTATGTGTAAATAGCACAGTTCACCTATTCCTTAGAAACCTGGTATATTGATCGTTCGATGCGTATCTTGTCTGAAAGGGTTCAAGAAAGCTATGCCACATGGTTACGGGAAGGTAGTATTAGCGCTCTATAAGGAGTGTGATAACTGAACACCTATCTTGACAAACTGATCCTTCAGAGTTATCTGTAAAGTGAAGAACAACCTGCCAAAGACAATACGATCTTCAAGTGTTGGTTTGTAGGGGTTTGATTGGTTACAGGAATTCATCATGAGCTGACATTAGTTAGAGAACCATTGGAAAACCTGGGAGCACTGGACAGAATTCATGGGCCATTGGATCGGGTCCCAGTGGCTTAATGGTATACGGGCTCGCCTTGCAACCAGGAGGTCCTGGGTTCGAATCCCGGTGGGTGCGTACTGATGAAGAGTCCCAAACTAGGATGAAACAGCTGTCCAGTATTCCCAGGTTTTCCAATGGTTCTCTAACTAATGTCAGCTCATGATGAAATCCTGTAACCAAAACAATACGACCTTGTCTACTTTGCTCTGCTAAAGCTCTAGCCATTCATATAGAGAAACAAGAACTTTGCATATAAAAGAAAATTATTCAACCGCTTCTACTATGATGTTTGTTGTTTTCTACAAAACTTGATTTGGTTAGCTTATTTTCTAACTATATAACTCGTGTATTTCTTTAGAAGACTTACGTAATATCACATTTCCCTTGGTATCAAATTACATCCTGGTTACAACTCATTCATTAAATTATTCATCGTATTGCGTAACTATAATACACTTATTCAAGTCATCTTGTGCATTGATTAATATTTACAACTATAGTTACGATAAGTTATCGCTTTTGTTACTACCCTGTTTCATGGTAAAACAAAATTGTATATAAATGTGATTATAAAGCTAAATGAAATGAATTCATAGAAAAGATCGTCTTCTCTGAACTACTACTTGTTTTGTTGTTTTCATCAATGTCTTTGCCAAGCATTGTGAAAAAGACACTTCACAACAGGAAAAAATAGGTTCGCATGATGAAATGAGCTGTTTTTATATTTTATGGCTTTTCTCTTCAGTTGCCTAACTGGCTAAAAGGTATTATAAATGTGAATGCATTTGGCATGCTTCAAAATTACTTCAGATTAGACGGCATTTAGTAGGAACACTTATCTAGGAAGCATTGTTTCAACTACAGGCGGAATGGATTAAGATGTCAAAGCCGGCCAGAATCGGAAAGGCAAGATATCCCTTCATGGGCTAGTCATTGAATCGTGTCCCAGTGGCGGAATAGCCTACGAGGTCGCTTTGTAACCGAAAAATCCTAGGTTCGACCCCTGGCGTGTGGGATAGTTAGTGTGTACCTTTTAGAGAGTCCTAAACAGGGACGAAACATCTGTTTGTTACCCCGTGCTTTTCAGTGGTTCTCTAACTGATATTGTGGTGAGTGCTACTTATAATCCGATATAAGTAGTATATCAGGAACGAAGTAACAACATGTTTGGCACACTGAAAAGAGCAATCAAAGAAGAGAACCATGAGAAGAATGTTGCCATATGATGCAGAATCCAAGAAGCTATCGAATGAGACGATATTCGACCAATTCGTCAAGGATGTGGTGAAGATGTGCAAATGGCCGGTTTAGAATATGGTATTCCAAATTTAGCTATGTACCATACGTTTCACCAAATAAACAATCCTTTCAGTCTCCTCAGTCTTGTCTTCTTCACATTTGGTGTCGCTGCCTCTGTCGGAGATGAAGGTGCCGTGGCCGCAGGTGTTCGAGGATGGAGATGTGCGGACGTTCCTCAGGGACTTCGAAGCTGTCGCGGAGCTGGTTGGAGTGCAGGAGCAGAAGGCGAAGCTGGTGGTCTTGGGAACGCTGCTGAGGGGCCGCGCGAAGGCTGCGTACGACAACGCTCGGGAGCTGGAAGGTGAGGCGGCGTGGGACAAGGTCGTCGAGAGGCTCGTGTGCGAGTTCGACAGCCCTGCGGACAGACAAGAGGCGCTGCAGAAGTTTCGGACGCTGAGACTTGGCCAGGATGGGGATCCGTTGGTTCTCGCAGTAACGCTGACGAATCACCTGCGACGCGCGTTACCCACCCTAGACGAAGATTCACGGGAGCAGTTGCTGGCATCTCAGTTCCTCGAATGCGTCCCGACAGATATCGCTCATCAGTTGCAGCTAGTTGACGCAGCTCAGCCAATGGATGTCTATGAAATGGCCAAGGTGACAAGGCAGATAATGACCTCGCATGTTGCTCCAGTGATGTCGGAGGGCCAAGATTCCAAGAAGATTGAAGACCAGATTGAAGAGTTGAAACAACAGGTGGCAGCTATGCAGAAAAAAACAAACAACAGGTGCTTTGCTTGCGGAGGAACCGGTCACTGGCAGAGAAACTGCCCGAAAAGAAGGCAGAAAAACCTTAAACGATACAGTCTTCCTTCTTTTTCTCGCTCGCGTTTAGAGGTGGTCGGGTTAGTCGAAAGAGGTTCAGTGTACGGGAGATTACGAGTGAACGAAAAAGAAATAGTTTGTTTGATCGACACAGGGGCGGCAGTTTCGTTGATAGGTAGAGAACAGTGTAAGGAAATAAGGCCGTGCACATTAGCAGTTCAGACGGTAGGAGGACATCCGTTGCACATTCTTGGCGTTTCAGACTGCGTTGTAGAGATTGGAGCAGGAAAAATACGATATCCGTTTATTGTAACTTCTGATATAAGACGAACGATTTTGGGAGCAGACTTTCTCAGAGAAGTAGGAGCTGTAATCGATATGAAGAATAGAAAAGTAGTCACAAAACACGGGCAATTCGCGATACATGAGAATAGTGAAGTCGCTGAGGTGGAAACCACAACCATTGTTCAGCAAGAAGCACCACGTCTAACCACGTTGATGAGTAAATATGCCGGTTTATTCACTAGTGATGGAGACCCATACGGTTATTGTGATAAGGTAAAGCATAACATCCCACTGAAGGATCCGGGGAAGACAGTCTTTTCATCGCGACGAGTTCCGGTTCACCTTGAAGAAGAAGTTAACCGACAAGTCAGAGAAATGTTAAACGACGGAATAATCGAAGAAGCCGACAGTCCGTACAGTTCGCCAATCCTTTTGGTGAAGAAAGCTAACGGGAAATATAGAT
Organism: Trichobilharzia szidati; assembly: GCA_944472155.2. Lineage (NCBI taxonomy): Eukaryota > Metazoa > Platyhelminthes > Trematoda > Strigeidida > Schistosomatidae > Trichobilharzia > Trichobilharzia szidati. Next base: position 24,094,457 of record OX235272.1, on the reverse strand, counting down.
TTTGTGTCGACTTCAGACAGCTGAATAGCCTCACCGAAGTAAAACAGTGTGTAATGCCTACCGTAACAGAAACTCTTGATCGCCTTCATAAAGCCAAGTTATTCACCGTGTTCGACCTACGATCGGGTTACTGGCAAATCCCAATAGCAGAAAGTGATCGAAGTAAAACAGCTTTCACAGTCGGGCAGAAACAATACCAGTTTAAACGAATGCCATTTGGATTGGTAGGTGCCCCATTTACATTCAGAAGATTAATGACCTTATTACTGAAGGGTCTGAAGAACGTAGAAGTATATGGAGATGACTTGGTGGTGTATAGTGAGACAGAAAGCGACCACATAGACCACATCGAAGCTATCTTAAAGAGAATTGATGACTTTGGACTGCGTATTAATAAGCACAAGTCCCAAATAGCTAAAAGCACGGTTGTCCTCCTGGGTTACAAAGTGGGAAATGGCGAAATACGGCCATTGCCGGAGAAAATCCTGACAGTCAAAACCAGCGAAGTGCCAAATTCAAAGCGAAAGCTGAGACAGTTTTTGGGAAGAGCGGCATTCTACAGCCGATTTGTCAAAAATTTCAATGAGATAGCTAAACCGCTATATACGTTGCTGAGTGACGCGAAATTCATGTGGACGGAAGAGGCACAGCAAACGTTTGAGCGAATTAAAGAGCTGTTAGATGGTCAACAGATGACGTTGAAACTGCCAGCGCCGGGGAAGCAGTTCACAGTTTCGACAGACGCCAGTGATTATGGTATAGGTGCTGTTTTAAGACAAACAGATGGGGTTGTTGAATACGCTAGCCGTGTGTTGACACTTGCAGAACAGAAGTATTCTACGGTGGAAAAGGAGTGTTTAGCTATCGTATGGGCACTAGAAAAATGGAGACCATATCTGATCGGCCGCCGATTCCACATTGAGACCGACCACAAACCTCTTCAGTGGTTGAAAACAGCACGGGATCCACGAGGGAAGTTATCACGATGGATGTTACGCCTACAAGAGTATGACTTCACGATTGGACATATTCCAGGAAAAGAAAATGTAATAGCTGACTATTTGTCGAGATCAGATAATGAGACTGAACTACCAGAAGTAGCGTATCCAGTAAACGCTTTGGAGCAAGATCCCTTACAACTTGTTCGCCACCAGAAGTCGGATCCTACTCTTAAGACAGTCATGCAGATGATACGTGAAGGGAAAGAAATTGAAATGGCAGCAGAGAATAAAGAGTTAAAGATGCTACTGCAGCAAAAACATAGACTCAAACTAAACGCTGCCGGCGTCCTAACTTGGAAAGACAGTGATGGTAGCTGGGTTACAGGGATACCAAAGAGCCTTCGTCGTGGGGTGATTCAAGAATGCCACCAACTAGCCCATACAGGAGTTACACGAACATACGACCTAGTGAGCCAAAGTGCATACTGGCCAAACATGAGAGGCGATATTGCAAACTACGTACTCGCTTGCCCACAGTGTCAATTGATGAAGAGTGATCGGTGCATTCGACCGCAGCTACAAACGATACCCGTAACGGCGGTTGGTGACTTATGGTCCGTGGACATAATGGGTCCTTTCCCTCAAACAGCAAGTGGAAATCAATACATTTTAATGATGACGGAACACGCCACGCGGTGGGTAAATGCTGTAGCGATTCCAGATCAGCGCGCCAAGACCGTAACCGAGGCGGTCATTCGACATATTGTGGCGGATCATGGTGTACCGAAAATGATATTGACAGATCAAGGCCCCTGTTTTGAAAGTGAGGAGTTCAAGACTCGTCTGGAGACACTGGGTATTAAGAGGATTAGAGCGACTCCGTATCATCCGCAGACAAACGGCTTAACCGAAAGGAACAATCGTACACTCAAGGAATGGTTAGCTGCGAAAAGAGGCAACTGGGAAACTGACTTACCGTTGGTATTACTAGCACATCGTGCCACAGTACAAGGGACAACAAAAAAGTCGCCTTTCCAGCTGATGTATGGGAGGAAACCACGCTTACCGGTGCACCATAAGACTTGGCCAACACAACAAAAATGGAACAGTAAGAGATGGACAAATGAGCGGAAACAAGCTATTCAGAATATACAAGAGAAGCGCAAGAAAGACATCGAAAAGTATGGCAAGAAACAAATCAAAGCTTGGAAGCTGTTTGAAGTAGGTGACCAGGTGAAATGTAGAGAACGAAAGTATACTACCGGAAGTGGACCAGGATCAGGAAAACTTCTGCCGAAGTGGGAGGGACCATATGTGGTCACATCGAGACGCGGTCCAGTGTACACAATAAAGAGAGGAGATAAAGAGAAAAGAGTAAACGCCAGTCTGCTACAAAGATGGAGAGAAGAATGTCAAGATGAGGTACCAGAAGAGCAGCAGGAAGAAACGTCTGTGCGGCGATCAAGGCGGTTACAGGAGAGACTTTATAATGAGGGGGCGAGTGTGGTGAGTGCTACTTATAATCCGATATAAGTAGTATATCAGGAACGAAGTAACAACATGTTTGGCACACTGAAAAGAGCAATCAAAGAAGAGAACCATGAGAAGAATGTTGCCATATGATGCAGAATCCAAGAAGCTATCGAATGAGACGATATTCGACCAATTCGTCAAGGATGTGGTGAAGATGTGCAAATGGCCGGTTTAGAATATGGTATTCCAAATTTAGCTATGTACCATACGTTTCACCAAATAAACAATCCTTTCAGTCTCCTCAGTCTTGTCTTCTTCACAATATCTATCCGTGGTCAGACTTGAAACAGATTAAATCCCTACGAAATAAAACTTGAAAGCCTCTAGGTTTGATTATATTTAGGTTTAACGCTATGCTACAAAAGCCGAATACCACTAGCATCCCCTTGATAATGTCAAGTCTTTTTTTTTAAAGTTTTAATGGCTCACATATTCAAAATTTCCGTCTTCTATTTGCTAGTGATGCATTCGTTATATAGGGGAAAGTGACATAATCAATAATTACTAACCTCTCATGTTAAATGAGACTTAAAGGTCATTAATAAGTGTTTAAGCCATTAAAAAAGATATTCATATGTCGAAACTTTGAATACATTTTAATCCCTCGTTAATAACCATATTGTGGTTATATTGTATGTCTTGTGTGTATGTGGAAGTGCATGACTGAGGTGCCATTGCATTGGCTAATTGGTAGAGACAAACTTTGCACCAAAAGTTTACCGGTTACTTGCCCCATGCTCTATCAGTTGACCGAAACAAGTCACAACTATTAATAAGGTCATCATTTCATTGTATGTACCAAGGATTATGTGAATATGTGCCACATAGGTGTATGTTTCACCTCATCTGTAGTCCTTCTCGCCTTCATTCTAATCATACTGGATCCAAAGGCAGATTAACTATTCAAGTCTCGTTGCAACTCTTCATGTATCAACCAACCATTCCTAGTTTACTAATCTAAGATGGTGTGATAAACAACTGACAATCATCCACTCGCCTTTTTCTAATTAACTATAATTTTTTTTAAAATGATTGAACACTTGGTTTAATAAGGTTAAAAGGTCAATTAAGTATCATTTATGAAGTATGATACTCGGTCAATAACCATTAATAATTGTAATGTAAAGTCTATTTATTGTGAAATTGGGGATAAATTTTGAACCAAAAAAAGAGATGTCTGGGAATCGTCGACCCAACACTTCGGTCCAATCAGTCGACGGGGAAATCTAAAATTCAATTAAATTAATATGACCCGTTGCTCTCGTGGCCCAAGTGGTCTAGTGGATAACGCTTTGGCGTTTGAAACAATGGGCACTGGGTTCAAGCCTCGGTGGGAACATCATCACTCACTGAGAAATGCAGGTACATCCAGCTGATGAGTCCCAAATAGGACGAAGTGAGCATCCTGGATTCTACTGATAGTCACCACCCACCAAATAAAGAGAGATCATATTTACAAAACACTGTACTTCCTTCAAAATATGAATAAACTATGTTCTAATGAACTGAATATTTGGAATTGTTTTTGATACTCATTTACTGTTAACTAGAAACGACTACTATTAGAAGACAAAGTCGATCAACTACATGTTCTTATGTTAGACAGTGAGTGTAGTCTTAATCTTCTGAAGCCAGTTCATTCCAAGTTAATATTAATAATAATAATAAATTTTCAATTGTTGGTTTGTAAGGATTAGATTTGTTTTTACCAGTTGATCACGTGTTAGTACCAGTTTTCAATGGTTCTCTAACTGATCCGTGGTCAAACTCATATAAACAAATCTAATCCTTACAAACCAAACTCTTGAAAATTAATCTGATGCTTGCTAGTGATTTGCTAAAGGACAGAGTTTCCTGGAGTTCTAGTAAGAAGTCGTGATCGGTGAGGTCAAGTGAGAGGATGGAATTCCCACCAATGATATTGGTCGGTTGTCGCGCTAAGTCAGGAATTGCTGGAAGTTAGAATTCATGGGCTAGCCACTGAATCGGGTCCCAGTGACTGAATGGTAGACGAGCTTGTCTTGTAACCGGAAGGTTGTGGGTTCGATCCCCGATGGGTTCGTATATGTGCACCGATGAAGAGTTCCAGAATAGGACGAAACAGCTTTTCAGTGCTCCATGGTCTCCAACGATCTTCAGCTGTAAAGCAGGCTATTATCTACCACTGACAGGCCATATTTCACACTTACTGAAGCCATAGTCATGAGAAAGAAGTCCAAACTTTAATCATGACTGTTAGGAAAAATCGTCAAGTATGTGAACTGATAAGTGGAAAAACTGTTACCCTCGTATGTGAAATGTTTAATGCATTATCTAAATATATATACAACATTTTGAGATTTTTTTTATAGAAGGTAATCGTCCTTTTTTTGTTTAATCTTCCTCTCCTTAGTTATACAGGCTCGTTACCTTCAGGTGCCTGTGGATGAAGGTTATAGCATGTTTGTGGAGGTAAGTAAAAACAACATTGTTTTGTTTTCTATTCACTGGGAAATATAAAAGCTGTTATAATAATGAAAATTACTTATCCAGTACCCAAGTTCATTGACCTGGTTGGAATATATACACTAGAGCAGTACTTTTAGTTCTACGAATAAGTTAGTTAGGAAATACAAAAGTCACCTCTTTTATATTATTTAGAGGAACCGACAGTAGTTAAACACATGAATATGACAGGGGTCAAATATAGTACCATGGAATTTAGGTGGAAGCGCGTCAACCCTCAGTCAGCGGGTTTGTCGCGATGCAACAGCGATTAAATTTTTTTTGGTGGCAACGTAGAAAATGATATGTTGTCCTGAAATCTAACTTACTGAACCCCACTTGTGATGAATCTCCATTATATAGGTTCATAGAAGTCCTCTGGAAGCTAGCTTCCGACAAGCGTCTGATGGATACTGACTGAGAGAATTTGAAACTCACGGGTTACCACAAGCTATTCAGTTGACTAGAGACTGTAGTGTACTGCCGACTAAACTCGACGGTGGTTTGTGGTTTCTTGAAGGTGTCAAAAATAGTAAATTCGAATGAAACAACTATCCCATATGACAGACTACTAACAAAATATTCCTTATTTTCCTGTCAAATCAATGCAGTATCTCTTTCAACACTGAGGAGATCAACTTTTATGCTTTTGAAGAAGGACAGAAACAAAATCTACATTTGGCGGCCTGCTTGAATCATTGGGCTACTTGAATTTTCATCCATCCAACACAAACCATTCAGTGATGGTTTTGAGTCGCAAAATATACTCATGCACATTTCTGGTTGACTTTCAAACTATCGGTGTGAATTTCTCGGAGATGAAGGAAACATGTTATGTGGGATTAGTCTGCGCTTTAAATGGAACAGCACTGTGTCACATGATATTCCATAGTTTGCTATTTTACCTGAAGGTCCTGGATGGACAGGATAATTTTCGATAGTGGGTTTGTAAGGATTAGTTTTGTTTTTTACGAGTTGATCACGGATTGATATTAGTTAGAGAACCATTGAAAACCGGGGAGTACTGGACAACCAGCTGTTTCATCCACAGTACGCACCCGCACTACTGGGGTTCGAAACCAGGACCCTCCGGTTACAAGGCCTTCTCGTATACGACTCAACCACTGGTACCCGATTCAATGACCAACCCATGAATTCTAACTTCTACCAATTCGTGATTTTTAGCGCGACCAACAACCGATATCATCGGTGGGAGTTCCATCCTCACACTTGACTGGATGGACCTCAACAGAACTCCAGGAAACTCCGTCCTGCAGCGAGTGACTAGCGAGAATCAGTGATCAACTCGTAAAAGAAAATTATTTCTGAGATTTCTGTTCATTGCGTGGACACTTAATCCAGAATAAATTTATCATCATTATTATTACCATATTTTAATATATAGGTGAAATTCGCCAGCTGAATTCTCATGCAGTATATGATAATTAATGTCACTTCTTTCAGTGGGTATATTCACATATCAACACGGTGACAGAAATAATTACTGGGGTGAATAAATTTCGTTAAAATGTGATAATTATGATACATAAAGGCTATGAGGTGATAAAAAAAAGGCGAAAATTTAACCACTGATAAGGAGATGGAAAGACTTCTAATGGAATAGGAAAATGAAGGGTATATGGTCATTATAATTTCAAACATTTCGACAATTGAGACAAAACATCCTTCATGACATAAAAATGAGTAAACTGATAACAACATTTCTCTTATCAACTGGACATTTCTTGAGAAGAAGTGGAGGCGAATGACTGTTTCATCATTGTTTGAAATTACCCAGTCATCAGTCATCACCACGGAATATTCGACCAAGAATATTTAGTGTCATCTACAAACAATAATAATAAACATCTTTAATCTGGACAGTATTTATAAAATTTACAGAAAATTTCAAAGGAGTTTATTGCATGATATCTTTCCTTCGTACAATATCTTCAAGTAAAATATTAAATGACAGTATTTCCTGTAAAACAATGGTCTCTGTGATGAATCCGCTTTGTCTCCTTCAAGAAATCCACGATATCTAGTTGGAAGCCAATTGTGAGATGTTCAGAAGTACATTTTGAGACCCAAGGACATAACGCAGGAGCAGCTATCTCATGTATTGGGACACGTTGCTAACCACAACCAGGCCATTCCTCAAGTGTAGTAGGAACTTGCGAATCAGGAGCTTGTGAACATTTTAGGTACACACAACAGTAGATAATACCATAAGTAGAGGTCATATCTAAATCGACTAAAACAAACCGAAGGAGTGAAAATATATGCAATAGAGAGATGGCAGTTTTTAGTAGCGCAAGTTTTAAGCAGGCCGCTGTGCTAATACATAGTATTGATTGGTGATTCTTTCGGAATGCCGATCTTAGTAAAACTATGATATGACACGAAAGTGTATCATACAATATTGTAAAGTTGGTATTCATTCTTAGTTAATATTTCTTCATAATAAATCATACAACGACATTAGATACCATTTTTTACTTTTACAGATTCGAATTGCACCAAAACATGCACCTCATTGTACTGCTTATCAACTTCGTACAAAATCTGTACCGGATTGTACAGCACCAGTTTTTAATGAAAAGTTTTCATTGTAAGTGACACAACTTTTTATTTATAAAATATTGTGCATTAGGGGTTTTGCTAGAACAATAGATTCCCAATAGTTAAGGGGTAGTGAACTGTAAACGCCTAGTTGTTCGATTTCTTAGTAATTTTGGGCAGTCTGAAGCATATGTAATGGGAGATCCTGAATGATGTGCTGCAAATTTCTTGAATTCGCACAAGAGAACCACACATTGTGTGGAGATTGTTATTTTTTCCTTCGGGAAAAACACAATGGAGATTCTTTGATCTAGGAGTAGAAAGCGAACACTAAGTCACCATGTAAATATTTGTTGGGTATGTGTCACGATCACACAGAATCATGCACAGACAGACAACTGAATAATCAGAGATCCTATCGGCCTGCTTACATTCGATTATACAAGTTCTATTGATTCCTGCTCTATTCGATCCTGTTATGCGACTGTGTTGTTGCATACACAGCTATTGCTAATTTCTTCTCAAGATTCCCTACTGTATTAGGGTCTGCCATTGTTACTAGATGCTCTGATCATTCTTGTTACTCGTTCACGTTACTGGATGTATAAGCCACTGTTGACATTTGAAGAGTGCTTTTGAGCGAATGCTTCGATATTTTCTCTAGTTAGATTTTTGCTACTTTTTTCGTTAGTGGCTAACAGTGAAATTAAGTAAGCGACCGAATTATAACACAGTGTTAATTTTTTTACTGAGATAGCAAACCGGTGTCATTACGGTAAAAATTCTGGCGCCCATCTTAAATTTCACTCCTGATTACTAAGAGTACACTGTTACATACATTGGCTACTGTCGCTTAACTTTATAAGTATTCGTATCCAACTGACTTAGGTTAAACTATCTCACCAATCTGTGTGACTTGTATTCAGTCTAGGTAGCAATAAGATCTCGATGCATGATATCAATCAAATCAATCGACGAGGCTATAAAGTTACATAGATTGAGATGGCTAGGTCACGTGCTGCGCATGCCTAACCATCGCCTCCCCCCCACCGACGGGCATTACTAGCTGATATAGGTGCAGGTTGGAAAAGAGTAAGTGGTGGCCAAACAAAAACATGGCATCAATCAATCCATGAAATCCTTGACAGTTAAACTGAGTCAGGTAGGGAGATGCAGACTTCCGGGTTGGGGCCCGCCCTCGGGACTCTAAGAATCAATGGCTGGAGACAACAGGTGACATGGCTCAAAATCGTTGTCAATGGCGCAGATGTATTCAGTCTCTGTAATATTCAGTCTTATATTCCTTTCTACCATTACTCATTCTGTTTCACTCTTATACTTGTCGAAACTCTACTGATGATTCTCTTCACTCATTTTCTTGTCTACCTTTGTGTGCTATTTGGAACGTGGCAACTCGAACTGCTGCACTTCGGTGCCAAGTTCTATGTTGAATCCAGACAGAAGACAGAGACAGAGATGCATGATATTTCCACCAAGAATAACTATAATTTCATTTACTGGATGCAGCCGCAAACCTGAATAAATGCACACGCACTTCAACTCAACCAACAGAACTAGATGCGTATTCAAGGAATAAAAAGTCGCTTATAGTGTTCACAACACAGGACTTCTTTGGTTTAAGAACATGTATATTACTTCTAGTTTTATCTAGGATGGTTCTGCATGGAACGTGTCTGTTTCAGACTGCCTTTATTTCAAGTCCCATTTATAACCCCTATGTCATAGAAATAGTCAAAAACTAGGATTCCTCATGTTAATTTTCTAACAATGATTCTGGTATCAAATTTTTTTTAAATACTTATGTATTATGAATAACCTTTCTTTCTGTTTCTATTGATCGACTGTCCTGTCATAGTGAAATTTCACACGTAGCTCGTAATCATCGTATATACATTGAATTATATCTAAATCAGTCCAAGTGAGTTGATTCACTTTTTTGTATGATGAATAATACACATTTTTGAGTTAATTTCACATTATGTATTGATCTTTATTTTCATTTAAAATTTTCTTTGAGATTTAATTACTATTCAGCATCCTATGGTGTCGCATTTCAGCTGTACGCGTTATTTCACAAATTTAGATCACTGAGAGTGTAAATTATTCATCTATGTGAACCACGTGTGCTTCGTTACCAGGTGATAACTTCATTAACAGGGTACATATGCCACTAAATATCATGACTCAAATAAACGCCAAAGATTTGAAGGCAAGGTGAAAACTTAGGTCACTGCAGTACTTCAACCAACGATCACCGGATTACTGGCCAGGTGATGATATATTACCTGAGCTATGCGGCTCACTGAATACTGAACTGCTAATTTATCCTAGTCTGTGGCTTTTAAGTAGTGTACACACCCACTGTCTCAACATCAGGGAAGAATTTACCTTCAAAAGCCAGTAAAATCCACACAAACTAAAATTCCGGTTATCGATAAGATTTTATTTTGATAAATCACACAGTGTTGTACAGTAATATTAACTGATATCGACGTTTCGAGCACAATTCATTGTTGCTCATAATCCTGTGAAGTCACTCACACAACTTTTTTGCTTCATTTATATAGATGAGTGAAACTGATGATTAAATATTTGAATAAAAATCAATATAGGATAATGTACATTCAGAAATAATAATATGAGTGTTATTGACCTGAAACCAATCTGGAAGCCTTCGTCACTCAGCATCAACAACAAAATTCGGATTTTCAATACAAACGTCAAGTCAGTTCTTCTATACGGATCAGAAACTTGGCGGGTCACAAAGAATATTTCCAACAGCCTGTTGCAGACCTTTATCAACAGCTGTCTTCGCTCTATACTCAAGATCAGATGGCCGGAAAGAATCACCAACACGAAACTATGGGAACAAACAAAACAAGAACCAATCGCCCAACAAATATGCAGGAGAAAGTGGAAATGGATTGGACACTCGCTGGCTGAAGAGGCCGCTGGGTGATATCGCGCGTCAGGCCATAGCTCGAGTGGAACCCGAAAGGGAAGCGGTGAGTGGGACGTCCAAGGGTGACATGGAGGAGATCGTGTGAAAAGGAGTTGAAACAGTATGGATTAACATGGATGCAAGTGAAAAGTATAGCAGAAGACAGAAGCAAGTGGAGACGTGTAGTTGAAGCCCTATGTTCCACTAGGAACCCAAGGGAACAATAGTAATAATAATAATATAATGGAGTTATACTCTACCACAAGGTTTTATACTTATATCAAAATTCCGGTTACTGATTAATTATTCATTAGTGATTAGAGATGCGAGATAGACTTGTCGTAATTCTAATGAGAATTTATCATGGATAGAGAACTTGAAGACGAGTGTGTGATGATGACCAAATTATCCGTAATACAGTGACGATGGAAAACACTCATCTAGTGTGACTTCTTTACCAGCTAAACGTTCACTTCATATTATCATTATTCTGGGTATCATGCATTTCTCTCTCTGGTAATTTACACACCAACTGAAGTGTTAGCATACAGCATGAAAGTATCTATATGTAAAACTTCTCGGATAAAGGAGCTGTGTGTGCATATATATGTTGATGCTTAGAAGGCTTAACTGTAGCTGATTGATGGATGCTTCTTCGAAATTAGTTCGATCAAATCTCAGATAGTAGGTTACACAGAGATTATCATAGAGAAAAGATAATTTATAAATGCATGATGCTGTATACTACTGAATGACCAACATGAGTAGTTGGACGTCCATCTCATCAACCAGTGGTGTTTGATAGCCAGATCGAAGTGATCTATAGACTAGACGACTGTTTCCCCTTTTTTCGGGACTGAGCTCATCAGTAGTGTATCCAGTTAGACTTGGCTCAGGAAGCCGGATCAGTTTGAAAGGGGTTGTTGATGTGATTGGTATCCAGCTAATCATGACAATCAATCAATCAGTAAACAGCATCTTGCATTTATGCGGGCTTTCTCGATTGCGATTTATGGTGTCAAGCAGATCACATATTTGTGATCGGATTAATTTCTGTTATCCAAGTGTTAGTTTGCAGGGATTTGATTCACAAGTAGCACAAGAAAAGACCTAAATGATGAAATAAAAAACAGATAGAAGAGGCGTTGGTGTTAAATAACTATCCCATAAAATTCATTAGGAAGATCGAAAAAGGCCAAAAGCAAAATAAAAATAATTGTGAAACTAGTAATGATAACATAAATAAGAGAGAATATAAGTCATCTACTGTTATACCATATAAGGAGGGGACATCTGAGACCCTACGTAGGATTCTAAATAAAGCAGGAATTAGGGTGGCATTCAAACCTACAAACTCACTCAGAGACAAGCTCTGTAGGCTAAAAGACCTGGTGGACCCAATTAAACAAAATAATATAATTTACAAAATACCTTGCAATGACTGTGAGGTCAACTATATAGGTCAAACTAGTAGATCGGGGGTAGTCAGATTGTCAGAACATAAGAATTTAGCCAAGGTAAGAATGGTTGACCCCGAGAAGATAAGTAATTTAGAAAAAAGCTCAGCAATTGCACTACATGCAATAACACACAACCACACAATAGGGTGGGAGAGGGTTAAGATTCTAAGAAGTAATCTATGTAGGTGGAGAGAGAGATTGATTACTGAATCCTGGTTCATTGAATCTACACCCAACACATGCAACAGAAATGACTCAATGCAAATACCAGAAATATGGAAGATATTATTACCACCAGTCAGTCAAATCAGAAGAGGATAATAAATAATCTCAAAATTATATTTCAATTAAGCACATCACAACATCCTAACAAGTTACTTATTATGACTATAAAAAACACTCGTCTTATTTCCCATCTAATTGTATTTGATCAATAACACTCATATTGATTTTTATTCAAATATGTAGTCAATTCCATACATATATATAAATGAAGGAAAAGTTGTGTGAGTAACTTGATATGATTATGAGCAATAGTTTGTGCTCGAAACGTTGGTATCAGTTAATATTACTGTGTAACACTGTGTGATTTATCAAAATAAAATCTTATCCATAATGGAGTTACACTCTACCACAGTGCCCAAGTTCTATACTTATATCACTTCAAGTCTCTTCATTAGCTGACTTCGGTCAGAGAAGTCATAGGAGCAGTTGGGTACTTCAAGTTGGGTCTTCGAAGAGAAATAATCGCCGATAACATTAGTTGGCGACTGCGCTGTGTGCCACAAATTGGAAGAAGTTGGAATTCACGATACGTCCTAGTGGCTGGGTAGTCAACAAGTTTGCGTAGCATTATGATATATTATAGAATAATTGGTTATACTCTAGTGACCAGCTAACGATTTCACTATGGTCCTATAGAAGGTCAGTTGTAAGCCCGAATATTTCAGTGATCTATGCTGATCCAAGTTTCCAATGAGGAAACAATCCATTCGAGCTTAGACTCATGTCTTTTTGACTAGCGATAGCAATTACGAAGCCTAGTTCTTGTGGTTTGTGTACCAAATGACTCCAACCGCCTAACACCGATTTGAAGTGTAGTGTGAAATTTCTGAATGGCTAATCATCGTGTAGGCAAAATGAGGACATAAGTTGTGGCAACATACCGACCGGGTCTATACGACCAACTTTCTGGCGCATTTCTTAAATATCTTCTAACTATTTAGAAGAAATAGACTTCTGGAAAAGTTGAAAACTTTTATGGCATACAAACTGTAATGAATAGATATTTTTGTAAGAGATAAATAAGTCTTTTAAATATACTGACTTTTATTTTATTTTACACCACATGAGTTGTGATTTAATTTTGTGAAACTAGATACCCACTTTCATTTAGGTATTTTGCTTAGATAAACTTGTCCAAACTCTGTTCAAGTAGCGCTATTGTTTAAATGCTGGTACATGTATATGTAGTTTAGAGGTGTATGTGTGTGTATGTGTGCTAATGTCCGTGTGTGTGTGCTTATGTCTCTCTTTTGAGTTTTGACTCTCTCTGAACGCGTGCACTGCACATGTTCTCAGTGTTATCTGATCTTTATCAAGATTATAAGCTTAGCCAATTACTTAAGTGACCTTGAGTTCATTCTAGTAATAATATATATGTAATACATAAGTGGGTGGTGTACAATTATTAGTTACATCATCGTCTCATTTGATTTGAGCATAAAACTTACTCATAAATACATTCTGTGGACTATATACTTAATTTATTTGTCTTTATTTCTACTATCATTTTATCAATAATAAATTAACACAGGTTTGGTTATGAAAATGCAATTTTCCTTGGTGGAATGTCATTCGATATTAAAAGATTAAAACAAAAATCTGAAAAATCTATTGAACTATTGAATCATTTAACTCAGAAGTCTGTAAATCTGCTGGATACATCAGTTTCTCGGGAGTTCTATCTACAGAAAAGAGATTTAGATTATATTTCAAGTGAAAGATCCTCGATCAGTCTACCGTCAGTTATAAATATTGACGATTTTTCAAAACCTCAGTGGTATTATTTACTTGGAAAAAGTTCTTGTTATCGTCGACATATGTCAGTTGTTCTAGCATCAAGTTTGTCTAAGGGTAGTGAGTCAGAAAAGCTGTCATTCCTTGCCTCATCCAATTCGCATAATACGGAATCACTGACATCTGAAATGAATAAAGTTATGAATCCATCTGCTAGTGTTTCGACAATATCTTCTTTACATGGATGCGATAATCGGGACTCTGCACTGTTTCATTCAGGAGATTTAAAGAGACTCCAGGTGAGTATATTGTTCATATTAATTGAATTCATCTGATTATCATTTTTTGGTGATTTGGCCCACTCACTGGCTTAAGCGCTTGGTTTTCAGCCATGTTCGAACCCCACCCAATCTACCTGGACAATTAGGCAGTATCACCAACTTTCCTACAGTAAAAAGTGTGGTTCATAGCCCGGAATATGAAAGACCAGTTCCGGGAACTGAGTTCGAAATTCTTCCACCTTGTTTACTTTTCAAACACAGTATTATTACTTTTATTTATCCTTCACTTTGTGAGTGAAACTTGGAGCTTCAGCATCGCATCGTCATGGCACTTGACCTTCTGTCATCAATTTCAACCGGCTTCACGGCTGCCCACAAAAGTAATGTCTACTCTACAGACGTCTTGCTCTGTTTGTTATCTTCGGATGTCCAACTTGTTGCTTTCTAATTTGGTTCCAAATTAAAGCCCTGCCTGTCAGTCTATTTCCTATCCATCTCCATTTCCTTCTGCATATGTATTAGGTACATCCGTCGGTGATACAGCGGTTAGGACTGTCGCCGACCAAGCACATGGTCCGGGTTCGATCCTCTGCTGACGCACACCTGATATCAATGGTCGGCCTACAAAATTTGGGATACCGATATCACATGCTGAAAATTTCATACATGTACCAAAAATACGGTGTGGAATCAAGCTATAATCAAAATTTTTTTTAAAATTAATAGGTTCTTGATTAATTCGCTGCCAGAATTCTTTGGTCATCCGGTCTTCAGTATCGAAGCAGCGAAGATAGGTGTTGGTGAGAGTGTTCATTAGCTTGCAGGAAATCCTTTTAATGAACCACGTGGAAGCACTGACTTGACATTTGTGTCAAAGACTTACATCTCGTTTCTTGCGTTTAGTGTCATGTTTCTCCACACCGATTTCAACGTACCAAACGTAAGTATCTTAGATAGATTACGCCATTAATACCAAAGGTAGTTATTTTCTAAAGCTCCACTGGTCGATTGTCACATTGTAATTTTGAGGTCATTTATTTGAATCTCACCCTAGCTCCGATTTCAGCTGTCACTTCACAGTTCTAAATTAGTCTTCACAAGCATTTTAACTCCGCTAATCTATCCTCACTATCAAAGATACAAATATTTTCTGTGCATTTTTGTACTTTGCCTCAAATTACAGATTACAATCCCCAAGTCGGCGGATTCAGGTTATGGTTTCACACTGACTACTCAAATGGCAGGATTCAATCTTCAACAGTTTGCAAGTACACCACTAACATCACCGACAACGAATCAAACAACATTGTTTAGTGAAAACAATAACAGCCTACCAATGCAGAGATTATTTCGTATTCATTCTGTAAGAAAAAATTCACCAGCTGATCTGGCTGGCTTACCAGTTGGTGCTTATCTCCTGGGGATTGGAAATCAACCTTTGGATTGTACAATTACACTGAAAGAAGTTGTCAGATGGATGTATGAAGCTGCAGAAAGTCATCCAGATAAAGCGGTAATTCTAGACATTGGAGTACCTAATTGTCAAACAGAATTACCATGTAAGTTATATATATATATATGAATGAAATGTGAGAAGTTTAATTACTTTGATGCTAACACAATTTATCTTCAGAAGACTTTGGAAATAAACACTATACTGATTAGATTTATGTACTAGACGCATGTGGAAATATGTTCTGGTGTAGTAAAATTCCCAAGCACTTTCAAAACACTTAACTTATAGGTTTTAAATGCCTACTAATATGGATGCTAGTCACTTTCTTACGAACATAATACTCAGGGATGTGACTTTGCATTTGCTTTTTCATGTTGTCTCAGTTTAATAATATTTCCACTAGATAGACATTCCTAGAAGCTTTAATCAAACTTAAGTGCACATCTGTGAAGTGGTGCGTTGACATTGAGGGAGTTGACGAAGATGCTACACCAGTTAATCACAGATATATCACTAGAAAAATGTCGGGTTCACAGATGAAACTGAAATATTGAAAGTAATGAGGTAGCTGTGGAAAAATTATAAAGTAGTATATTTTCTATAGTTTGGTTTGTAAGGATTAGTTATGTTTTACGAGTTGATCACGGACTGATACCAGTTAGAGAACCATTGAAAACCAGGGAGTACTGGACAGCTGCTGTTTCATCCTAGTTTGGGAATCATCGGCAGTAAGCACCCACTGGGATTCGAACCCAGGACCTTCCGGTTACAAGGCAAGCTCGTATACCATTCAGCCACTGGGACCCGATTCAATGGCTCATGGGTCGCGCTAAATCACGAATTGGTAGAAGTTAGAATTCATGAGCCACTGAATCGGGTCCCAGTGGCTGAATGGTATACGAGCTTGCCTTGTAACCGGAAGGTCCTGGGTTCGAATCCCAGTGGGTGCTTACTGCCGATGATTCCCAAACTAGGATGAAACAGCAGCTGTCCAGTACTCCCTGGTTTTCAATGGTTCTCTAACTGACAAAGTAGTATATGGTTTATTTGTGCTTGAGTCGGTGGTTTAGCTGTAGGATGCTTGCCAACTATGCACACTGCTCAAGGTTCGATTCTCGACTGGTGTACTCATTGACGGTTTAGGCGGCAGTAATCGCGGTAAAGATGGAAGGTTGGGCGTGTGAAACTAGCACCCTCACTCCCTAAAACACAATCACTGCTATTGAGACTTCAGAGCTCCACCTTCAGGTCCTATGTCCCACTTGGAACGCAAAGGAATTCATGTGGCCTATTCTCGCTTAGAAGAACCATGTCCTCGACTAGACTATACATGTAAGCATATCAGCCTTATTTAGCCTGGTAAGATGACATTTATTGCAAACTAGTTTAAACGGGGATTAACTGCTACAGCGGAATTCTACGATATATTCCAGGTTATATGTACTGTTCCTATTTTCATTGCCCTGGAGATTGTTTATTATTATTTTTTATTATAATCCCTTGTGTTCGCCCTTGTGCTTCGAATTTTCAGTAGAAGTGGTGTTCATTTTTTTAGCGGGGTGGGGTTGCTAGTTTTGCATCCAACTTCCCTTCTCTATTGCGAGTATAAAGTGGGTTAAGCAAAGTTAAGGAGTGCGTCGGATGGGAGTCGAATCCCGGACCATGTGGTTGGTTGACGAGTATTCGAACACTGGACCACCGATGCACAGCACTGGAGATACATCATCATAAACTGTAAAATAATGAACTAATGTGACTTTGAAGTCTAGTTTTATGGAGAAAGCGTTTTCAATCCAGCAGGTCTATTCACAGTGATTTACTACTCCTAAGTCGATTATTCCAGTGTGGTAGAGATGTGGAGGATTAAAAAAATATTCAATACAGTCCTACAGGAGGTCAGTCGCTAGCCCGAATAGCTCATTGGTAACGTCTCTGACTGCAGCACTGAGTGACGTGGATTCGAATCTCAGAAGGGACATCAGTTCCTTCAAAGTTGCAAATACGCCTTGCTGATGAGTTCCAACTAACACGAAACCTAGGTCCAAGGCTTCCTGTCGAATGCCTCCAACCATCTAATACCAACAATTCACAGCGCACCGTAATGGCGAGCCACCTAGCATGATGGCCACATTGCAAACATGACTGATAGAATTCAGTCTGCACCGAAAATAGGACTAGACGCAAGACACTAGTTACTGACTAGTGTGCAATCAAAAATGTGGAGGATTATATCTCGATTTAGTAATATACCAAATTGATAGGGTGATTCTAGATTATATATACATACATATATTTGATGTATTTCTGTGTTTTAAATTTATGTCTTTGCAGCTCAGAATAATTCTAAGCTAAGATTTAGTGAAAAATTCAAATTTATGGTCTCTTCTGGTAGACACAATCAAGTAAAGGAGAAACCAGATATGAATAATGAATAATAATAATAATAATACTTGTTTAAATGACAACACGAACTCTGTCAACAGTCATAACTACTCATATCCTTTATCCAATGGCCAGTGTACAACAGTTAAACAATCAATAACAGAATCAGTCGATACAGGAAATACATCCAGTAATTCATATCTTCCTCGAACAGTTACTCCTGCCAGTACAGTTATGCTATGCGAAGAACGTTGTATTGATGAAGATCTTATGAATGATGAAACTATCAATAATCTACAAAATAGAAATGAAAGTAGCAGTTTGAGTAGACGCCGGCGTATGTTAACACTGGCGCCACCAATACTCAAACTTAAATGGCAAGATGTTTGTTTGGATGAAGCGAATCGACAATGGGCAGTTGAAAGATTATTAACTAAACTGACAAATACATCGAATGATTTAATGAATGGCATAAAAGCTTATCGTACTGGTCTACAGAATATTGCTAACTTTCATCCAGATGATTTAAATGCATTGTTTCATAATATTGTTGAAGTGAGTCAACTTAGTTGTTACGTAACTATTAATACTATTATTATTATTATTCCCTTGGGTCCCGAGTGGAACACAGGGGCTTCAGCAGCACATCTCCATTTTGCCCTGTTCTCTGTGTTCTTTCTTGGCTGGCTACAGGTAGTACGTACTCGGTTGTTTTTTCCTTAAGCTGAAAAGTTCCATGTCCTTCTGGAAGACATTTTGAGCGTTAACTTCAGTGTGGAGTGAGCTTTGTGAATTCTGCACAGCACCCGAGGTCACTAGGCTAGACGAACATTTCATCCGTAGTTAACTTTCAAAAGGTTCACTTCACATTAAAGTTATCCCTGTAGGCGACCAGAGAGGAGACAATGAAAGCTTGTCAGTTAAACCATCCAGGTCAGAAAATACAACAATACTTCTTGTTTCACTAAAAATAGGATTTATTTATTTATTTAAAACACCAACGTGATACACATCATGGGCACCAAGAGATGTGCCACACCGAAATAACAAAACTAAGATATATGTAAAGAAACAAGGGATAGAATGACTGATGGAGGTCATCCAGAAAGCAAGCAAGCGTATTTATCAAGATCATTCACCACTCACTGCTGCACAATGCTTTCAGAAAGGGAAGAAAGAAGTTAACTGCAGACAATTCGTCACTGATTGCAATTCTTGTCGACATCTGACAAGGTTTCGAGCCAGCGATTTGAACTATCTCTTGGATTGCAATAGGGAGTCGTGATGTACCAGTTGATACTAACCTAGCCGAAATATCCTTCATCCCACGACTACATGTTATAAGCTAACCACCTGCATGCAAATAGCGACGAGTACGGGAACTTCTGGAATGATATTTGTAGTACATGTCCAGTCAATAGAAGCATGTGTTTCGCGATGACTACACCCAATGAATGGTAACCTCTAATGTGTCCAAACACACGCTTCCAGACCTCAGAATTAATTACACTATGATGCCATCGGATGCAAGCAATTCTACGGAGGCACTGATGATCGAAGACGCAGAGTTGCTGCACAAATATGATTTATTGTTTAAGATATTCAGGTTTTAGTTACTACTGACATTTATTTGTAATTGTGAATAGACTAACCCCAGGTTCATGGACACAGCGGTAAGGATTGATGTTAGCATCTGATTGTTTTAACCTCAGTATGAGTTTAGATTCCGACATAAGGAGGTTGAAAATCGCTCGCTTAGATTATTTTGCTACAGCTTCTTGTACATAACAGCTAGTGAGTAATAACTATGAGTCTCTCTTCGATTACAAATGTTTAGGTAGGCAACTACGACGTTGATCATCTCATATAAAAACTGCTAAATGTTGTGTGGTAAACAAAATTCGACTGGATCATTTATTATTATTATTGTTTCCTTTAATTCCTAGAGGAACATAGGGCTTCAGCCGTGCGTCTCCATTGCGTTCGGTTCTCTGCTAGAGTCTTCACCTGCTCCAAGTCTGTCCACACGTTTTCATCTCCTCTGTTAATGAAGGTCTGTAGTTTGTTTGAGATGCTCTTTATGACACGCTGGTCAAGTCTCTGATCCGTATAGTAAGTAGCACTGACTTCACATTGGAGTTGAAAATCCGGATCTTATCTTCGTTTTGATGCTGAGTGCTGTTGACCTCCACACAGACTTGACAGTAGTGAAAGCTTGTCTTGCTTTTCCGATTCTTGCTTTGATATCCTCGTCAGTTCCGCCTTCCTGTAGTTGAGACGGTGCTTCCTAGGTGGGTAGGTAAAAGAGGTTGTTTCTTTCACGTTCCTCCCATTTATGCTGATTGTTCTCCGTTGTTGTTGTTGCTGTTGGTGGTGTTGGCCAGGAATCTTCATCACCACTGTTTTCTCTATCTTCACCTGAAGCAAAGTCCTATCTTTGATGCTTCTTCTGCCAACTTGTTGCTTTTCGCTTGCATATCTTCCAGTTTGTGGGAAATCAGACATATATCATCGCCGAAGTCCAGATCCTCCAAGTCTCTTTTGTGTGAGTCCATTTAATGCCTGTTTCCTCATTGCCCACCGCTGTTTGTCGCATTATCCAGTCTCCTGCAATCAGCAAAATCATTGGAGATAGTAGGCAGCCAGCTTGTCTTACTCCTATCCTCACTTCGAAGGATTCCGCAAGTTTCCCGTTGTGGATCACTTGGCATGCAGCATTGTCGTACAGCTGTTGGATGAGATGTATAATTATCGGTGGCACCCCTTAGTAGCGAAATAGTTGCCAAATCACCTCTCGATCGACGCTGTCGAAGGCCTTTTCAAAGTTGGTGAAGTTGAGTGAGATGGAGAGGTGACTGCCATTCCAAGCTTTGTTCAATGACGATCCGTGATGTGGCGATTTGATCAATGCATGACTTGTTTCTCCTGAATCAAGCCTGTTCCGTTCGAAGTTTTTCATTTAGGGCATGTTTGATTCTCTCCAGGATGATGCGACTTAGTATTTTGCTTGGGATGGACATTTAGTTGTACCCCAATTGTTAGCATTAATCTTTTTGTGATTGATGAGCTCTATTTTACTTCTCATGTTTGTCAATGTTTTAAGCCTTAAATTTTGTAAACACATTTGTATATTCAGAGGATGAAAATTATTATTACTTATATCGAAACCACAGTGAACATTTCTAGACAACTGACAGTAAATTGTACAGTAAATAATAATCTCTTGTATTTATTTATTGATTTCACCTGCTTAGATTGGCTCTGAAACGTGTAAAATGAAACAAAATCTGCAAAATGGTTGTCTGCCGTACGATGTTTCAACTATAACCTCGTCTTCATCAGATCCACTTGCTAGACAGTATGCAATCAATAATAAGAGCAAATCAAGATTTTCAATATCTTCAACACCATCTCCATTATTGCCTCTACGGAATGATTCTTACAGAGGGAGCAATACTAATACTCTTACCAATAATAATAGTAATAACAATAATAATACTGGTTTACTTGATGGGAAAGATAAACTTGATGAATACAGAAGGAATAGCAGTGGTACTATTATGAATTCTAAGAATAACAGTCATACTACACAAAACGGTGGTATACACAAACGATTGTCATTTTTGTTTAAATTACGTAAAAGTACCGTTAATCGAGAAAGCAAACCAAATGATGACGATTGCAATAATATAATAATAATAATAATAATAAAGCAAGGCAGCTATCAGAGGATTTCAAAAGTGACAACAGTGCTACTGAACAGCTTTGTCAACAAGACGAACCAAGGAAACAAATGATGATTACACAACAAGATCCATCATCATGTAATCATCAATTGAACCCATTGAATCCACCCGTACATGGTCATTTGGATAATCCTGGTACAATTATTTTAATGTCTCTCAATGATTTGTTACACCAGTGCATGGATTATACAAATGTTTATCCAGATCGTTTGAAGTATATTTATCAACTCAGAAAACATTTTCCAGAATTACGATTATTTCTCAAGGTTAGTAATGCCGTATTTTTTTTCTAGGGGGGTGCTAGGGGGGTAGAGATTAGCTTTGATTGAAGTATCTACTATTGTAGAAGCCTGCGATTTTGTTCACTAGGATAAAAAATTCGGCAAAGTTAAACTTTCGACACCAGTAACAACCAATCAGCAAACGACCTTGAACCGACCAATCATATGAAAGAGGCGTTTATGATAAGCGGGAACGTATGTTTATAGTAAAATAAAACGGTTACCATAGGTATCTTTTCCGAACATGGGAGAGAAACATTTCCCAATTCAGCATGGGACGGAGGCTGTTCTCCGTCTCGACAGCAGTACCCAGTAATTGAAAATGTACAAAATATGGGCTAGGGAGAGATGCGACCTAGCAAAAAAATTTCCCATGAAATATTACCCTCTCTAATACTAACTCGCTACCAGCATATTCCACAACGATGTACAAAACCATCAGTTGACCTAGTGTAGCTTTTTAGAGTCATTACACCACCACACGAACAACTTCTGTCTATTCGAAGCAAGCCTAAGTCCAGGCAATACTGAAAGACACTATCCTCCTAGAATTGCAAACGTAACCTTGTAAGGGCGCGCATTGAAATGAATCAGGCGCTATACAACATTGACCTACGTTCGTGAATCTCATTGGATAATTTGACTTGGCCAAAAATTCTGCTTTTCTGCTAAGGTATTTACGCAATACTTGATTTTGAAAGTACAGTTCATGTGTAGGAATTCAAAGAGACAGTATGTCATACTTCTTTTGACTATGAGTTCGAGGAGAAACTTTAGCATGTATCTGCTTTTTTTTCATGTTATCTGTCTTCGTGATTTATCTGAAACGTTATTCCTAATTTATATTTAACTTGGTGACTCTGACAATTCATACAATACTGATCGAACAGGGCAAGTCAGTTGTTGATATTATTGAAATGCAAAAAAAATCTTCTCTGGTCATATAACATCCCTCATCACACAATGGTATATAAGTTAGGTGTAGTGTGAAAGTAGATTCAAGAGACTTGAAACGATAACTCCAATCATTAAAGTATTTGCCTATGGTATTTCCATTGGCGCTGTATATCAATAGAAGGCAGAAATTTGAATTCATGAGCTTGAGAACTTTATTCAAGAGTAATTAGATATTCAATGGTCAAACTTTGTAACCTAATGCCCCTGGGTGCATGTTTCTGAAAAGTCCTAATCTACAGCGAAATAGATGTCTAGAACTCTCTTAGTCTCAGGTGTCAAATCCCTGTGAACCAACTCTTGAGAATATGAAACAATAATCTTGCTGACAGGTCGGACTCGTACCTCACTAGTTAATAGTGCTCCGGCCTAGTAATCCAGCAGTCATCACCAATCATATCATTGGTGATCTACCACCCTAAGGCTGTATGCAAAATAGTTTTACCATCAGTTTATTTTTATCTTAAATCGTTTTGAATTAATTGATTATTCTAGCAATTGTGCAACAGTAAAGTAGTAGCCAATGATTGTCATGATTTCCATCTTTGACGTGATCGGAAATTCTTTATTCTCTGAAACTGTTGGTCAGCTATATTCAATATATATAAATATATATATGGATATATATAGGGTGCAGCAGGTTGAAGGTAAAGCAGGAACTCATCTGAGAAGACATTGCGAAGTAGTCGCGCTATGTCATGAATTGGCAGAAGTTAGAATTCACGGGCCATTGGGTCACGTACTAGTGGCTTAATGGTCAACGAGTTCATCTTGTAACCAGAAAGTGCTGGGTTCGAACCCCAGCTGGTGTGTACTGCTGAAGA
Source organism: Trichobilharzia szidati (assembly GCA_944472155.2). Lineage (NCBI taxonomy): Eukaryota > Metazoa > Platyhelminthes > Trematoda > Strigeidida > Schistosomatidae > Trichobilharzia > Trichobilharzia szidati. Next base: position 24,070,572 of record OX235272.1, on the reverse strand, counting down.
GTCCCAAACCAGAACGAAATAGTTGTCCAGTACTCCCCAGGTTTTTCAATGCTTCTCCAACATATGTCAGCTCATGATGAAGCCATCCAACCCATCAAACAAAATCCCTACAAACCAATGCTTGAAAATATTTACATCCATTAATAGATTATCGGTCTGAAATTATTGATTATTGTTTATTATCTTTGAAGAGTTCGCTCTTAAGGATATTGATTCTGTTTTGACCACGTATTTAGTCGGGTGTCCGAAGAATCTTAGAAATGCCTTTTATGGGTTTCAAATATTGTTCCTAGTACACTTCACTAGTTACCTGTCCTCATTTTCTTCAAATAACTAACAAATGCTTAATTGAATTTTAGATTTTCCCGTCGATTGATTGGACTGAAGTGCTCGGCCTCAGCAATTTTGTCCAGTCAATCGACGGGAAAATCTAAAATTCAATTAAATAATTAATTTGACCCGTTGCACAAGAGGTGGCTCTCGTGGCCCAAGTGGTCTATTGGGTAACACTTTGGCGTTTGAAACTAAGGGCACTGGGTTCCAGCCTCTGTGCGAACATCATCACTCACTGGGGAATTCAGGTACATCCACTAGCTGACGAGTCCGAAACAGGACGAAATGCGCGTTATCCTGGATTCCACTGCTAGTCACCATACACCAATTAAACTAACAAATGCTTTCCTCAGGTCTTGACGCAGCAAGTCATCAAGACATGACACATATTTCAGCAGGATAAGCAACACCGAAGGTGAAGTGGATGCTCCTCGAAGCCAGGGTTGACCTATTTCACGAGGTTACAGAGTTAGGATTTACGGGTCATTGAATTCTCCAGCCCAAGTGGCTGAATAGTGAACGAGCTTGATCTTTTAACTTGGAGGTCCAGGGTTCGATCCCTCTCGTGGTCGTGGATGCAGACCACGGAAGGGTCACAAATTAGGAAAAATAGCTCTCCAGTGCTACCTGGTTTTCAGTGATCTGTCTAACCGTTGTTGGTTCGTGGAGAAATCCGACAACTGAAATTAAAAGACATTAATAGAGAAGAACTTTTTTTACAAACCCCAATCCGTCGGATAGGGATTTATAGATCAGGTGTCTAAGCGACTACCGAAATGAATAGCCATATAGCTCAGAATTAAAAACAGTAGCTACCATCCTCTAGATTTATAACCTTTTTTATTATTGAAAACTAACTCAGAACTTGTATTTTTGTGAGAAATAAGGAACATATCTCAAGAAACAATCAACACAAATGTCCTAAAGAGCTGATCACCCAAAGACATTAAGCAATAACCAGTTTAAAACTGGCCGATTATCTATCAACAGAAATATACAGAATAGAGCTGGTGAGCAGTTTCACAGAATAAAGTATCCCCAATCAAATCAAAGATGGAAATCATGACAAGAATTGGTAACTAATTCATAAATTCACACAATGACTAGAATAATTAATTAATTAATTAATTCAAAGTAATCTGGGATTAAGCGTCGGTGGCACAGCGCAGAATGCTCGCCAACCACGCATGTGGTCCAGGGTTCAATTCCCGGCCACAGAAGTACGCCTTTACCTCGCCAAGTCATTAATAAATAAGACCGGTAAAGAGGAAAGGCTGGGCATGAGGTTAGCAACCCCATCCCGTAAGAATAACCGCCACTGCTACTGAAACTTCAAGCCTCTAGCTTGAAGCCCTATGTTCCACTGGGGGAACGTAAAGGAATTAAAAAAAGGATCTAAGATTAATAATTAGATCACTAACAAAATGGCGTAGTATGTGAATTTGGCCATTGTGTGGTGGAGTTTAATTCTATCATACAAAGCTGGAATTCCTAACACAGTTTCTCATCAATATAATTTCCATAACTATGATCGTGGAATATAGCGGCGTCGCTTATCTCCAGTGGTAGAATACTTGCAAACCATAGAATTGATCCGCGGTTCAATTCCCGATCGACTCACTCACTCCTTAACCTCGCTTGGCTGGTGACAAGTACGGTAAAGCGAGGGAAGTTTAGGCGTTAGTCAGCCCTAGAAAAATAAACACCACTGCTACTGATGCTGCATAGCTCAAGCCTAAAGCCCTACGCATAAGACTAAAATGAATTATAAAAATAACATATCAGCCAGGAACATAGATTATCAGATTACAGACTGGTCATCCTAAGTTTAACTTTACCCACCCACATGAATGGGCACTACTGTGAGTTTCAGACATACAGGCTACTGCATTCTAGTTTTCACGCAGTTTCTAGAATTTCATGTCGCCTAGAGTTGATTCTTCGATGCACAGTACACTGAAACTAAACAGCTCTTCATAGAAACACCTAATTTAAATTTCCGCCAGTGCTTACTTTCATTTGTATTTTTAAAAATTTCCTTTATCTTTATTTATAGAGTCAAGCGATGCAACCAGATGTCCCTATTCTATCATTATTTCTTACTTTACCGTTAGAGGTATGTTGATATCTTCTAGTATCTTTAATTTGTTATGAAATTGTATTGTATTCAGATTTCAAGTAGTGAGCTACCGGTTCACACTGTCGACATGCTTCACCACGTTTTCCTGTTTTCAAATAGCATCACTGGCTGTTATATGCTAGGTATGACCTATAACTCAACAAAATAAGATCATATCCATTTTGCTTCGGTGAATTTTTATTTCGTGCTTCCAATATGATGTCTTCCTTAATTTCGCACTCCCGATTTGACTGGTTTCAAAGTAGACTTCATCAAGGAAAGAAACCACCTTGTAGCAATGGCTGACTTCTTTTTCTGTGGTGTGGAATTCATTAGAAATGCTTACCCACAACTGCTTGCAAGCGTCGAACAAAACACCGTTAAATCTTTCTGCAAGCATGTTGCCTTTCAGCGGTAAATAAATATTATTCTACTGTTCCACCACTGTTCTACTGGTATTGAGACTCCTGTCTGGACTGGATGTTACCATGAGAAGTAGGGACTGTTGAATTTCATACACGGTCTTGAGTGTAGAAACCTACTCACCAACAACAACAACACTGAACATTGGCTGCTCTGTGTTGCTTATTGACAAAAGTTGGAGATGAGTTATTTTTTTAAATCGTGTAGTCACCGGTCTACCTAATGGTCCTGGTTTCTGTATAGAGAACGAGGTCGGTTTAGTGTGTAATCCCTGCTGATGATGATGACTTCTGTAGTGGGATGAAACAAGTGCTTGGTCCCCTTTTTGATATTCAATTGTTCTTTAAACGAGGCTGATTATTGACAATTTATATTCATTGAGAAAACTCATTAAATCTCCTTTTTCATCTTTTACAGATTCCGAGATATTTGTTATCGGAATTAAAAAACATTGAGAAATATACAAGTGCTCAACATAAAGATAGACCAGCTCTTGAAAAATGCATTCAAGGTAAATTTTTGCATTACTCTTCAAGCCACATGTCTTTTCTTGTCACAATGTCACTTATTCCTTTACATTCCTAATTGAAGAGAGGGCTTCAAGCTAGAGGCTTGAAGTTTCGGTATGTGGTTGCTAGCCTCATGCCTAACCTTTCCTTTTTACTAGTTTCATTACTTGCTTAGCGAGGTAAAGAAGTGAGCCGGTGGGGGATCGAACCCTGAACCACATGCGTGGTTGGCGAGCATTCTACCGCTGTGCCACCGATGCACCTTGCCACAATGACGAATACATTACTGTTATGAGTGACAGCTGAAGGTGAATGGAAAATCTGCGTCTCGGCCAGGATTCGAACTAAGCGCCCTTGGGATCACTAATCCATCCAAGATAACTCTAGATGGTTTCACCATAGAATACACCATTGTTTCGTCTTTCCTATTACCCACTCTATTTCTGACTGATTAAATTGGCTAGAGCTGGCTCTCTATATGATACATTTCATATTCCAAATATTTTTATCCTGGATTTCATTTGTATAATTACCACATAACTGAGTCAGTGGTTCAGGAGTAGAATGCCTGCCAGGCAAGAACATGGTCCGGTTCTTGTTCCCAGCCGACGCCCTCTTGACACCTCGTTTAGCCAGTAGTAAGCCGGTCAAAGAGGGAAAGTTAAGCGTGAGTGGTTAGCAACGCAACGCTACCTCGGAAGAACACAACACCATCTCTGAGGATTCTTGGAAGCTTAAGCTTGAAGCCCACTTTCCACTCAGGATGCAAAGGAATGAAAAAAACAACATACCACATTGTATTTTATATTACACAAAATTTGCACTTAACAGTGAATTCAACAGTCAGTCATTCACATAGATTTTTAGGGAAATGCAGACCTGTTTAACAGCTGGAATAGTTTGCCTGTACTTGTTTAAATCCTACTATGACACCAGACATCCCATCTCAGTCTCAGTCAATTATGCCTTCCATCAATCAGTATGTGCCATCTGTGTGACAGTCTCACTAACAGTTTTCATTACCAACTCAACCATTATTAACATGTGATGATGACATATTATTATTATTATTATATTAATTCAGAAGTCATTTTCAACCAGCTAACATGATTTTCTTTTCCAAACAAAAGTGTTCGTTACATTTTGTGATGATAGTTTCAAAAGATGAATAAAGGTCATGACACTTCATATTTACAGTGTATCGAATATCTAACAGTTCTCTCTCTCTCTGTCTCAATGTATCAATTGATAAGAATCATGGTTAGACTTTGTGCATATAAAAATTTATTGATTATGTAATCGTGTGTGCATGAGCTATACATAATCACAGTGATTGACTTATTTGCTTGAGATAGACAACAAAATCAAATAATTATAAGTATATGGCATCGTTTAATTGATTTTTATTTATTTTTTTGGTAAACCCTTGGCGTAGTTATGTAATCAGAACGCAGATGAGTAGTAATCACACGTTACTAGTATATTAGGAAGTGAACCTATTTCTAAAAGTTTGTCTTCTTTTTCGTTAGTTAGTTTTGGTGTTCAGTTAATTGATTTGTCGGTGTGAGTAGTAATCAGATAAAAATGAATGAAAAATTTGTGAACACAAATAGCCGACTACGTAATGAATGACAAGACAATGACAAGTAAAATATTTCACTAGTTTCAAAATTCAATTTTCTTAAGTTTTTGTTGTTGTTGTCCTGAATACTATGCAATCACATCCATGTTAAGTGCGTAAGATAATGAGTAGCTAATAAATTGGGCAACAATATATTCAGTTCAACTAAAATCACAGAAACAAGAGACAATCAAAATTACACTATATCAAAGGGGATGGATTTAAATCCAAGAATTAGGTAAGCAAATGAAAGAGAATAAAGGCATCAAGTTACCAGGGTTGCAACAAAAGTCTGATAACTGCTTCTTTCCGAACGCATAAATCGGGTTTCAGGCGTCTGATAGAGATTGCTTCGGCGAACTAGAGGAGAATTGAGCTTTTCTGTATACTGATAATTTTAAAGGATTTTGCGATTTCCATCTCATGATCCGTATCAAGGAGATGCCTGGTAATGTCGATTTTGTAGGCATTTGTTCCCTTGAGACGTAGGCTTTCCGGTATATATTCAGAAAATTGGATGTGTGCCCTTTCTGTCCCCCTAATGTAACTTCTCCCACAGATACACGTAAATTTGTATCTGTCGACCTTTGACTGCACCAGAGAGCACGTTGTCGGATGGACGGGAACCAGCTACCATCTAAGTACTTATCTGATTTTGATAGGCAGTCTTAATAATGGCAGGTGAATTGCTACGCTTTCTAGTGAAGATAATGTTGAGTACTAATAAGATAGTCGCTAACCACTAGGAGCTTCTACTCGCCAGTATGTGAACTAGTTTTGCTGTGGGTCGGCACCACCTAGAGGAACAGAAAGAAATGGAAGCTCGTTTCGTTCTCATGTGTAACTTTTCAAATCTGCACTCTGATAAACCCCATCAAGAATCAGATTCACAAGAGTGAGATCACTCACTCACTGGGGAATGCAGGTACATCTACTGGCTGACGAATGAGTCCCAGATAGGACGAAATGTGCGTTATCCTGGATTCCACTGCTAGTCGTCATCCACCAATTAGAGAATCACTATCTTCATCCCTCGCAAATTTCGTTTTTGAGAATAATTTACTTATACTTTACTTTGTATAAGTAGTATAAAAGAACAACCAAAATACTATCCGTGTTTTGTTTAACATATAGGACACACTTGTCTTGTGTACAGTGAAACGATCGACTTCTTGAAACATGACTGATATGATGTCTATGCCTAAATATCATTTCTGTTTTGTTTTCCAGCTCTAAATGAAGCACTGAACAATCAGTCGTCCCCGATCCCTCCTAATGACATAGACAGTGTCAATAATTTAATTTTAAAAGATGTGAGTTATCTTTCCAACACTCAGTGTCCTGAGAATGACCATCGATCAAAAATGAATACCTCTCATATTTTTGATACAAACAAGACATCACCATCTACTGGTGAGGCGGTAGACAACGCAGACTCACCTGTCGTCTATCCGAAGAAAAGCGTCACTGAGAATACACAATTAGCCAAACTTATGAAGTATCTGCTACCACCACTATTTCCATATCCAAACGATTCAGAAACATTCAGTCCATCTGAATGGTCTTCAGTTAATCATCATATAATTTATAAAAGTTATCTTTTATGCACTTTGTGCTCAAAACAATATCCTGATTTAATTAAAGAGGATGTATCTTATCGTGGTCCTGTAAGTTCATGTTTCCTTGATAAATTCCTTTCGTCAAAATATCATATCTAATCTTATCTCTGTCGGGATTACTTTCAATTCCCCGCTGAAATAATAATAATTATTATTATAAGATTTAAAAATCAGGTGAATGATTCCATTTTGATTATGTTCTCTGAGCAGCTGGTTGATTTAACTTCGAAGCTTTCGTTGTCCCTCCAGATGTAACACCTTCAATGCAGACTTCAATATGAAGGCAAATTATTTGATTTCTCCATGAATGATATAATTGTCGTGATTGATTGATTGTTAACTTACATCTTTATTGATCATTTTTATTGACTTGGAATTTGAAATTTTTCGTTATGTGATTTATTCTTGATTAGTTGGAAAATTTCACCGATAGTTATGTTCAAGTATTTATTGGTTTTTGTAGGGATTTTGTTTGATTGGTTGGAGGATTTCATCATGGTCTACGAGCTCACCTGCTGGGTTTGAAACTCGGTGGGTGGTTTCTGATGAAGGATCCCAAGCCACGAAAAAACAGTTGTCCATTACTCCCAGCTGGTTTTCCAATGGTTCTCTAACTGATGTCAGCTATAGTAATGTGTTGTCTGTTAATCGCTGATGCATCTTAGTTCCCTACTTCTAGGAATTAATTCCCTGATATTTTCGGTGTTTTCTCTGTTTAAAATTTCTACACTTTGCCAATTAAACTAGAATCCATATTAATTAATCTACATGCATCGATGTGAAAGAATATATGTCGTGTCTTTTAACAATATTAACAAATTGAATGAACTGCGATAAACACTAAATTAGTCAAAGTGGGCATCCCATCCCATTCCATTCAGAGTCGAAGATCATAAATTAGCTATCAAAAAGCACGATATGTATTCTTCTTCTGTATTCATTCATTCACGTAGTCAACTATGGAGATCAGTTTGATTCGGAAAAAAAGTAGAAATTCTTGACGATGAAGACAGCGAATATGCCAGGGAATTCCTCGAAGTCTGCCTGGTCTTGATGAGAGGAATCAGCAGTCAACAGACACATTACTATGGATCGGATTTATCAACTAGTACGAAATAGGCCAGCTAACAGAAAAAGTCAATGAAAAATGATCAATAAAGACGTGAATTCACAGCCGATCACTAAATAGCTTGTCAGAAGATACAATGGTATCATCATTCATGGAGAATACAGATAAGCTCACTTCATGTTGAAGTTAGCGCTGACGATGTTATTTAAAAGGATAACGAAAGCTTCACAGTTAAATCATCAACCAGCTTAGAGGACAATATCAAATTCGAATTCCCCATTGAATCATCTCTGTTGATCTACTGGTTTTTGTTTCGAATACTTTCATGGTATATCCAAGTTAATGTGATGTTACTTTGTTGATGGTGGCTGATATCAGACAGAACCCAAGACACACAAGATTCGTTCTATTTGAAAAAGTCCACCAAGACATACTTCTATCCCAATGAATAATGCTATTCGTGGCTTAATAACTAAGTGGATAACGTTTCAATGTTTGGAACAATGAGTATTGGATCCCCATATGTCAGTAAGAACACTGTCACTCACTTGGATACAGATAAATATTCGCAGATAGGATGGAACTGACGTCCCTAATTCCAGTGTTAGCTGCCAGCACCCATACAACATTACATGATTTCAGTAAGTGTCCAGTGAAGATTATTACTGAAACACCCAGAAGTAACCGTCAGTGCCACATAGTCGTTAACACTCCTTATACGTACTCCGCCGTTCTCATTAGTGTATAATCTGTTTTTTTGTTTTGTTTATTCCAACAGGTTTTTGCATATTTACTAAATGACGCCCTACTATTAGTTGTCTCTGAAAAAGATGTACTTGAAACTTGTCGACCATCCTGTTTAGCTTATGAACCCATACTCCTCGATTCGATTGCTTTTCAGGATTATGAAATATCAGGTTAGTAATATCTCATTTTGTCTTGTTTTCTGAACAACGATCCACTTTTAATAATGTGGTTTACGTTTTCGTAATTAGTACTGTAGTTAGCAAGAATAATTGGATTTTTAGGCGTGCGATTGATTAACGATTCAAATTTCCCGTGCTCAATATAACTTCTCTGTCAAATCCGGTTATTTTCTGCCTGTATATGTATGGCTAAATAAGTTCATTTAAACAAACAAAAGACGCCAGCTTAAATGTATGTTAAATTCGTTTGTTTTCATGAAATCTGTCCTCCAATGTCACCCTTCTAAAGTCCAGTGGATAGCGCTTTCACATTTTTCTAAGGATAGTTGTCGAGTTTCAGTGTTCGTGGGTACATCGTTACTGTCGTGTTTCACACACGACTGAACGTGTATCATGAGTTCCACTGCCAGAGACCATGAGATAGATAGTTTAACTTTTTTTTAAATTCAAATAATTTATAATGAATCAATCTGACTCGGCGCTCAAGTCATTGCAGGAAGTTCGTAACACCTACGGCCTGGAAACCTATAATATATGACTATTCACTTTGTAAAAAATGATCAAAATCATACTGTCTGACCTAAATATCTTGGTTGGTGCCAGTTGTAAATTTCCAAGAAATACTGGGCTTTACTTTATCGAGACACAACTATGTTGATTTAGACAAAGAGGCACTCCTGTAGAGTAACACGCTGTCTTATTCTAATTTGCCAACCAGAATACTAAAATGTGGTGCTTGAGTGGAATTCACCTATCCATCGAGAGGCATTTATTTATACTGAGCAGCAGTTCGCTCTATCCTACTTTATGAACAGGAAATGTGATTGTCAATCAAAACAGACTACGAAGACATTACTAACTCTGACTACACCAGGTGTCTATGTTCATATGAACATCTTGAGGTTAGATGTAAAAAATGGAAGTCAGGCTATGCGGTTATGCGTCAGTTGGGATAGTTATGAAACGTTTTATCCACAGTTTTATCCACAGCCGTCCTCGAAAAATGTTAGCTAAATTAGGAGGATTATGATGCGAAGGATGAATATATGTGATTGACGCAGAGGTTGTATGACTTCCCGCTGAAGCCGGTGGCGGACAGTTCAATAGGCCTAGCAAGAGTTCTCAGGCCACTAAGAAACATTGGTTGATGAATCTTGATGAAGTAAGTGGAATTGGTTCACGCTGGCATACACACACATTGACAAACGTTTTCAAAACTCTTCACTAAGTTAGCCTATAAGTAAATAGAAATATCTCTGTTGTTTCACTATTTTTCCATAAGTACGCAACATTCCCTTCAAAAAACAAAGTGGATTAACCAGCTTATAACGATTTTTCTTTCCAATTTTCACTTCATTTCAGCTTTATCATTTATGCTAAAACTTAAAAATGGCACAACATTTCAATTCGATTGTACAACATTTGAAATTAAACTAGTTTGGAAGACTCTTATTGAACAACAGATGACAACCAAATAACTGATCTATTAAAACTCCTAGACTCCTAGACTTATTTTATTCCACATTGACAACTTCATGTGAAACTGTTCAGTTCAATTCCTTCAAATCTCTCTCCCTTTGTTGATGTATAGATATTTTGAATTTGATGCTTTTATTTTTATATTTCATAATTATACTACGTGTAAGTTATAGTACGCATGTTTCAATCCGCGCTTTCTTTCCAATGGTATTTTGAGTAAAATCAAAAAAAGAAATTCTTGCTTTTTCAATCTATTTCTACTGTTCTAATTACAATTAGTGAATACTTCAGTTTTAATCAACTCCAGTGTGATTTAAATCCTATTTTATTATGTGAAGAAGATATATAATACTATCAGGGTGGAGAGAACACCTTTAGCTTGATTTCGTTAACGTGTAGTGCACGACGAGAACTCCTGTGTAACCTAGTCACTCTTCTCAATAGTACTCAATTCCAGTCGAGCTTTAATATAATGTGCATTAATGACATTCGAAGGGATATTTTGCATGTCAGTCGATTTGTCATTCTTATCATCTTACCGCTTTCACGTGTGTGTGTGTGTACATGCACACATCTTTGTGAATTCACGTATATTAGAGAATTTCCAGCAACCTCTTTTTATTCCTCATTTATTTTCAAAGATTTTCTATTTATTAGCGAAGAGGACATCTTACTACTGCAATTTCTCACTTTAATTTCTCTTTTCAATGACAATTAAATATTATTGAATAAAACGTATTTTACTACTTCTATGATTCTTCCTACCCCTTGTGAGGGGACGTATGGCTTATTATTGGCTTAATACTGAACTTTCCAGGCACTAGGTGCTCCGTTCTAACTCCACCATGCCTACGTGTAAGTTCGAACAACTGGGTAACCAGTGAGAATGCATACTTATGTTTATGCATTGACTTAGTATCCGTTAACCCCCTATTCAGTAGATGGTGTCTTTGAGTGACGCTTAACCAGCTTTCATAAACTCAAAATTCTTCACTGACCGCTCAAACAGCAGCGGTGTTGAAGGAAAAAAAGAATGGGTCACATGGAAGTATGCCAAGGAGACCAATATATATGAATAGAAGGAATATGAACATAAATTTTGGGGAGAGCGATCATTCATCTTATCTGACTGTGAGACTGACTGTCCGTGTTAACCAACATATAAGAAGCTCAGACATCTCATCGAAGGCTGTTTCCTATAACTTTTGCAGGCTAACCAGTAGTTTATTTAGCTAGTCCAATTGAATACATACTCGTCTCAGGTCTAGCTGAATTTTCGTCCAACTGAGGTACTCCACAAACTCAGCGCCTAGTCCAAGATGCAGCAAAAATCTAGGATTAACACTGCAAGTTTCGGTGAGTTATTCCTTCTGAAAAACCAACCAAAACCCGGAAAGCACGAATCAGACCCACCGTTTTTCTCCCCATAATCAAGTTTCTTTTTTACAGTATGCTTCGAAGATGACAAACTAAGAGAAGCGACATAATAAAAATGATGACATGAATAAAACCAGTCCCATGGATTGCATAAAACCACGGAATATCTTCGCAAGTCGGGATTCGTGAGAAAGTTACCAGCGAATATACCCAGACATTTTATTACTATACTCACCAATTCCTTATATCTCTCCTTATTTAGGGCAGTGAAGCACTCTTCAGTGTGCAGTGAAGTTGGTTGCTTCTTTATCTAGAGCCTCCTTTTTTCTGTGTTGCATGGGCAGCTGAGTAAACACCTGTTCGTCAGTCAGAACCAAGTAAAATCCTACTGCACCGACGAGGTATTGGGTAGGCCGCTCTCAGTAGTTCCTCAAGTAGTTTCTCTCTCCACTTAACCAATTTTAACATTGTCTCCACTAAGTTCTCGTTTCCGGGTGGTAAGTCAAACTCCTAAGCTAGTGTGAGTGCCTCAGACACTATTCAAGATGAAACCCACAGACACTCCTGCGGAATATACCAAGTGGTCAACCTCTAGGGATAAAAATAACCATGGCACCAGCGCAGAGAATGAGAAATCAACGAAACAGCGTCAAGACTTTCTTGGTATAAAGCATCAATTCCAATGCCTGGAGATACCTGTCGACTGAGTGCAAAACCAGTAACCTCGATGGACCTTCAAGGCAAAAACACATAAGGGAGTTTTGGGCTTAGGCTGAAGAGACACGAACGATAAACACCTGCTAACTGATTTTAGATGAACCTGCTATTGACAAAAACTAGTTTGCAGATATTGACTACTGTGTAGCAGTAGAAGATGCACAAAACTTCGAAACGACTGATACTAACCACTCTGGTATAGCAAATTCAGTAGTAAACTAAGTTGACGAATGGCATTGTTACATTTCCGCTAATAGTACTACATTAATGGCCTTAACCTGTTCCGTGCAGATGTACTACATGTATTCAGCATCTTGATGATGTGGAGATTACATCCAACGACTTGTCAGCTGACGTCATACCCACTAAGTGAACTCGATGTGAAACCAGAGATGCACCTCTGCAACAACATTCTTCAGAAAGTAGATTATAGGGAGAGGCTAATGAAGGGCCTATATAAAACGGTTCGCTACAGCCACTCGGATGCAGTAAATAACTGAGGAACTTGGAAGCATAGGACGAGCGACCAAATAGAAAATATATCTTCTCTATTATTTTTAAGGCTCTCCTTATCTAGGGATTGACGAATGTCTGGGAAACCAACCCGCTAGACTACTTACACAGACTCGAGATCGCTTCTAGTTGGCTTCAACTAGAAATAACGCTCGTGATTGCTGACCCGTGGCTACGAACCCTGCTAGGCCTGAGCACTAACCACACTACCTGCTGACTGTTTAGACTGACCCACCTAACCTGGTAGCCAGGCTGCCCTTAAAACCATCCCAACTAGCGAAGGCAGAATATAACACCTACAGCTGCCAAGAGATGTATTTTTTGACCATGTTTATTCGAACCAGTTTCCTGTCCGTTGGAGGCAACAGACTCTGTCGGGACTTAAACGTCTGCTCCTTCACAAAAGACCGGAGCAATACGATCAGCAACTTTGTTAGAGTATTAGTAGTACCCAGTTGTTGATCACATGACCAAGCTGCTGCGTAATTGACTTGCTATATTGGCTTGTATTTGGTTGACCAGCAAATTATCGACTTATCGTCCGTCTCTGAATACTGCTTGCTTTGAAATCGAGTTGGTTATTACGTACGAAAAATACTATTTTGAGTTCCGGAGACTGGCCTTCTGGCTACAGCGGACTTTCCTGATGTCGTCTCCAACCACAATGTACAGGTAGATTATCACACCACAACGAAGCTGGCGACCTCCTATCCCTTGAAAATCATACTGTTTCAATTCGCACGGATAAACAAATTGATCGTTGATGTTGGAACCGCCGAGGTGCAGTTAATTAACGAACTTATTTCATCTCCTAAAATTGACCTTCCATGTGGTCGACTAGGTGTTCCCCGCTTCACTTGCCCTGTGCAATACTTTCGAAAATAAAGGTTTATAAGTACTACTAGTCTTCTACATCGGTCGGTAATTTGAACAATTATTTCGATAGCACTCAGTTTACATATAGATGAACCTATTTCGTTCACATTATTCAGGTCTCACAAGCTCAGCATAAACTCTTTTGGAAACTCTACTTCTGTGGTTGTGTACTCCCCAGGAGCTACCAAACTTAGATTTCCAGAATTTGATCAACCTGACACAGAACTATGGTTTGCTAAACTAGAGCACTACTTTCACCGGTACAGCATTAGGTCTGAAACGACAGGGTGTTCTCAGTTACGTTGTGAGGTCAGCGAGCAGGTGCGGAACCTCATACATAATTCCCCACAATGCCCAGTGTTTAAACGCAAGGTGATAAAACGTCTCTCCATGTCAGAAAACAATCGTGTACAAAACTTTCCTGACGGAGAGAACATAGAGATACATCCCGATCACAGTTCTTGATCCACGTTCAACAGCTTGTAGGGAGCAGCATGATAGGCTGTACTGAAGCAAGTTTGAATGCAAGCCCTACAGGAGGATGTGCAGCAGATACTGTACGCGCAAGATCCCGACTTTTCTTTCAAACAGCTAGCACGCACTGGGGACCGAATGTTGGGAGGAGACGATTTACAATAGGGTGAGTGAACCATATCAGTGTGAGAAAAGACCTAATAACCCCAGAACTATTGGCCAACGTTTGGTCACTAACGCAAACAGCTAGCACAAGGCAGACAGAGTAGATCGTTCAATAGGGAACATTTCCCGCCAGATAGTAGACCCAGGCAAACTAGATCAACGGGCCAATTCTAATTTAATACTTTATATAAAAGGGTAAGTTAACATGCAATGCGTGCCACTTTCACGGGTACAATAAGACAGGTTATAAATTGCAATGGTGGAGTATCATAAGTACTTTTTCAGAAGTCTAAGTAGTAGAAACAACCGGAACTGGTTTCCACATATGCTAAACTGTTCACTTAGGTCGCCATCAAGCTTGAGTGCCAAAACAAACTCCGTCTCGCTTTCGACTGACAGTTATGGTCAACCAATGAAATGCCTACATTTAGGTGAAAGTCCTCGGGAACTGCGAAGTTGTACACAACATTATCATGCATCCATGATCGATAATCCACCATCCCGAGTACATATACAAACACACACACAAGAGCTGTCATAAGCTCCTCGGAATAATAGAATGCATACGCAGTGTATAACAATAATATATTCCAGCTTTATGTACATGAGGGACGCCAGTTTACAGGCATCATCAAAATGACAAGTAATATATACACGGAGTAAGCATATTTACAATATTCACTCACACAAGATATATATATATATATATACAGGGAAAGGAAATGGAATAATGTCAGTAAGCACACTTTACATAGGTAAAACAATTTACATGATATAATCCCAGGCAACATTATTGTTCGAGTTTGTCGAAAACGCGCGTAACAACCGAAGGCTGCCTCACATGTGGTCGGTACAGTGGTCTGTTTACAAAAGAATACAAATGGCCTGTAAAACGCCAGTTAGTTCATCGACAATAATGTTTTCAGCAATGTATTCTGCAACAGGCTCACCACAGAAGTGAGTGTGCAGCTTAACGTGCAAATAAGCATTAAGGAATCAGCAATCGGTGGATCTTTTAATTCATTTCGGTCAGGAACCAGAATGACTGCGAACTGAACCTTTCAAATTGATGAGTGAAGCTTGGAGGAGCAGAATATCACCATCAAATTAGTCACTGAGATTCGAAATGCAACTGTCAGCAGACTCTCATTATTTCACAGCTTTCCCGATTAGTTGGCGCTGTATAGCTAGTGATTTGGATTTGTAGGCATGATCAACATGTGGATGAATATACAGATGTGTACTGCAGATTGTTTGCCGTGCGGGTTCAGCGAATTCCACTTCGTGTGGGGTTTGATTATTCTGCGATTCTGATATATTCCGCAAAGTATCGCCGTGATCACGGGAAGTAAACCTATGCGTTAAATACGTTATTTAATGGACTTACAACAACCACCATTGAGTATATACTTGACATTGAGAAGATTCTCGAATCACTAATCTGTTTTTTTTCACCTTGGTTATTGCACATTGTTGCTGAAGGCCTTCTAAGGACAGTGTTAAGTCCAGTGTAGTCAGACCTGGAAATTGACAGTCTTTGATAGCTCCTGGAATTATTCGCTGTATTTGTTGGCAATTCGTCTTTCCCCGTGTCTGCAAGTCTTTTTGGACGAGTGTTATTCGGAACTTCTCTGGATCGTTAACGTACCAAATTTGGTAACGTTCAATAATGCCTAGACCAAAGAAAGGTCGAAACGTTTTGGAGGCAAACGTCAAAACGCTTCGACCTTTCTTTGGTCTAGGCATTATTGAACGTTACCAAATTTGGTACGTTAACGATCCAGAGAAGTTCCGAATAACACTCGTCCAAAAAAACTTGCAGACACGGGGAAAGACGAATTGCCAACAAATACAGCGAATAATTCCAGGAGCTATCAAAGACTGTCAATTTCCAGGTCTGACTACACTGGACTTAACACTGTCCTTAGAAGGCCTTTAGCAACAATGTGCAAGAACCAATGCGAAAAACAGAACACATTAGTGACTCCAGAATCCTTTATTATTGCACCAATATGGAACCAACAATAAGGTTATGATACACAAATTCTAAAAATGAATGTCATAACAAATAATCACAATAATACTTCTGATAGTATTTCTCCGTCTTCCAACGAACAGCGTACGATGGAACGATGATTCCCGCCAAAATATCGATTTGGTTTTGAGTAAACAACCATGAATTGATCGTTCATTCTTCAACTACATTGACACTCCCCGGCAAAAAAGGGATCCATCCCCTTTTTCAATCACGACCAATATACGTTGACTTGGATGCCAGTGCGAGAACCTGGGCCACAAGGACAAAGCTGAAATGGAAAACAAAGCCAACACACCACAGGCATACCCACAGGACAATCTCACTCATCGACAACGACCTACGCCTCTTAATTAAAGGCATCCTCTTGACAACTTGCAACACATCTTGCTAGAACGACTCTTGCAGAAAGCAATATGACCATAGCAACATCTCATGATACCCTTCGCACATCCTCTTATCTATCACTGCTATCACTTGTCACTCATTCTGCCTCACTCCTAGTAACGGTGACATATGAAAGCCTCAGTCGTCTACACTCTCGCTCCCCGGCATATGGGACCACAGCCTAAATCGAAACATTCATTCTCAATCATTGATTCCACAGCTAATCCGTGTCTATGTGTGCATGTCATTCTCAGCACTAGTCTCCCCGGCGTATAAGACTTATCTGCTGCCTTTAACATCAATCAATTCATTCACAGATGTAAAAGACTCAAAACAACTTCGGAAGTAAGCACGACGAAAATTTCAACAAAATTATACAATACAACAAAATACGAAAACAACAAGTAAACACGGCTAATCCAAAAACACCAATTGATGCTACACACTATGCATATATGCAAACAGTACACTAACCTCGCAGACCATGTCTTGATGTAATTCCTTTGAAGAATCTGATGACTTACACCAGTACGCCCGCAACCCCCTCAGGTTGACGATTCTAAGTTGGAAAGTCGTCAAGTGGTCCATCCTCTGACTCTCTACTCTCAGCACCTTCTAGCAGACAGTTTCCTAATATCTCGCACCAACATGCCACAACTCGTTCTCATCTCGACCGTCCTCACCAACCCATCACCACTACAGAGTATCCTTTCTACCACTCCCAAAGACCATCTACTGAGACTATATCACCGACCTTCAAGTTTCTGCACAACTTTTTCCACTTGTCTCTTGTTCGCATTGTTAGAACATACTCTTTTAACCATCTTTTCCAAAATATATCTTTCATGTACCTGGCTTGTTTCCATCTTTTAATCATAGGTATTCGTTCCGCACTCAAATACCCTATGCCAGAGTTGCCTCTCAATAAAAATAATTTATTTGGTGTCAACACATCGAAATCCTTGACGTCGTCTCTCACAGGTAATAGCGGCTGGTCATTTAGTATTCGCTCAGCTTCACATAAAAATGTCCCCAAGGTTTCGTCACTCAAACTTTGGTTTTTAATTTTGGAGCTTAAAATACGCTTAATAATTCCTATAAGTCTTTCCCATAGCCCACCTCTGTGGCTGGCACGTGGTGGGTTGAAGTGTCACTCGGTGTTTCTTTTCAATAACTCTCCATGAACTCTCGTTTGAGGACCTTCGAAATACTCTTTAAGGTCGGCGTGACAGCCAACAAAATTATTCCCCCTGTCAACAAACATTACCTTCGGTGTACCTCGCCGATTTATAAGTCTAAGAAATGCTGGAACGAATGTATCATTAGCTAACGTATGAACCATCTCAATATGCACAGCTCTCATTTTCAAACAGGTGAGTGAACAGCCATATCTTTTGCATAAGGTTCTGTCTTTATTCACTACGAAAGGTCCGAACAAATCCACTCCGACATACTCGATTGGATAATTTCCTTTAGAAACTTGCCACGCTGGGAGTGGTGCCATCATCTACTGTGCTGAGTGAGCATTCCTTAGCTTACATTCCATGCACTTATCAATTATTTTACGGACAGCAGTACCTCCTTTCACCATCCCAAACTTGCACCGAATACTCGATAGTTCTTGTGAAGAACCCAAATGACCTTCAAGAACATCGTGGTGCCTTATAATGAGATTAGTGACTGGATGGTAGCAAGATAATAAGGTCGGATGATGGGTCTCATATGACGATTCTAACATTTGTAGACATCCACCAACTCTAACAATCCCTTAGGAAACTATCGGAGATAATCAGTCTAACCGCACCTTGAAATCTGCGTAATCGGGACTATCCACCTTGGCTATCTCACCCCACGCTTCCCACTGAGCAGCCCTCAAAGTCGCTAACTCTGCATTTCTAATATCTTCGACTCTCAAAGGTCCCACATTCATATTATCGTATCCTGCAAGATGCATGACCTTTAAATACGTAACATATTGTGCCAACCACGCAACAGCCTTCAGTAATTTGCACCAAGAAGAATAATATTTAAAAAGTGGGTGTAAACCCGAATGTCATTCTTGGGTAGATGTTAAACTGACATTTGTCTTAAACTCCAAGGCACACTCACTTATCGATTGTTCCTCTTCTCTACTAGACCACATACTATTAGCTCGCAGCAAGAACTCCGGACCCTTCCATCACTTATTTTTAACCACATTCATATCAATAACTCCCCGCAATTCTGGGTTTTTCCAGACAGTACGTACCTCCATTGCTCAATGGCCGTTAATTCACGAACTTGAGACACTGTTAGCTACAAAACATGCATATCTTGCTGACTCGTTGTGTATATAATATATCACAGGCATCGAATCAGTCCAAAATGTTACAGGATACATGGGATAATCTAACTCCTTACACCGTTGTGAATAACTGCGCAGCTGGCAAGGCTGCAGTAAGTTCTAATCTCGGAATCGAAACAGTCTTTAGAGGTGCAACTCTAGATTTACCCATCACGAGGCGAACATCTATATCCTCCCTTCAGGTAGTTCTGATGTAGACGGCTGCTCCAAATCCAACCTCAGAGGTATCAGAAAAAGCATGAAGTCAATTATATCATGATTTCTCGATGGCTTAAGTGGACGTGAGACGGAATGTAGATCGAGTACTGTCAATGTAGTTGAAGAATGAACAATCAATTCAAGGTTATTATACGCAAAGTCTCTGATGATATTTCTCCGTCTTCCAACGAACAGCGTACGATGGAACGATGACTCCCGCCAAAATATCGATTTGGTTTTGAGTAAACAACCATGAATTGATCGTTCATTCTTCAACTACATTGACAGTACTGGATTTTCAGGCGACATTGAATATAACCAAAGACGCACTAAAGGTACAGTGGCTATAGAACAATGTAAAACAACCACCAGGCAAGTCTTACTTCATTGGATATGCTCAAGTATGGAACAAACTGCCAATGGAGAAGTGGCTAGTAAGCACATTGGCCTCCTTTGAAAAGCTACTTAATGACACACCTGGAGAATTTGCAAGTGATACTAGTGCCAGTTCCCATGTAAGAGCTTTAGAAATCACGGGCCCATTTAATGTACGAGCTTGGACACTACACCTGATGTTTGTTTTGCGTCTATCTATAATTTCAGATAAAAAGCAGCAGTCATGACAAAATCCCTCAAACAAATAAGTCGTTAGTATTATTAACATATGTGTAAAACTTGGGTACTGTGGTAGTAACTAATTCCATATAAGTTTGTTTATTAGACATATCACACAGTGAAACAGTATTACTTACTGGATGACGTTTTGAACAAAATTTATTGTTCATAACCATATCAACTGTGATCACACGACTTTGACACTTGAGTTTCATAGCTTTATTTGTTTTCTCCTATTTTTCGTAGGGGTAGTAGAATTTTCCAGATATCTGGGACAGGTGATGAATTATTCCTATTACATGTATTTGCAGTTGACTCGATAAACAAAGCTTCTGTTATCAATCTCTCCCTATACCCTGTGACATTAGGTCAAATACATAGGTCAAACTAGTAGAACAGGGGCAGTCAGACTAGCTGAACATAAAAACTTAACAAAATCTAGATTGGTTGATCCAAATAAGATAAGAAATCTAGAGAATAGTTCAGCTATAGCACTACATGCAGTTACACACAACCATACAATAAGATGGATGGGATAGGATGACAGTTTTAAAATCTAATGTCACAGGGTATAGGGAGAGATTGATAACAGAAGCTTTGTTTATCGAGTCAACTGCAAATACATGTAATAGGAATAATTCATCACCTGTCCCAGATATCTGGAAAATTCTACTACCCCTGCGAAAAATAGGAGAAAACAAATAAAGCTATGAAACTCAAGTGTCAAAGTCGTGTGATCACAGTTGATATGGTTATGAACAATAAATTTTGTTCGAAACGTCATCCAGCAAGTAATACTCTTTCACTGTGTGATATGTCTAATAAACAAACTAATATCGTTCGTATTATGTTTACCTGATACAACGAGTAAAACAAAACAGACATACGAATGGAACGTGAGGAATCAAGGTCAAAACTCACCACAATATCACATGGGAAGATATTAGTTTCTCGGACATTATTCCTACTTCACCTACTAAACTAATTTCTGAAAAGAATGAGGTAAAATTTTATCCACAGTAGTGCGGAATTGTATAAATCCACAATTTCCTTCGGTACGACTCAAATTCCCTGACCTTCATAATGTCGAGTATATACTCAATGGTGGTTGTTGTGAGTCCGATAAATAACGTATTTAATGCATAGGTTTACTTCCCGTGATCACAGCGATACTTGTGAGGCAGCCTTCGGTTGTTACGCGCGTTTTCGACAAACTCGAACAATAATGTTGCCTGGGATTATATCATGTAAATTGTTTTACCTATGTGAAGTGTGCTTACTGACATTATTCCATTTCCTTTCCCTGTATATATATATATATCTTGTGTGAGTGAATATTGTAAATATGCTTACTCCGTGTATATATTACTTGTCATTTTGATGATGCCTGTAAACTGGCGTCCCTCATGTACATAAAGCTGGAATATATTATTGTTATACACTGCGTATGCATTCTATTATTCCGAGGAGCTTATGACAGCTCTTGTGTGTGTGTGTTGTATATGTACTCGGGATGGTGGATTATCGATCATGGATGCATGATAATGTTGTGTACAACTTCGCAGTTCCCGAGGACTTTCACCTAAATGTAGGCATTTCATTGGTTGACCATAACTGTCAGTCGAAAGCGAGACGGAGTTTGTTTTGGCACTCAAGCTTGATGGCGACCTAAGTGAACAGTTTAGCATATGTGGAAACCAGTTCCGGTTGTTTCTACTACTTAGACTTCTGAAAAAGTACTTATGATACTCCACCATTGCAATTTATGACCTGTCTTATTGTACCCGTGAAAGTGGCACGCATTGCATGTTAACTTACCCTTTTATACAAAATATAAAGTATTAAATTAGAATTGGCCCGTTAATCTAGTTTGCCTGGGTCTACTATCTGGCGGGAAATGTTCCCTATTGAACGATCTACTCTGTCTGCCTTGTGCTAGCTGTTTGCGTTAGTGACCAAACGTTGGCCAATAGTTCTGGGGTTATTAGGTCTTTTCTCACACTGATATGGTTCACTCACCCTATTGTAAATCGTCTCCTCCCAACATTCGGTCCCCAGTGCGTGCTAGCTGTTTGAAAGAAAAGTCGGGATCTTGCGCGTACAGTATCTGCTGCACATCCTCCTGTAGGGCTTGCATTCAAACTTGCTTCAGTACAGCCTATCATGCTGCTCCCTACAAGCTGTTGAACGTGGATCAAGAACTGTGATCGGGATGTATCTCTATGTTCTCTCCGTCAGGAAAGTTTTGTACACGATTGTTTTCTGACATGGAGAGACGTTTTATCACCTTGCGTTTAAACACTGGGCATTGTGGGGAATTATGTATGAGGTTCCGCACCTGCTCACTGACCTCACAACGTAACTGAGAACACCCTGTCGTTTCAGACCTAATGCTGTACCGGTGAAAGTAGTGCTCTAGTTTAGCAAACCATAGTTCTGTGTCAGGTTGATCAAATTCTGGAAATCTAAGTTTGGTAGCTCCTGGGGAGTACACAACCACAGAAGTAGAGTTTCCAAAAGAGTTTATGCTGAGCTTGTGAGACCTGAATAATGTGAACGAAATAGGTTCATCTATATGTAAACTGAGTGCTATCGAAATAATTGTTCAAATTACCGACCGATGTAGAAGACTAGTAGTACTTATAAACCTTTATTTTCGAAAGTATTGCACAGGGCAAGTGAAGCGGGGAACACCTAGTCGACCACATGGAAGGTCAATTTTAGGAGATGAAATAAGTTCGTTAATTAACTGCACCTCGGCGGTTCCAACATCAACGATCAATTTGTTTATCCGTGCGAATTGAAACAGTATGATTTTCAAGGGATAGGAGGTCGCCAGCTTCGTTGTGGTGTGATAATCTACCTGTACATTATGGTTGGAGACGACATCAGGAAAGTCCGCTGTAGCCAGAAGGCCAGTCTCCGGAACTCAAAATAGTATTTTTCGTACGTAATAACCAACTCGATTTCAAAGCAAGCAGTATTCAGAGACGGACGATAAGTCGATAATTTGCTGGTCAACCAAATACAAGCCAATATAGCAAGTCAATTACGCAGCAGCTTGGTCATGTGATCAACAACTGGGTACTACTAATACTCTAACAAAGTTGCTGATCGTATTGCTCCGGTCTTTTGTGAAGGAGCAGAAGTTTAAGTCCCGACAGAGTCTGTTGCCTCCAACGGACAGGAAACTGGTTCGAATAAACATGGTCAAAAAATACATCTCTTGGCAGCTATAGGTGTTATATTCTGCCTTCGCTAGTTGGGATGGTTTTAAGGGCAGCCTGGCTACCAGGTTAGGTGGGTCAGTCTAAACAGTCAGCAGGTAGTGTGGTTAGTGCTCAGGCCTAGCAGGGTTCGTAGCCACGGGTCAGTAATCACGAGCGTTATTTCTAGTTGAAGCCAACTAGATATATATATTTTTTATTCCTGTTTATGCAGTTACATACCAATTGTACAGGCATGGATAAGTTATTATATAAATTACAGTTTGTTTGTTCAATCTAACATTAGAGTCAGTGAGAACATTCTGCAAAATAGTCTGTCTGTGTAACACATAAAGAGATATAGAAATATTTTCTTCGCATTAACAAAAGACCCAGACTTCAGATGAATGTTATACAAATATCTGGGAAAAATAAAGCTTGAAGTCAATTCTCCTATAAAACTTTGTTGTGAACAGCATCCGTGAGATAAAGTTTATTGATGTATTATTTTGATTCTATAATGTATTTATTCCATTTTTGTCAGCAGTCTTATCGTAGTTTTATAATAGGAAAGAAATTTGATCTTTCATACGAAAATTAGATAAGGTAATGTT
Organism: Trichobilharzia szidati; assembly: GCA_944472155.2. NCBI lineage: Eukaryota > Metazoa > Platyhelminthes > Trematoda > Strigeidida > Schistosomatidae > Trichobilharzia > Trichobilharzia szidati. Next base: position 24,046,953 of record OX235272.1, on the reverse strand, counting down.
AGATTGTTTTACTGCATCAAATGGGGTCAATTCTAGAACTATCCATTTGCGCCATTTGCGTCAGCATGGCAGACTGTACATGTAAGTTGAGTAATACATTGAAAACTGCTTGAAAACCATTTGTTTCTTTATATCAGATCAAGAATACTCCTTGTACAGAATGTTAGCCAGCGTTTTTAAGTGGTTGCATCGGATCGTTCATGGAATTTGAGTTTGAATTTACATAAATGGTCATTTCAGTTTGGATGTTGGGTTGTTCGACCTCAACCAGGAGGTATATAGAAGATTACGCTCAGCAGGGAGATAAAGTATGTAAATATGGAAAGAACTTTATTATTTTATGTACATATAAATGTTTATAAATGTATATCATTGTATAGTAAACACTACCCATAATCTAGTTGTTTTTCATGTAATTTTGCGAAATCTTAGAGTTTATTTAGTGTCGTAATATTTAATAAAGAGTCTAGGCGTTATAGTGTTCTAATAGCTCATGCGTTTTGGAAATAAGTGGTGCGGTGTGATTGGCATAGTCATTGGGATGAAGCAGTTTATATAGCAAGGGTTTGAAGGTTATAATAGAGTGACAGGTCCTTATTTCTAGGGGTAAACTGTTCCAGATCTTAGAGTACATGACTATGAAGAAGTTTGCACGGAGTGCTGTCTTACAGTTTTTCCTAGAAACTGTGCACGTTTGGTTACGAAGGTTGTAAGAGCCTTTCGGTGAGAACTGTATCTCGTTGCTGCCTGAGAATGATATTTTATGCAAGACCTTAAAGAAGAATGTTAGGTTAATGCTCAGTCGTCTCATCCAGAGTGGGTCGATACCTAGAGTTATACACCTTGATGTGTAGTCCTTTTTGCAGTCAAATCCTAGTAGTTCAGACGTGAAGTATCGTTGGACACTTTCTATTTTAAGTTTGTCACTTACGCGAGTGCTGCTGAGAATAAATGGACAATATTCAAGTGGTGGTCTGACACAAGTTTTATATAATAATAGCTTCGCCTCGTAGTTGTGGAAATTCCTGAGTATGCATCCTAGGAGCATCCTCGATTTACGCGTCCGTGTCGCCACTTGGTCAGAAAATGTCAAGTCACTAGAGTACCTGAGTCCTAGGTCAACAACACTTTGGAGTTTAGGCAAGTCAAGAGATTCAAGTACCAGTTTAATGTTTATTGAGGGTGCACCGAAACAGATCCAACCACATTTTTTAAGGTTGAATTTTAGGTTCCATGTGGAGGACCATGCAGTTACTCGATCTAGTTCATCCTGAACAGCTTTCTGAAAGTACCCTAAGTCATCACAGTGGAATGTGTAAGCTACTTTAAGATCATCTGCGAAGATGAATGGTTTGCCAAGTGAGAAACAGCTGCATATGTCGTTGACATATAGGGTGAATAGGAGGGGGCCTAAGACGCTACCTTGAACTACTCCAGAAGTGACTGGACTAGGTTTAGAGTTTACAGAACCCAGTCTAACTACTTGGGACCTATTGTTAAGGAATGATTCAATCCATCCTAATAATGGGTTACTTATTCCTAAGGAGTTTAGCTTATTTATTAGAAGCAAATGGTCAACGCGGTCAAAGGCTTTGGATATGTCGAAGTAGATGACTAGTACTAGTTGTTGTTTGTCTCGGCTGCTAGTTATATAGTTAAAGAAGTCAAGGTGACATGTCATGCATGATCTGGATTTTAGGAATCCATGTTGGTTTGGACTTAGAATATTGCAGCTGAGCATATGTTTGAGGATATCATCTTTAACTATTCGTTCAATGATTCTAGATACTATGGGTGTAATATTGATTGGCCTATAGTTGTTGACTTCAGTTTTTGATCCGGATTTGTGTTTAGGTACTATAAATGTCGTTTTCCATTTATCTGGATAGGTTTGGCTTACAAGGGACATTGTAAAAATCTTAAGTAATAAAACAGAAATGTCAGAACCACCGTGTTTACAAAGATACGATGGTATACCGTCAAAACCGGCACTACTAGAGCTTTTAAGAGTATTAACGGCTTGGTTAATATTAGAGTAAGTGAAATGAACTGTAGTGGTTTGTTTCAGCGTTGAAGATGAAGGGAGTTCTATTGCAGATTGTAAACCTAGAAGTGGACTTGTGGGCTTAAGGTAGTTAGCTGCAAACGTCTCATTAAACAGTTCACACATGTCTGCATGGTTGCTGTATAGTTTGCCCTTGTTTATAAGGAGAGAAATTTTATGGCTTTGGCGATTCATTCGTTTCTTTAGTATTTCTGTGAGAGCACCTACTCTGGTGGTGCTGGTTAGTGCCGTGCATTCTTCATTTCTCATACGCAAGTTATGAGCTTGCGAGATGGAGCTAAGAGTACTAAGTATTGACCCTAGTGTACTAAAGTCGCGTCGCCTGAAGTAACTTGTTGACAGTCTTTTCAGTTTCCTACGATCCTTTGGCTTTATGAATGTCTTTCTATGTGGGGAAAACTTTAGTGTTTGAAATGGGATGACAGCATCTAAGCATGTGTTGGAGTTATAGTAAAAGATGTCTAGAGCTTTCGAGAGGCTATCAGTATAGAAGTACTCACTCCATTCTGAGGATCTTAGCATTGACTTTACTAGAGTCCAGTCTGCCTTACTGTAGTTCCTGTAAGTTATTTGTTGTGAAGTAGGGGTATGGGTTGCATTGCTACTTGACGGAAGTGGCAGTGCACACAGCACTGTTTTGTGGTCACTCCCTGGAAACTCAGAACCTACTAGGGTAGAAAGGGGACTTATATTGTGGCAGAAGATTAAGTCTAGTACGTTATTACCTCTTGTAGGGGTTGTGACAGTCTGCTTCCAGCCAAGTATATCCAGTGTGCTTAAGAACTTATCAAGTTTAGTTGGACCTGTGGGTATTTCCCAGTTGATTTCTGGTAAGTTAAAGTCTCCACATAGGATATTATGATCGTAGTGGAGGGTGGATAATTGTTCTAGAGTATTAATAAGTTGGGTCTCGTAATTACTAAAGGTGCCAGGTGCTCTGTAGGTGCATCCAATTAATACTATTGCGTTATTTAAGTGTAAGTTAACCCATAAAGTCTCAGGCAGGTTAAGTGTACTACTTTCTAGCTGTGATACAGTAAGTGCATTCAGAAAGTACATAAGACAACCCACTCCATTACCACCTTCCCTGTCTCACCGAAAGTGTGTGTAGTTATCTAAGCTTATCTCTTCATCCAGTATGTTCGAGTTACACCAGGATTCAGTGATGACAATTATAGGGGGTTTGTATATTACTGTGAGTGCTCTGAGCATCGGTAGTTTATTTAGAACGGATCTAGCATTTATGAGGATTAGGTAAAGATGAGATTTGAAATAGCATTTGAAGTACTTAAGTTCGTTAATCAGCCCCGAATGTGGTTCAGCACCCAGTAGTACTGTTTGACATGACGACCCTATGTTAAGAGGAGTTTTGACATCACGCACATCTATGTCTATCGAGTTGGCGTGTGCTGTTTTCAGTGAAGAATTAAGCGTTGGAGTACTGGATGTGCTATAGGCTAAGGCATTTTTATTTTTAGTTAAGCTAGAAACGGGGGTAGGGATCTTTATTTGACCTAAACTTGTGCATGTACCAAGTGTGCTTAGTGGATGCTGGCGAACTAGACTGTTCCTACATTCATGCAAAGGGGGAGCCAGCACTAGCGGTTTAGGAGTGTTAGCATCCCTACCAGCTGTTTTTTCAACGCTGACAGGGACGCAGGGGATAAAAAATGATTGGGACCTTGTGAAGACCATGGTCTATTATTCCACCTATTGTTAGGTACTAGTGGTGTCCTTGTAAGGGTTTCGAATGTACTGCTTTGTGGGTTAGTTCCCAGCAGACTTGTACCGTATATCCGATCAAAATTTATTAGCGTGCCATACTGTGAATGTCCTGAGTTGTTGGTGGTCGAGTTCTGACTATTGTCACTTGTACTTATTAGGGTGGCATTGTTTTGGCGTTGGTTATCAGTGTGGGCCATGGTGCTATTTCGCACGTTGTGTGTGCCAATACTATTGACCGTAGGGAATGTGGGCTTACTTATACTGCCATTGTTGTTGTTGGCATGATTTGGGGTCATATTCTTCTCTTTTTTACCAATGGACTTATGGCTAGGAGAGGACAGGGTCAACTTTCGGGGGATTTTGACTTTTTTTCTTGGATTATTTAGTGACATGTCTAAATCTACGGTGGTAGGTGGTATAGTTTTATTGGCTATTTGATTAAAATTTAGCGGCCTTTCGGTTGCTGTCGCTCTCTGAGAAGATAATTCTGTGTGGTTAGAGAGGGGTGGTGCGGTGGATTCTACGGTGTCTCTCAAAGGGTTGGGTATAATTGCTGCTTGCAATGTCCTATTGTTTATTCCACAATTAGACTCAGTGTGATAATTATATACGCGCCTTTCTATGACGGTCTTGTCCACCGCAACCTTTATTAGTTTGTAATTTCTGGCTTGCGATAGGGTGTGTTGGGAGTATGTAAATTTTCTGGCCTCAGCCGGTGTTTCGAACTGAAAGCGAATAGGACAACACTTTTCATGTTGACTCTTCTTCAGCCTGTAGCACTTAGTCTTGGAGTTGGGCATTTTCACCTCACTAAGTAGGATGCGCTGTACCTTTTTTAGTGCCTCATTATCCGGAACGTTGTAGACAATAGCATTTAGTTTAGCATCTAGTCGTTTTGTTACTTCTGTAGTAACAAAGTTAATTAGGTTATCCACCTTAGATATCGATTCACTGTCAAGTTTGTTAAGGTCTACAGTTTTCATGAGAATAGTTAAAGGTGTCAGTTCACAGACCTGCAGTCTGATATCACTGATCTGACCTGATAAATTGGAGATTTTGGTATTGGTATCGGAAATTCCAGGATCTACTGACTTATTGTTTTTTAAGTCCCTTAACTCGGCCTTAAGTTCTCCTATAGACAACTTTAGAAGTTCTATTTCTGAAGATAGTAATGAAACAGAGCTTGAAGGCTGGAGCTTTTCGATAAGCACATAAGGTGTAGGGAGGGTTTCTGTATGAGCAGAGGGTACTGAATTTTTGGGAGTAGCGCTAATACTAGCTGTCAGTATAGTTTTATCCTCAGTTTCAGCTCGACGCTTACGACATACAAGTGAGTTTTGTGGCTCACTATAACCATTTGTAGGAAGTATGTTGCTTGATGTAGCAATCAACGACTTAAAATCAGTCATCAGTTTTACAGGGGATTGAGTTCGCTGCTTTTTACTTTGGTTAACCATAACTATTTGATATGAGAGTTAATAGTTATAGGTATGGAAGTAGTAGAGGACTTGTGCAAGGATTACAACAAGATAAATTTTATGTAACGAATCACGCAAAAATGTAACGCAAACGTTGGACGTACCGCTACAAGAGGAGGCAATGCAATGCCAATTATTCTTCCCCTGCTACTGCCACTACTCTTTCTACACCGGTTGCCATCGATACCTCCCGGTCTACCATCATCGAAGGAGAGGGAGAGAAGCACATGCTGATCATCAGATCTCTTAATGGTTACGAATAAATAAATTTATTCTCATAGTACAGTACATGAGAACAGTACAGAACACAAGAACTATCGAGTATTCGGTGCAAGTTTGGGATGGTGAAAGGAGGTACTGCTGTCCATAAAATAATTGATAAGTGCATGGAATGTAAGCTAAGGAATGCTCACTCAGCACAGTAGATGATGGCACCACTCCCAGCGTGGCAAGTTTCTAAAGGAAATTATCCAATCGAGTACGTCGGAGTGGATTTGTTCGGACCTTTCATAGTGAATAAAGACAGAACCTTATGCAAAAGATATGGCTGTTCACTCACCTGTTTGAAAATGAGAGCTGTGCATATTGAGATGGTTCATACGTTAGCTAATGATACATTCGTTCCAGCATTTCTTAGACTTATAAATCGGCGAGGTACACCGAAGGTAATGTTTGTTGACAGGGGGAATAATTTTGTTGGCTGTCACGCCGACCTTAAAGAGTATTTCGAAGGTCCTCAAACGAGAGTTCATGGAGAGTTATTGAAAAGAAACACCGAGTGACACTTCAACCCACCACATGCCAGCCACAGAGGTGGGCTATGGGAAAGACTTATAGGAATTATTAAGCGTATTTTAAGCTCCAAAATTAAAAACCAAAGTTTGAGTGACGAAACCTTGGGGACATTTTTATGTGAAGCTGAGCGAATACTAAATGACCAGCCGCTATTACCTGTGAGAGACGACGTCAAGGATTTCGATGTGTTGACACCAAATAAATTATTTTTATTGAGAGGCAACTCTGGCATAGGGTATTTGAGTGCGGAACGAATACCTATGATTAAAAGATGGAAACAAGCCAGGTACATGAAAGATATATTTTGGAAAAGATGGTTGAAAGAGTATGTTCTAACAATGCGAACAAGAGACAAGTGGAAAAAGTTGTGCAGAAACTTGAAGGTCAGTGATATAGTCTCAGTAGATGGTCTTTGGGAGTGGTAGAAAGGATACTCTGTAGTGGTGATGGGTTGGTGAGGACGGTCGAGATGAGAACGAGTTGTGGCATGTTGGTGCGAGATATTAGGAAACTGTCTGCTAGAAGGTGCTGAGAGTAGAGAGTCAGAGGATGGACCACTTGACGACTTTCCAACTTAGAATCGTCAACCTGAGGGGGTTGCGGGCGTACTGGTGTAAGTCATCAGATTCTTCAAAGGAATTACATCAAGACATGGTCTGCGAGGTTAGTGTACTGTTTGCATATATGCATAGTGTGTAGCATCAATTGGTGTTTTTGGATTAGCCGTGTTTACTTGTTGTTTTCGTATTTTGTTGTATTGTATAATTTTGTTGAAATTTTCGTCGTGCTTACTTCCGAAGTTGTTTTGAGTCTTTTACATCTGTGAATGAATTGATTGATGTTAAAGGCAGCAGATAAGTCTTATACGCCGGGGAGACTAGTGCTGAGAATGACATGCACACATAGACACGGATTAGCTGTGGAATCAATGATTGAGAATGAATGTTTCGATTTAGGCTGTGGTCCCATATGCCGGGGAGCGAGAGTGTAGACGACTGAGGCTTTCATATGTCACCGTTACTAGGAGTGAGGCAGAATGAGTGACAAGTGATAGCAGTGATAGATAAGAGGATGTGCGAAGGGTATCATGAGATGTTGCTATGGTCATATTGCTTTCTGGAAGAGTCGTTCTAGCAAGATGTGTTGCAAGTTGTCAAGAGGATGCCTTTAATTAAGAGGCGTAGGTCGTTGTCGATGAGTGAGATTGTCCTGTGGGTATGCCTGTGGTGTGTTGGCTTTGTTGTTTTGTTTTCCATTTCAGCTTTGTCCTTGTGGCCTTGGTTCTCGCACTGGCATCCAAGTCAACGTATATTGGTCGTGATTGAAAAAGGGGATGGATCCCTTTTTTGCCGGGGAGTGTCAATGTAGTTGAAGAATGAACGATCAATTCATGGTTGTTTACTCAAAACCAAATCGATATTTTGGCGGGAATCATCGTTCCATCGTACGCTGTTCGTTGGAAGACGGAGAAATACTATCAGAAGTATTATTGTGATTATTTGTTATGACATTCATTTTTAGAATTTGTGTATCATAACCTTATGGTTGGTTCCATATTGGTGCAATAATAAAGGATTCTGGAGTCACTAATGTGTTCTGTTCTTCGCATTGGTTCTTGCACATTGTTGCTAAAGGCCTTCTAAGGACAGTGTTAAGTCCAGTGTAGTCAGACCTGGAAATTGACAGTCTTTGATAGCTCCTGGAATTATTCGCTGTATTTGTTGGCAATTCGTCTTTCCCCGTGTCTGCAAGTCTTTTTGGACGAGTGTTATTCGGAACTTCTCTGGATCGTTAACGTACCAAATTTGGTAACGTTCAATAATGCCTAGACCAAAGAAAGGTCGAAGCGTTTTGACGTTTGCCTCCAAAACGTTTCGACCTTTCTTTGGTCTAGGCATTATTGAACGTTACCAAATTTGGTACGTTAACGATCCAGAGAAGTTCCGAATAACACTCGTCCAAAAAGACTTGCAGACACGGGGAAAGACGAATTGCCAACAAATACAGCGAATAATTCCAGGAGCTATCAAAGACTGTCAATTTCCAGGTCTGACTACACTGGACTTAACACTGTCCTTAGAAGGCCTTCAGCAACAATGTGCAATAACCAAGGTGAACTAAAACAGATTAGTGATTCGAGAATCTTCTCAATGTCAAGTATATACTCAATGGTGGTTGTTGTAAGTCCATTAAATAACGTATTTAACGCATAGGTTTACTTCCCGTGATCACGGCGATACTTTGCGGAATATATCAGAATCGCAGAATAATCAAACCCCACACGAAGTGGAATTCGCTGAACCCGCACGGCAAACAATCTGCAGTACACATCTGTATATTCATCCACATGTTGATCATGCCTACAAATCCAAATCACTAGCTATACAGCGCCAACTAATCGGGAAAGCTGTGAAATAATGAGAGTCTGCTGACAGTTGCATTTCGAATCTCAGTGACTAATTTGATGGTGATATTCTGCTCCTCCAAGCTTCACTCATCAATTTGAAAGGTTCAGTTCGCAGTCATTCTGGTTCCTGACCGAAATGAATTAAAAGATCCACCGATTGCTGATTCCTTAATGCTTATTTGCACGTTAAGCTGCACACTCACTTCTGTGGTGAGCCTGTTGCAGAATACATTGCTGAAAACATTATTGTCGATGAACTAACTGGCGTTTTACAGGCCATTTGTATTCTTTTGTAAACAGACCACTGTACCGACCACATGTGAGGCAGCCTTCGGTTGTTACGCGCGTTTTCGACAAACTCGAACAATAATGTTGCCTGGGATTATATCATGTAAATTGTTTTACCTATGTGAAGTGTGCTTACTGACATTATTCCATTTCCTTTCCCTGTATATATATATATATATATCTTGTGTGAGTGAATATTGTAAATATGCTTACTCCGTGTATATATTACTTGTCATTTTGATGATGCCTGTAAACTGGCGTCCCTCATGTACATAAAGCTGGAATATATTATTGTTATACACTGCGTATGCATTCTATTATTCCGAGGAGCTTATGACAGCTCTTGTGTGTGTGTGTTGTATATGTACTCGGGATGGTGGATTATCGATCATGGATGCATGATAATGTTGTGTACAACTTCGCAGTTCCCGAGGACTTTCACCTAAATGTAGGCATTTCATTGGTTGACCATAACTGTCAGTCGAAAGCGAGACGGAGTTTGTTTTGGCACTCAAGCTTGATGGCGACCTAAGTGAACAGTTTAGCATATGTGGAAACCAGTTCCGGTTGTTTCTACTACTTAGACTTCTGAAAAAGTACTTATGATACTCCACCATTGCAATTTATGACCTGTCTTATTGTACCCGTGAAAGTGGCACGCATTGCATGTTAACTTACCCTTTTATACAAAATATAAAGTATTAAATTAGAATTGGCCCGTTAATCTAGTTTGCCTGGGTCTACTATCTGGCGGGAAATGTTCCCTATTGAACGATCTACTCTGTCTGCCTTGTGCTAGCTGTTTGCGTTAGTGACCAAACGTTGGCCAATAGTTCTGGGGTTATTAGGTCTTTTCTCACACTGATATGGTTCACTCACCCTATTGTAAATCGTCTCCTCCCAACATTCGGTCCCCAGTGCGTGCTAGCTGTTTGAAAGAAAAGTCGGGATCTTGCGCGTACAGTATCTGCTGCACATCCTCCTGTAGGGCTTGCATTCAAACTTGCTTCAGTACAGCCTATCATGCTGCTCCCTACAAGCTGTTGAACGTGGATCAAGAACTGTGATCGGGATGTATCTCTATGTTCTCTCCGTCAGGAAAGTTTTGTACACGATTGTTTTCTGACATGGAGAGACGTTTTATCACCTTGCGTTTAAACACTGGGCATTGTGGGGAATTATGTATGAGGTTCCGCACCTGCTCGCTGACCTCACAACGTAACTGAGAACACCCTGTCGTTTCAGACCTAATGCTGTACCGGTGAAAGTAGTGCTCTAGTTTAGCAAACCATAGTTCTGTGTCAGGTTGATCAAATTCTGGAAATCTAAGTTTGGTAGCTCCTGGGGAGTACACAACCACAGAAGTAGAGTTTCCAAAAGAGTTTATGCTGAGCTTGTGAGACCTGAATAATGTGAACGAAATAGGTTCATCTATATGTAAACTGAGTGCTATCGAAATAATTGTTCAAATTACCGACCGATGTAGAAGACTAGTAGTACTTATAAACCTTTATTTTCGAAAGTATTGCACAGGGCAAGTGAAGCGGGGAACACCTAGTCGACCACATGGAAGGTCAATTTTAGGAGATGAAATAAGTTCGTTAATTAACTGCACCTCGGCGGTTCCAACATCAACGATCAATTTGTTTATCCGTGCGAATTGAAACAGTATGATTTTCAAGGGATAGGAGGTCGCCAGCTTCGTTGTGGTGTGATAATCTACCTGTACATTGTGGTTGGAGACGACATCAGGAAAGTCCGCTGTAGCCAGAAGGCCAGTCTCCGGAACTCAAAATAGTATTTTTCGTACGTAATAACCAACTCGATTTCAAAGCAAGCAGTATTCAGAGACGGACGATAAGTCGATAATTTGCTGGTCAACCAAATACAAGCCAATATAGCAAGTCAATTACGCAGCAGCTTGGTCATGTGATCAACAACTGGGTACTACTAATACTCTAACAAAGTTGCTGATCGTATTGCTCCGGTCTTTTGTGAAGGAGCAGACGTTTAAGTCCCAACAGAGTCTGTTGCCTCCAACGGACAGGAAACTGGTTCGAATAAACATGGTCAAAAAATACATCTCTTGGCAGCTGTAGGTGTTATATTCTGCCTTCGCTAGTTGGGATGGTTTTAAGGGCAGCCTGGCTACCAGGTTAGGTGGGTCAGTCTAAACAGTCAGCAGGTAGTGTGGTTAGTGCTCAGGCCTAGCAGGGTTCGTAGCCACGGGTCAGCAATCACGAGCGTTATTTCTAGTTGAAGCCAACTAGAAGCGATCTCGAGTCTGTGTAAGTAGTCCAGCGGGTTGGTTTCCCAGACATTCGTCAATCACTAGATAAGGAGAGCCTTAAAAATAATAGAGAAGATATATTTTCTATTTGGTCGCTCGTCCTATGCTTCCAAGTTCCTCAGTTATTTACTGCATCCGAGTGGCTGTAGCGAACCGTTTTATATAGGCCCTTCATTAGCCTCTCCCTATAATCTACTTTCTGAAGAATGTTGTTGCAGAGGTGCATCTCTGGTTTCACATCGAGTTCACTTAGTGGGTATGACGTCAGCTGACAAGTCGTTGGATGTAATCTCCACATCATCAAGATGCTGAATACATGTAGTACATCTGCACGGAACAGGTTAAGGCCATTAATGTAGTACTATTAGCGGAAATGTAACAATGCCATTCGTCAACTTAGTTTACTACTGAATTTGCTATACCAGAGTGGTTAGTATCAGTCGTTTCGAAGTTTTGTGCATCTTCTACTGCTACACAGTAGTCAATATCTGCAAACTAGTTTTTGTCAATAGCAGGTTCATCTAAAATCAGTTAGCAGGTGTTTATCGTTCGTGTCTCTTCAGCCTAAGCCCAAAACTCCCTTATGTGTTTTTGCCTTGAAGGTCCATCGAGGTTACTGGTTTTGCACTCAGTCGACAGGTATCTCCAGGCATTGGAATTGATGCTTTATACCAAGAAAGTCTTGACGCTGTTTCGTTGATTTCTCATTCTCTGCGCTGGTGCCATGGTTATTTTTATCCCTAGAGGTTGACCACTTGGTATATTCCGCAGGAGTGTCTGTGGGTTTCATCTTGAATAGTGTCTGAGGCACTCACACTAGCTTAGGAGTTTGACTTACCACCCGGAAACGAGAACTTAGTGGAGACAATGTTAAAATTGGTTAAGTGGAGAGAGAAACTACTTGAGGAACTACTGAGAGCGGCCTACCCAATACCTCGTCGGTGCAGTAGGATTTTACTTGGTTCTGACTGACGAACAGGTGTTTACTCAGCTGCCCATGCAACACAGAAAAAAGGAGGCTCTAGATAAAGAAGCAACCAACTTCACTGCACACTGAAGAGTGCTTCACTGCCCTAAATAAGGAGAGATATAAGGAATTGGTGAGTATAGTAATAAAATGTCTGGGTATATTCGCTGGTAACTTTCTCACGAATCCCGACTTGCGAAGATATTCCGTGGTTTTATGCAATCCATGGGACTGGTTTTATTCATGTCATCATTTTTATTATGTCGCTTCTCTTAGTTTGTCATCTTCGAAGCATACTGTAAAAAAGAAACTTGATTATGGGGAGAAAAACGGTGGGTCTGATCCGTGCTTTCCGGGTTTTGGTTGGTTCTTCAGAAGGAATAACTCACCGAAACTTGCAGTGTTAATCCTAGATTTTTGCTGCGTCTTGGACTAGGCGCTGAGTTTGTGGAGTACCTCAGTTGGACGAAAATTCAGCTAGACCTGAGACGAGTATGTATTCAATTGGACTAGCTAAATAAACTACTGGTTAGCCTGCAAAAGTTATAGGAAACAGCCTTCGATGAGATGTCTGAGCTTCTTATATGTTGGTTAACACGGACAGTCAGTCTCACAGTCAGATAAGATGAATGATCGCTCTCCCCAAAATTTATGTTCATATTCCTTCTATTCATATATATTGGTCTCCTTGGCATACTTCCATGTGACCCATTCTTTTTTTCCTTCAACACCGCTGCTGTTTGAGCGGTCAGTGAAGAATTTTGAGTTTATGAAAGCTGGTTAAGCGTCACTCAAAGACACCATCTACTGAATAGGGGGTTAACGGATACTAAGTCAATGCATAAACATAAGTATGCATTCTCACTGGTTACCCAGTTGTTCGAACTTACACGTAGGCATGTTGGAGTTAGAACGGAGCACCTAGTGCCTGGAAAGTTCAGTATTAAGCCAATAATAAGCCATACGTCCCCTCACAAGGGGTAGGAAGAATCATAGAAGTAGTAAAATACGTTTTATTCAATAATATTTAATTGTCAACGAAAAGAGAAATTAAAGTGAGAAATTGCAGTAGTAAGATGTCCTCTTCGCTAATAAATAGAAAATCTTTGAAAATAAATGAGGAATAAAAAGAGGTTGCTGGAAATTCTCTAATATACGTGAATTCACAAAGATGTGTGCATGTACACACACACACACGTGAAAGCGGTAAGATGATAAGAATGACAAATCGACTGACATGCAAAATATCCCTTCGAATGTCATTAATGCACATTATATTAAAGCTCGACTGGAATTGAGTACTATTGAGAAGAGTGACTAGGTTACACAGGAGTTCTCGTCGTGCACTACACGTTAACGAAATAAAGTTAAAGGAGTTCTCTCCACCCTGATAGTATTATATATCTTCTTCACATAATAAAATAGGATTTAAATCACACTGGAGTTGATTAAAACTGAAGTATTCACTAATTGTAATTAGAACAGTAGAAATAGATTGAAAAAGCAAGAATTTCTTTTTTTGATTTTACTCAAAATACCATTGGAAAGAAAGCGCGGATTGAAACATGCCTACTATAACTTACACGTAGTATAATTATGAAATATAAAAAAATAAAAGCATCAAATTCAAAATATCTATACATCAACAAAGGGGGAGAGATTTGAAGGAATTGAACTGAACAGTTTCACATGAAGTTGTCAATGTGGAATAAAATAAGTCTAGCAGTCTAGGAGTTTTAATAGATCAGTTATTCGGTTGTAGTCATCTGTTGTTCAATAAGAGTCTTCCAAACTAGTTTAATTTCAAATGTTGTACAATCGAATTGAAATGTTGTGCCATTTTTAAGTTTTAGCATAAATGATAAAGCTGAAATGAAGTGAAAATTGGAAAGAAAAATCGTTATAAGCTGGTTAATCCACTTTGTTTTTTGAAGGGAATGTTGCGTACTTATGGAAAAATAGTGAAACTTAATGAAGAGTTTTGAAAACGTTTGTCAATGTGTGTGTATGCCAGCGTGAACCAATTCCACTTACTTCATCAAGATTCATCAACCAATGTTTCTTAGTGGCCTGAGAACTCTTGCTAGGCCTATTGAACTGTCCGCCACCGGCTTCAGCGGGAAGTCATACAACCTCTGCGTCAATCACATATATTCATTCTTCGCATCATAATCCTCCTAATTTAGCTAACATTTTTGGAGGACGGCTGTGGATAAAACGTTTCATAACTATCCCAACTGACGCATATCCGCATAGCCTGACTTCCACCTTTTACATCTAACCTCAAGATGTTCATATGAACATAGACACCTGCTGTAGTTAGAGTTAGTAATGTCTTCGTAGTCTGTTTTGATTGACAATCACATTTCCTGTTCACAAAGTAGGATAGAGCGAACTGCTGCTCAGTATAAATAAATGCCTCTCGGTGGATAGGTGAATTCCACTCAAGCACCACATTTTAGTATTCTGGTTGGCAAATTAGAATAAGACAGCGTGTTACCCTACAGGAGTGCCTCTTTGTCTAAATCAACATAGTTGTGTCTCGATAAAGTAAAGCCCAGTCTTTCTTGGAAATTTACAACTGACACCAACCAAGATATTTAGGTCAGACAGTATGATTTTGATCATTTTTTACAAAGTGAATAGTCATAGATTATAGGTTTCCAGGCCGTAGGTGTTACGAACTTCCTGGAATGATTTGAGCGCCGAGTCAGATTGATTCATTGTAAATTATTTAAATTAAACAAAAAGTTAAACTATCTATCTCATGGTCTCTGGCAGTGGAACTCATGATACACGTTCAGTCGTGTGTGAAACACGACAGTAACGATGTACCCACCAACACTGAAACTCAACAACTATCCTTAGAAAAATGTGAAAGCGTTATCCACTGGACTTTAGAAGGGTGACATTGGAGGACAGATTTCATGAAAACAAACGAATTTAACATACATTTAAGCTGGCGTCTTTTGTTTGTTTAAATGAACTTATTTAGCCATACATATACAGGCAGAAAATAACTGGATTTGACAGAGAAGTTATATTGAGCAAGGGAAATTTGAACCGTTAATCAATCGCACGCCTAAAAATCCAATTATTCTTGCTAACTACAGTACTAATTACGAAAACTTAAACCACATTATTAAAAGTGGATCGTTGTTCAGAAAACAAGACAAAATGAGATATTACTAACCTGATATTTCATAATCTTGAAAAGCAATCGAATCGAGGAGTATGGGTTCATAAGCTAAACAGGATGGTCGACAAGTTTCAAGTACATCTTTTTCAGAGACAACCAACAAAAGGGCGTCATTTAGTAAATATGCAAAAACCTGTTGGAATAAACAAAACAAAAAAACAACAGATTATACACTAATGAGAACGGCGGAGTACGTATAAGGAGTGTTAACGACTATGTGGCACTGACGGTTACTTCTGGGAGCTTCAGTAATAATCTTCACTGGACACTTACTGAAATCATGTAATGTTGTATGGGTGCTGGCAGCTAACACTGGAATTAGGGACGTCAGTTCCATCCTATCGGCGAATATTTATCTGTATCCAAGTGAGTGACAGTGTTCCTACTGACATATGGGGATCCAATACTCATTGTTCCAAACATTAAAACGTTATCCACTTGGTTTGGTTATTAAGCCACGAATAGCATTATTCATTGGGATAGAAGTATGTCTTGGTGGACTTTTTCAAATAGAACGAATCTTGTGTGTCTTGGGTTCTGTCTGATGTCAGCCACCATCAACAAAGTAACATCACATTAACTTGGATATACCATGAAAGTATTCGTAATAAAAACCAGTAGATCAACAGAGATGATTCAATGGGGAATTCGAATTTGATATTGTCCTCTAAGCTGGTTGATGATTTCACTGTGAAGCTTTCGTTATCCTTTTAAATAACATCGTCAGCGCTAACTTCAACATGAAGTGAGCTTATATGTATTCTCCATGAATGATGATACCATTGTATCTTCTGACAAGCTATTTAGTGATTGGCTGTGAATTCACGTCTTTATTGATCATTTTTCATTGACTTGGAATTTGACTTTTTCTGTTAGCTGGCCTATTTCGTACTAGTTGATAAATCCGATCCATAGTAATGTGTCTGTTGACTGCTGATTCTTCTCATCAAGACCAGGCAGACTTCGAGGAATTCCCTGGCATATTCGCTGTCTTCATCGTCAAGAATTTCTACTTTTTTTCCGAATCAAACTGATCTCCATAGTTGACTACGTGAATGAATGAATACAGAAGAAGAATACATATCGTGCCTTTTGATAGCTAATTTATGTTCTTCGACTCTGAATGGAAGGGGATGGGATGCCCACTTTGACTAATTTAGTGTTTATCGCAGTTCATTCAATTTGTTAATATTGTTAAAAGACACGACATATATTCTTTCACATCGATGCATGTAGATTAATTAATATGGATTCTAGTTTAACTGGCAAAGTGTAGAAATTTTAAACAGAGAAAACACCGATAATACCAGGGAATTAATTCCTAGAATTAGGGAACTAAGATGCATCAGCGATTAACAGACAACACATTACTATAGCTGACATCAGTTAGAGAACCATTGGAAAACCAGCTGGGAGTAATGGACAACTGTTTTGTCCTAGCTTGGGATCCTTCATCAGAAAGCACCCACCGAGTTTCAAACCCAGCAGGTGAGCTCGTAGACCATGATGAAATCCTCCAAACAAAATCCCTACAAAAACCAATAAATACTTGAACATAACTATAGATGAAATTTTCCAACTAATCAAGAATAAATCACATAACGAAAATATTCAAATTCCAAGTCAATAAAAATGATCAATAAAGATGTAAGTTAACAATCAATCACGACAATTATATCATTCATGGAGAAATCGAATAATTTGCCTTCATATTGAAGTCTGCATTGAAGGTGTTATATCTGGAGGGACAACGAAAGCTTCGAAGTTAAATCAACCAGCTCAGAGAACATAATCAAAATGGAATCATTCACCTGAGTTATAAATCTTATAATAATAATTATTATTATTATTTCAGAGGGGAATTGAAAGTAATCTCGACAGAGATAAGATTAGATATGATATTTTGACGAAACGAATTTATCAAAATAACTTGAACTTACAGGACCACGATAGGATACATCCTCTTTAATTAAATCAGGATATTGTTTTGAGCACAAAGTGCATAAAAGATAACTTTTATAAATTATATGATGATTAACTGAAGACCATTCAGATGGACTGAATGTTTCTGAATCGTTTGGATATGGAAATAGTGGCGGTAGCAGATACTTCATCAGTTTGGCTAATTGTGTATTCTCAGTGACGCTTTTCTTCGGATAGACGACAGGTGAGTCTGCGTTGTCTACCGCCTCACCAGTAGATGGTAATGTCTTGTTTGTATCAAAAATATGAGAGGTATTCTTTTTCGATTGATGGTCATTCTCAGGACACTGAGTGTTGGAAAGATAACTCATATCCTTTAAAATTAAATTATTGACACTGTCTATGTCATTAGGAGGGATCGGGGACGACTGATTGTTCAGTGCTTCATTTAGAGCTGGAAAACAAAACAGAAATGATATTTAGGCATAGACATCATATCAGTCATGTTTCAAGAAGTCGATCGTTTCACTGTACACAAGACAAGTGTGTCCTATATGTTAAACAAAACACGGATAGTATTTTGGTTGTTATTTTATACTACTTATACAAAGTAAAGTATAAGTAAATTATTTTCAAAAACGAAATTTGCGTGGGATGAAGATAGTGATTCTCTAATTGGTGGATGACGACTAGCAGTGGAATCCAGGATAACGCGCATTTCGTCCTATCTGGGACTCACTCGTCAGCCAGTAGATGTACCTGCATTCCCCAGTGAGTGAGTGATGATGTTCTCACCGAGGCTTGAACCCAGTGCCCACAGTTTCCAACCCCAAAGCGTTATCTAATTACATGCCTAGGCATTGTCGAAGCATCTGCACAGAAAGTCGACATGTCAATCTGAGACCGAGCACTTCGGTCCAATCAGTCGACGTTGAAAAATCTAAAATTCAATTAAATAGTGATTATCTGTTCATTAATGATCAACTTGTAGTGGAATACCTGAAATAATAATAAGAATTCATGATTGGGTTTGTAGGCATTCACTCATAGATGACAGTGGACGATGGTATTAATTATTGTCAGGATTGATGAAAGATAGAATTCATAAAAGACAGTCTTGCAAATCGCATGTTCGCTTCGTAATCTCACTCTTGTGAATCTGATTCTTGATGGGGTTTATCAGAGTGCAGATTTGAAAAGTTACACATGAGAACGAAACGAGCTTCCATTTCTTCCTGTTCCTCTAAGTGGTGCCGACCCACAGCAAAACTAGTTCAGATACTAGCGAGTAGAAGCTCCTAGTGGTTAGCGACAATCTTATTAGTACTCAACATTATCTTCACTAGAAAACCTAGCAATTCACCTGCCTGCCATTAAGACTGCCTATCAAAATCGGATAAGTACTTAGATGGTAGCTGGTTCCCGTCCATCCGACAACGTGCTGTCTGGTGCAGTCAAAGGTCGACAGATACAAATTTACGTGTATCTGTGGGAGAAGTTACATTAGGGGAACAGAAAGGGCACACCTCCAATTTACTGAATATGTACCGAAAAGCCTACGTCTCAAGGGAACAAACGCCTACAAAAGTGACATTACCAGGCATCTCCTTGATACGGATCATGAGATGGAAATCGCAAAATCCTTTAAAATTATCAGTATACAGAAAAGCTCAATTCTCCTCTAGTTCGTCGAAGCAATCTCTATCAAACGCCTGAAACCCGATTTATGCGTTCAGAAAGAAGCAGTTATCAGTCTTTTCTTGCAACCCTGGTAACTTGATGCCTTTATTCTCTTTTATTTGCTTACCTAATCCTTGGCTTTAAATTCATCCCCTTTGATGTAGTGTAATTTTGATTGTCTCTTGTTTCTGTGATTTTAGTTCGACTCAGTATATTGTTGGCCAATTTATTAGCTACTCATTCATTATCTTACGCACCTCTCGTCTTTATTACGTAACTCCTTTCCCATTGTATGAACACACTGACTTCGCCTAAACTTGAACTGCCTGTGTATAAACTTCATAAGCGCAATTTTCTGAGCACTGTTCACTAATTTTAGAACCTCCTGTCAACTGACATCATGTGAAATTTGCAAGTGTGTTAAAACTTTTCTGAAACATAAACTTAACAGTTTATTTAGGCTGTAAGCGGCAGCTGAAGAGAAGCCAACGAAATATATGGTACTATATATGATAGTACCATATTATTCTGCAAAATCTGTTGTTCTTGCTTTATTCAAAGTTAGTTGGTAGATAGTGAAATATCGATCGAATTTTAAGAATTGATGTACTATATAGACACTTACTCAAGCTGAGTATAAAACATTTCATCACACCTATAAATAAGTAATTTGAGGATGCCAACCAAACTTCACTTCTGATATTTACTCAGGGTTTATTAAATATCAGTGTTAGGTGAAAAGTGCAATCGCCAGACACACCTAATTGACACGGGACTTGCAATGGAAATTAGTCAGGCTTTCAGAATAATCAATACCGAAAGGCAAGCATGCCTACTTCGGCTCACAGAAGCCAATGCCATCAAAAGACTTCCACCCAACCTATGCATACAGAAAGAGAGTGTGACTAATCTCTCACTACACTACCCTGATAACCGTAATTGTTTTGTTCGTGTGCTTTTGTGTTGTGTTTTGTTCTGTTGCATAACATTCCACTCAATCTTGATTTTGACTTCCACTCACTGAGTTGAACTCACTATTAAGGTTCCAAATCTACTAAATTCAATTATTTTATGTTTTATAATTTACTTCACTATTCACCTCCACCTTCCTGAAATTCTCCACCATAACATGTATAAATTGAGTCTGTTGTTCCTTCTATCTTGTACTTTGTCTCTAGTCCATCCTTGTTTCTAAGCGAAATCAGAACTCTACCCACTTGCATGATTATTATACAAATAGTTACTCTTTTAACACTAAATAATTGTCTACTTACATCATCTTTGAAATTGTGTTGCTTATACTTTCTACCTATAACTTGAAGTCATTGTAAAAAGTAGTATGTTCAGAAAATTTGTAATTGATTTATTTAGGATGTAGGCAGTTGAAGAGAACCCAATAAATAGAAGGAGCTCGTATTATCCTGTAAATATGTTCGTCCTTTCTTTATTAGTGTGTTTTGTTCAGGTAGAATCGGATGTAGAATCGCTGTTAGAAGGGAACTGGTTAGAAGCTCGAGTACCGAAGTTTCATGGTGATGAAAAATCATTGGCAAGGTAGGTGGTCAGATTATTTTAATTAGTCAGTCATTTGGAAGGTTAATTACGACGTATATAATCAAGTGGTAAATTCACAGACCTAGGCAGTGAATGATGCAAATTTAAATATTCCCTTAAAGAAAGCATCTATGGTTTGGGATATGGGAGCACTCTTGATTTATGCAATTTCGGTAGACCGTACATGCGTGAGATGGTGCTCCCTGTGGGTTTTATGTTTTCGTAAGTTTTTGGTAATATATACCCTTTACTTCTCAAATCCTTTAATAAGTTTGTTATTTCTCTCTATACTTTTCCCGTCTGATCTTTAATTACTGCTGTCGTCATCTAGTATGGAGTTCATCTTGTTTATATAATCCTCCCTGTCCATAATTACTATCCCCTGCAGCAAGTTTCAGAAGCCGAAAATGATGAAAGATCAGACGGGGAAAGTAGACAGAGAAATAACAAACTTATTAAAGGATTTGAAAGGTAAAATGTATATATTATATATCACCAAAAACTTACGAAATCATAAAACCCACAGGGAGCACCATGTCACGCATGTACGGTCTACCGTAAGTACATCTATGGTTATCAAAATTGTCCATTGATCTGATCTGTTTGTAGTTGAATATCAGTTCACTAGCGCAAACCTTTTCATTATGAGACGACTATGAGCCAGGCACAGTGAGTGTGAAGATTATCCTGATTGAGTTAACTAGGACAGGATTGAAACCTCGGACCTATAGGCTTAAGCCCTACCTAATACTTAAGCCAATGAACCACATCTCCACTACTAATCTGTTCACTTAACATGGATGGATGTGATTGCATAGTATTCAGGACAGTAACAACAAAAAATACTTAAGAAAATTGAATTTTGAAACTAGTGAAATATTTTACTTGTCATTGTCTTGTCATTCATTACGTAGTCGGCTATTTGTGTTCATAAATTTTGCATTCATCTATTTATCTGATTACTACTCACACCGACAAATCAATTAACTGAACACCAAAACTAACTAACGAAAAAGAAGACAAACTTTTAAAAAGTAAGTTTACTTCCTAATATACTAATAACGTGTGATTACTACTCATCTGCGTTCTGATTACATAACTACGCCAAGGGTTTACCAAAAAATAATAAAAATCAATTAAACGATACCATATACTTATAATTATTATTTGATTTTGTTGTCTATCTCAAGCAAATAAGTCAATCACTGTGATTATATGTAGCTCATACACACACGATTACATAATCAATAAATTTTTATATGCACAAAGTCTAACCATGATTCTTATCAATTGATACATTGAGACAGAGAGAGAGAGAACTGTTAGATATTCGATACACTGTAAATATGAAGTGTCATGACCTTTATTCATCTTTTGAAACTATCATCACAAAATGTAACGAACACTTTTGTTTTTAAAAAAGAAAATCATGTTAGCTGGTTGAAAATGACTTCTGAAATAATAATTATTATATTATAGGTTTCCAGGCCGTAGGTGTTACGAACTTCCTGGAATAATTTGAGCGCCGAGTCAGATTGATTCATTATAAATTATTTAAATTAATCCCAGTGTGTTAAGAAAATCAAAACAAGATTTTTCTGAACGTTTCGCTGTGTAAGCCACAGCTTCTTCAGCAGATTTATTCGGATTTTTATTGATCATCAAAATATTTAGTCAAAAATTTAACATACATTAAAGTCAGTTTATTTGAAGGTCATTTGTCGATGGACATTTTTACTAATAGAAAATATGTAAGCAGTCATCACATATATTTGTAATGACTAATGTCAAGTTGTTGTTGTGTTCACTTTTGTATAGTTAATTTGTATAGATTAGTTTTGTATGAGTGTGTGTGTGTATGTATGTTATTTGTCATATGGAAAATGTGTGAATTCATCTATGATAAACATGATCCTATATGTTTTAAAGGTCATGGAGGCTCATAGAGTGTTTATTGTCTTTTCATCTGTCTTGCTTCATAAGAGTTTGCCATGTAGGTGATAAGTCCATCCCTTCTTTCCTATTCACTGCATTCGATGTGGTTAAGATGTGCAAGGCTTCAGAAGTCAATCTTCCTTTATGTGAATGAAATCCTCTTCCAAGAATTTCGACATTGTCGAAATCAATCTTATGTCCGCTGTCTATAGCATGCATTGCTATAGCCGATCTTTTTTCTAGACTTTTTAGTTCTACTTCATTTCTAGGTGGACGTTTCATGCATAGTCTATGTTCATTCACTCTGACCTTCACCTGCCTACTGCTCTCCCCTATATAGCATGCATCACATTCGGAACACTTTATCTTGTAGACACAATTACTTTGTGACATTCTGGGAAGGCACATGCTGAAAATTCCACACTTGTACTGAAAATACGGTGTGGAATCAAGCTGTAAATCAAAATAAATTTTAAAAAATATATCTTTGACATGTACCAACGCCTTCTCTAGAGAATTAGAAGGTTTGACATAGACTTTAATATTATATGAGGCAAACAGTCTTTGAAGTTGTTCAGCTGTGTCCTTTCGGTATGGGATGGCTATCGTGGATAGCCAGGATTTTTCAATTTTTGGTTTTCCCTTATGCTCCTTTCTATTGATAATATTATCAAGTAGCTTTTCAGGATAACCATTTCCAATTAAAACCTGTTTTATGTTGGATATCTCGTTCTCCATATCTCCATAATGTTTCTAGCTCTGTTAACGAGATTTAAAGCTACTGAAACTTTCATTCCTATTGGATGATCTGATTGAAAATTCAAATACTTGTTGGAATGTGTCGGCTTTCTGTATATGGTAAACTTTAGTTTCTCGTCAGTTTGTCTTTTTACAAGACAATCGAAACGTTTAGAGTTCCCTCAGCTGATTCTATTTCATTAGTAAACTCAATATATTCTGAGATCAAGTTGATTTCTGTTAGACAGTTTCCTTTTTCAGCTTTCTTTATGATGACAAATGTGTCATCTACATATCTGTACCATATTCTAGGATGACAACTAAAACTTGTCAATACTTTTTTTCTAGGGCTTTCACATAAAGGTTAGCTACAATTGGAGATGCTGGTGAGCCCATTGCAACTCCATTTGTTTGACAGTATAGTTTGTCTTTAAAGGTAAAATATATAGATTCCAAACAAAGTTCTAAACATTTTATAACTTCATCTATTGACAATAAAGATTTAGTTAATACTTCTTGATTGCTTTCAAGTTCATATTTCATAATACCAAGTGAATCACAAATAGGAATACTAGTAAATAATAATAATATGTCATCATCGCATGTTAATAATGGTTGAGTTGGTAATAAAAACTGTTAGTGAGACTGTCACAAAGATGGCACATACTGATTGATGGAAGGCATAATTGACTGAGACTGAGATGGGATGTCTGGTGTCATAGTAGGATTTAAACAAGTACAGGCAAACTATTCCAGCTGTTAAACAGGTCTGCATTTCCCTAAAAATCTATGTGAATGACTGACTGTTGAATTCACTGTTAAATGCAAATTTTGTGTAATATATATTATTGGTATATTTTTTTTTTCATTCCTTTGCATTCTGAGTGGAAAGTGGGCTTCAAGCTTAAGCTTCCAAGCATCCTCAGAGATGGTGTTGTGTTCTTCCGAGGTAGCGTTGCGTTGCTAACCACCTCACGCTTAACTTTCCCTCTTTGACCGGCTTACTACTGGCTAAACGAGGTTTAAGAGGGCGTCGGCTGGGAACAAGAACCGGACCATGTTCTTGCCTGGCAGGCATTCTACTCCTGAACCACTGACTCAGTTATGTGGTAATTATACAAATGAAATCCAGGATAAAAATATTTGGAATATGAAATGTATCATATAGATAGCCAGCTCTAGCCAATTTAATCAATCAGAAATAGAGTGGGTAATAGGAAAGACGAAACAATGGTGTATTCTATGGTGAAACTATCTAGAGTTATCTTGGATGGATTAGTGATCCCAAGGGCGCTTAGTTCGAATCCTGGCCGAGACGCAGATTTTCCATTCACCTTCAGCTGTCACTCATAACAGTAATGTATTCGTCATTGTGGCAAGGTGCATCGATGGCACAGCGGTAGAATGCTCGCCAACCGCTCATGTGGTCCAGGGTTCGATCCCCCACCGGCTCACTTCTTTACCTCGCTAAGCAAGTAATAATATACACAGGTGACTCATCAATATTCATTATTTATTTCCCACACTTGCATAATCACTGATTTCCCGCATCTGCGTGATTATTGATTTTAATTACTGAATTCCCATGGTTTGTTAATATTTTTAAAATGTGACATTGATTTTCCTAACTGTATAAATACGGAGTTTTTGTTTAACATTTCGACTGTTGTTAGAGACAGTAAAAGCTCTCGTATCAACGTCCAGTCTTCTTTCTTTGTCTTGCGTGCCCGGCGGTATTGTCGTTGTTGTTGTTGACGTGCGATTAGGACAGATTAGCCAGCGCATTAAGTTAGATTCGCTCATAGTCTACAAGGTCCTAATATCTCATACATAACAATAAGACTAGTTAGTAAAGAGGAAAGGTTGGGCATTAGGCTAGCAACCCCATCGCGTAAAAACAAACAACAATGCTACCGAAACTTCAAGCCTCTAGCTTGAAGCCCTCTCTTCCATTCGGAACGTAAAGGAATAAACTGACATTGTGACAAGAAAAGACATGTGGCTTGAAGAGTAATGCAAAAATTTACCTTGAATGCATTTTTCAAGAGCTGGTCTATCTTTATGTTGAGCACTTGTATATTTTTCAATGTTTTTTAATTCCGATAACAAATATCTCGGAATCTGTAAAAGATGAAAAAGGAGATTTATAGAGTTTTCTCAATGAATATAAATTGTCAATAATCAGCCTCATTTGAAGAACAATTGAATATCAAAAAGGGGACCAAGCACTTGTTTCATCCCACTACAGAAGTCATCATCAGCAGTAGGGATTACACACTAAACCGACCTCGTTCTATACAGAAACCAGGACCATTAGGTAGACCGGTGACTACACGATTTTAAAAAAATAACTCATCTCCAACTTTTGTCAATAAGCAACACAGAGCAGCCAATGTTCAGTGTGTTGTTGTTGGTGAGTAGGTTTCTACACTCAAGACCGTGTATGAAATTCAACAGTCCCTACTTCTCATGGTAACATCCAGTCCAGACAGGAGTCTCAATACCAGTAGAACAGTGGTGGAACAGTAGAATAATATTTATTTACCGCTGAAAGGCAACATGCTTGCAGAAAGATTTAACAGTGTTTTGTTCGACGCTTGCATGCAGTTGTGGGTAAGCATTTCTAATGAATTCCACACCACAGAAAAAGAAGTCAGCCATTGCTACAAGGTGGTTTCTTTCCTTGATGAAGTCTACTTTGAAACCAGTCAAATCGGGAGTGCGAAATTAAGGAAGACATCATATGAGAAGCACGAAATAAAAATTCACCGAAGCAAAATGGATATGATCTTATTTTATCGAGTTATAGGTCACACCTAGCATATAACAGCCCGTAATGCTATTTGAAAGCAGAAAAAAGTGGTGAAGTATGTCGACAGTGTGAACCGGTAGCTCACTACTTGAAATCTGAATACAATACAATTTCATAACAAATTAAAGATACTAGAAGATATCAACATACCTCTAACGGTAAAGTAAGAAATAATGATAGAATAGGGACATCTGGTTGCATCGCTTGACTCTATAAATAAAGATAAAAGAAATTTTTTAAAATACAAATGAAAGTAAGCACTGGCGGAAATTCAAATTAGGTTTCTATGAAGAGCTGTTTAGTTTCAATGTACTGTGCATCGAAGAATCAACTCTAGGCGACATGAAATTCTAGAAACTGCGTGAAAACTAGAATGCAGTAGCCTGTATGTCTGAAACTCACAGTAGTGCCCATTCATGTGGGTGGGTAAAGTTAAACTTAGGATGACCAGTTTGTAATGTGATAATCTATGTTCCTAGCTGATATGTTATTTTTATAATTCATTTTAGTCTTATGCGTAGGGCTTTAGGCTTGAGCTATGCAGCATCAGTAGCAGTGGTGTTTATTTTTTCTAGACTAACGCCTAAACTTCCCTCCCTTTACCGTGCTTGTCACCAGCCAAGCGAGGTTAAGGAGTGAGTGAGTGAGTCGATCGGGAATTGAACCGCGGATCAATTCTATGGTTTGCAAGTATTCTACCACTGGAGATAAGCGACGCCGCTATATTCCACGATCATAGTTATGGAAATTATATTGATGAGAAACTGTGTTAGGAATTCCAGCTTTGTATGATAGAATTAAACTCCACCACACAATGGCCAAATTCACATACTACGCCATTTTGTTAGTGATCTAATTATTAATCTTAGATCCCTTTTTTTAATTCCTTTACGTTCCCCCAGTGGAACATAGGGCTTCAAGCTAGAGGCTTGAAGTTTCAGTAGCAGTGGCGGTTATTCTTACGGGATGGGGTTGCTAACCTCATGCCCAGCCTTTCCTCTTTACCGTTCTTATTTATTAATGACTTGGCGAGGTAAAGGCGTACTTCTGTGGCCGGGAATTGAACCCTGGACCACATGCGTGGTTGGCGAGCATTCTGCGCTGTGCTACCGACGCTTAATCCCAGATTACTTTGATAATTAATTAATTAATTAATTATTCTAGTCATTGTGTGAATTTATGAATTAGTTACCAATTCTTGTCATGATTTCCATCTTTGATTTGATTGGGGATACTTTATTCTGTGAAACTGCTCACCAGCTCTATTCTGTATATTTCTGTTGATAGATAATCGGCCAGTTTTAAACTGGTTATTGCTTAATGTCTTTGGGTGATCAGCTCTTTAGGACATTTGTGTTGATTGTTTCTTAAGATATGTTCCTTATTTCTCACAAAAATACAAGTTCTGAGTTAGTTTTCAATAATAAAAAAGTTATAAATCTAAAGGATGGTAGCTACTGTTTTTAATTCTGAGCTATATGGCTATTCATTTCGGTAGTCGCTTAGACACCTGATCTATAAATCCCTATCCGACGGATTGGGGTTTGTAAAAAAGTTCTTCTCTATTAATGTCTTTTAATTTCAGTTGTCGGATTTCTCCACGAACCAACAACGGTTAGACAGATCACTGAAAACCAGGTAGCACTGGAGAGCTATTTTTCCTAATTTGTGACCCTTCCGTGGTCTGCATCCATGACCACGAGAGGGATCGAACCCTGGACCTCCAAGTTAAAGGATCAAGCTCGTTCACTATTCAGCCACTTGGGCTGGAGAATTCAATGACCCGTAAATTCTAACTCTGTAACCTCGTGAAATAGGTCAACCCTGGCTTCGAGGAGCATCCACTTCACCTTCGGTGTTGCTTATCCTGCTGAAATATGTGTCATGTCTTGATGACTTGCTGCGTCAAAACATTAACAGCGATGTTAAGAAGTGGACACGAAATTGCTCGTCCTGTCAAAGAGTCAAAATCAACCGTCACACCAATGCACCACTTGGTCGCTTTCCTAACCCCGACTCTAGATTTGACCATATACATGTAGACATAGTTGGTCCACTGCCTCCTTCCAATGGTTTCAACTACATTCTAACTTGCATCGATAGATTCACCCGTTGGCCAGTAGCAGTTCCAATAGCCGACGTCTCCGCTGAAACGGTAGCTAAAGCTCTGGTCGAAAACTGGATAGCTAACTTTGGTGTCCCATCCATTATCACTACAGAAAGAGGTGCTCAGTTTGAAAGCCGACTTTTTCACCAGGTAACTGAATTACTGGGCATTAAACGAATACGAACGACCGCGTACCATCCTAGTTCCAACAGTATGGTTGAACGACTTCATCGACAACTCAAAGCTGCGCTCACTGCTTCTTTGACTCAAAACGACTGGTCAACCAAACTTCCACTGGTACTACTTGGTATACGAGCTGCTCTAAAGAAAGATATTGGCTGCTGCGTTTCCTAGCTAGTCTATGGAAAAACATTACGATTACCAGGAGAATTTCTCACCCCGAGTAACCAAGTTCCACATGATATGACTGGTTATGTGCACCAGCTAAAACAACACATGAACGAGCTCAAGATATCACTTCCACGCCAGCAGGAACGAACGTCATACATCCCACCACAACTGACAGATTGCACTAACGTCTTCGTCAGGAGAGAGGGTGTACAACAACCACTTGAACCCGCTTACGATGGCCCATTCAAAGTTCTAAATAGAAATGATAAAGTTATCACGATAGAACGACTGAATAAAGCAGAAGCCATCAGTGTCGACAGAGTCAAACTAGCGTTCATCGACGATTTCGAAGTCAACGATAAAGACCAGCTGAACGACGTGCCAAAACCTACATCCACACAAGCTTCAACGTCGCCAGAGAAACCTGTGAAAACAACACGATCCGGTAGTAGAGTCCATTGGCATAAACGCTATGTGCAAATCATCAATATATAACTTACTACGAATTTTCATTTTTATTATCTTTACTCGTAATTGTCATTTGACTACTCATTTAACTGATTAATATTTTCATGCGTAAATCACGGCACTACTATTTTAACATCGATATTTCCTGTATAATTACATTTAATCATATAGCGCTTAATATTCACGTATCGTTTCCGTATACAGACTACAGATCCCCGGCCGATTTTATCATTCCTTATATCTTCTACCATGATTATCAATCCTATTTTTCCTTTATTATCGACCTTATTGACCGCATTAGAGGGCTCATTTTTCAGCTTAATAAATCGCCTTCTATGTACTATCGCTGCTACGTATTACGCTGACGCATGTTATTGTCGAACACTTAAATGTATTTTTTTTATATTTCAGTGTTCTGGTGGGGGAATTATGTAGTACCCCTATACCAACTATAAACATACGCTTTTTAATCTAATTTGCATACTTATATTATATGTTTACAGAGACCAGATTTTATGTCTTTCTTCTTTCTTTACTTCGGCTATCTCCTACGAGAGGATGAGCCGGCTTCATGAACATCTCGAATCATCGCTGCCCAGGCGCGGCGATCTGATGCAAGGTTTTGCGACAGGGTTGTCCAATTCTTGTTCTACAGACGGAGTCCGTAGACGGTTTGTAGCCCCAGGCACTCCATATCAGCCTTGACTGTACCTCGTTTGTAAGAGAGTCCATGAAGTTTCATGGGAATTTGGTACGAGTGATGTCCCCAGAATCGCTCGGCCTTTTGTTTGAGAGTGCAGCTCTAGCCTTTACACAACCAAGTGTGACCTACAAGGCAGTAGGAGTGGAGTAGGGAGTCCACTATCCATTGGCAGTCGGTGACCAGAGTTCGGTTCATACGCCTTTTTGAATGGGGCCAGACATCCAACAAGCCCTTTGTCCATACGTCTGCCAGTGAGCTTCATACGCCAGTCGTTGGAGGTTTGGAATCAGGGTTTAGCCATCTGCCCTAGACTGTCATCCAATGGACAGTCAACCCGGTGAAGAGCGCCGGGCATCCGCTTTCGCCCTCTCACTTTGGTGAAAAATACCTCCGCCACGTGAAGGCAGTGAGTAGGACTTCCTCAGGAGAGGCTATGTAAGACGCCCGGTCATATGGGAGCATTTCAAGAGGTGTGCGGAGGAGTGGCCAACCCGCAGCGCAAGGCGCTCACCCTCGACCATCCTGAGGCTTTGGAGGCCACATTTGTCAATTTACCGTTGAACATTACCTTGACACAATTTTGAAATTTGACTACTGCTATAATACACAACTACACTCTTCAAAAGTACCTTCTGGTTTTACATTGTGGGCGTCAAGTAGCCACAACGTCTACGCACATTGATAAACGTGAAGAAGTACTGGGAAATACGTGTACGCTAATTTAGTCAAATAGAGCACGCAACACTTTAAGTCTGGTTGCTTTGATTAAAAACACAACAACACCAATGTTTGAACAAAGCTATATTTTCATCGGAAACGTGATAGTTTCCATGCTTAGACCAATATGGTTAGCATAAAACATTGCAAATGTATACTATCATTTCAAGTACTATATAGCTTCTTCTCCTTGTATTTATCCTGTAAATATACTTCCAATAATGTATTATTCATAATCGCATTTCATACCATTTTGCAGATGCGCAGAATTTTCTCCTCTTCCTGAAATAGCGTTCAATTATCAGGCGCGGCATAGCACTCACCCAGATATACGCTGTAGGATGGTAATTTATAACATTACTGATCGTGCCTGTAAAAATGACATGCATTTCTTGTAAACTTACTCGTTTATACGAAATATAAATTATTATTATTATTACTTTACTCTTCTTGCGTTATCACTTCGTATCAGTACGCTCTTACATGATCACATCAACACTTAGACTTGTATATTGATTGACCACGCCACTAAACTTCATCGATGATTTTGGTTGTCATAAAATACTGCAACTTAATTATTAGATAGGCTTTTGATGTGCACATCGCCTGTTTACCGTCTACTAGAGGGAGCAATCACTCAAAAGCACGTCCATAATAGTAAGCCATTATGCCCAAATTCAGTCACGTGCAAATATGACATCTTACACGAATATTACATCTTGTACACTGACTGGCATCACTTTGCAACTCGAAAAAACAGTAAGTATTAATAATGTATGAGTGGAGTGCAAAATTTCCAAAGAAAAATATTTATTTCAATAAATACATTCATAATATCACAAATATTTCATCATTCACACACGTATTATCCCTTTTAATCCCATTTGAGTGTCTGAATGTACTGAGTGATTGCGGAAGTGATGACCATAATCTGGAAATAAAAAAGTGACAGAACTTCAGTCAGGAAATGATGAGTTAAATAAAAAAGATTTCAAACACAGTACATTCCAATTAAATGACTGTCTCTCTTCACCGTTATCTGACCAAATAACCAACTCATCAGTTTCCTTTCTCAATGTGAAACTTTGTAAAGATCATGAAATCATCATAATTACCTCGGTATTCAACACCCTTCTCCTCATTATTTACGTAAAATATATTTAAATAATGGGAATTATTTAGCGTTTTCTATCGTAGTCAATTACGCGTGCGCGCTTCGTGTAGGACGTTACAATCTCTCAGATTCAGATTCAAATTCATTGGTTGAGGATAGAAGGCTTGCACAGCCTATGTTAATCCTTTTCTAGCAAATTTCTGTGGTTGTCCAAACCCTTCCTGAACGAATCAGTTGAGGTTGCAGACACTACTTCGTCTGGGAGTCGATTTCAAGAGTTTATGACTCGATGTGAGAACCAGTACTCAACAGCAATATGATTTCTTCTTGGCTTTTGAACTCTCCTGCTATGTCCTCTAAGGTGTTCCGACCGCCTGGCAGGAAGGAAAAGAGAGAATAGGTCAGGTCCGTAGTCATTATTTAAAATTTTAGACATTGCGATTAAATCTCCTCTCTGCCTACGGTATGACAGTGAGAAGGGATTTAAACTGTCTAGTCTTTCCTCGTATGGTAAGTTAGTCATGCCGTGAATCATACGTGTTGCCTTCCTTTGAACCCTTTTTAGAATGTGTGAGTCCCCTTTCAGACAAGGACTGGCGGCCTGGAGACAGTTTTTCAGTCTTGACCTCACCAGAGATGTATATAAGGAGGTGAACATATCTCTGGTGGTCCTAGTGAAGGCTCTGCGAATTGCCCATAATGACCTGAAACTACGTGCAGCCACCGCGTGACAGTGTGCTGTAGTTTTTAAGTCGCGGCTAATTATGACACCTGAGTCCAAGTGAGTCTGAACTGATGGAAGTGTTATTCCCTCTAGTTCGTAGGAGCGTTTTCCGTCATACACTAATCCAAACAGACCCACACGCATACACATATGTGTATGTATGCATGTTTATAAACGTAGATACTTTAAGAATATTGACCAATAGAATTACATTGCAGTCACACTGAGGAATCTACGTGTGACTTCTTATTGTCGCTTTGACTGTGATAATATAAGGGGTCAAGGTATTTGCTAATAATGTCACTCATGTGACTCGTATGAGTCACACTATATCGTGTAACAAAGATGGTGTTATATGTTGGTTCATGCTTACTGACCAATCAGTGGAGTTTATGAAAACATTAGTGATTAATGTTAATTGCAGCGCAACCAATTTTTTTTGTTTAATTGGCTTACAGTCACACATTGTGCGCGCACTTTTAAACTGTGCACGATGCAGGTAAGTGGTCGCTGTGGTTCAGTTTTAATTTTTCTCCTAGTCTAACACTAAATACCCTATATTAAGCCTAAAAACATTACGTCAGCGTAACCTACGATTGACCAACCATCGCAGCACATTTTACAGAAGGTACAAACGCAACTATGAGCAGTTACTAGCGTTGACGTCAACGGAGGCTGTCACACGCTGTCCTTCCTGTTGAAGTCGAGTCGTCTTCAGTGAACACTGATACCATGGTCATCAAAACCGAGGTAGTGCCATCGCCACCTTGCAGCAGCCTAACACCAGCTGCTAGTACTTCACAAATGTGCCCACAAGTCTCTTCTGAACGTGATGAAATGACAAGTATGCTACTCAATATTATGGTGACCGCGAACATATCACAAGCAGCCGCTAACAGAATCTTGGAGATATTCTGTGCGAAATTGCCTCAACTACCAACAACTGTTAGAAGTGTCCTCAGAATGTGTGGCTTTTGCGAGTCAAGACTACTTGGAGACGGAATGTATTGCCACATTGGTCTCCAAAAATGTTTGCAGCACTACATGGAGATGTCTGTGGTTGAAAGTGCCTACAACAAGATTGATCTGCAGTTGAATGTTGACGGATTGTCCATCTCTAAGCCTTCTAACCAGCAGCTATGGCCCTTGTTAGGTAGAAGTCCTCAGTAGTGTATCCCTGATAGGTATATACGGTGGTCCTAGCAAACCGAGCAGTTATAAAGAGTTATGCAATGACTTAGTATCTGAGCTAAAAAATATATTATTATATATACACCCTCAGATATTTCTCAAAGCTTTTGAAGGTATTCGAAGGAATATAATCTCAATCTCTGTTTGAAAAGATCACATTCGGTTTCTCCAAATGGATCTGGCGGCGACAAAAACTGCAAAGACTGGTCCAACACCACCCCAACGGAGGCGAATTGATACAGATGTTGCGGATAGAATGTTTAGTGGACTTTATGATGACTACATAGCTGTAAAAACTCTACAACTGTAATTTTTTCACTGGATTATTACCAGCTCTCTTTTGTGTAGATATGTTCTCTTTCATGCTGAATTATTTTTAACTTGATTGATTATTGTTTCCTTGCAAATATATGCATTTATGTCGACTAACTTTGTCTCTTCTACTTATCATTTTGAGGACATTGCAGAGTTAACGAGAATGATAGACAACGTAGTAATACTCATGTGAAATGTGTCAGTCTTAAACTGTTATTATTTCCTCAATGCGTCATCAAGCCTTGCGTAAAATGCTTTAGTTAAGTTTGATCCGGTTGCGTATAATATTAGTATTCACTGTTGTCAAGAAGATAGAATTTGAACATGTGACCGCACTGTAATAATGAAATATAACCTAGCAAACGTAGGTTCCTGTACGTACACGACTTGTGTTGGTAGTCTAGGCACTTCAAGTACGTAATGAAACGTATATCCTGGTATAAGCATAGGACGTGGGCACTGAATATATACTGAATAAAAATCAGTATAAGATATTCAAATGTCTATTCGATTTCACCAATGTACATAAATGAAGTAAAAGCTTGTGTGAGCGACTTAATATGATTATGAGCAGCAATAGTTTTTGCTCGAAACGTCAGTATCAGTCAATATTACTGTATAACACTGTGATTTATCAAAATAGAATCTTATCTGTAATGGAGTTAAACGTATATCCTATTTATTACATATAGTCTGTTATTCTTATGTCGCGTTTAACACCACTGTCTCAAAGGAAATCATTAGGTAATGGGGGACGTGGAATGTTCGTAAAATGTACGAAGCTGGAAAGGCTGCCCAGGTAGCCGCAGAAATGAGGTAACAAATAGATAGCAATGCAATGCTGCTGTAACGACAGGAGGCAAGAGTCAAGCAACAGATCATTTATTAAGGAAATCAACGCATATTTATATATTTTCATGTACATTACTATGGATATTTAAGCAAACAAACACAGCCTTCCGATTGGTTGTTTCCCACGTAAAGTTAATCTTTCATCTATTTGTGACTGTTTCTTGAATGTCAAATCCTCTATATGTTAACTGCATCCGCCAACGCAAAGTCTGCTGTGGTCGGTTTTGAATCAATCTTTGTTCACATTTTCTCACGACAAATCTCGGGAACGTGAATATTGACGTAAATTACTGTCTACCAATTTGGCTAGTAGACAGCCCTCACCACACTGCAACTACAGTTTGCAAAAGAATCTCAGAGCTTAACATCAGAAGGGAGGGAGGGTGGTGCATGCTGATCAGCAGATATGGTAGTGGTCACAAATGTGAATCGCTCCAATCTGTGGGACAGCAACATGCATTCTTTGACAGCTCGAGAATTGAACATTAGTCTGGACCCTCAACAAAAATAATAATAAGGGTTGTACAGATCTAATTATAGATAAAAGAAGTGCTTTGGCTCCTAATATCTACAAACCTGTTCAGCTTCTTGTCAAGATGCTACCCATCTTATGTTACCCATTAACTGACATTTTCAATGAATCTTTTTCCAAAAGTTTTATTCCTGACTCATGGAAAAATATCAAGGTTGTTCCAGTGCCCAAATCAACAAGTGGACCTACTGTCAAGTTTAGACCCATTGCTATTACCTCACCTTTTTTAAAAGTTATGGAAAGACTTATTTTACTTAATCTTGAACCCTCTTTAAAGCCTTTTAACGACCCCAACCAATTTGCCTATAAACATAGTAGGTGTACCCTAGATGCCGCTGTAGTTCTATATCATAATATAGTCTCTAGTTTAGATAGAGGAGCCAAATATGTTCGGTGTGCCTTCCTTGATTACACATCTGCATTTGACTCTGTACCTAGGTCTCTCTTGTTAAGTAAGCTTGCTGCAACACAGAGTGAGAGCTG
Organism: Trichobilharzia szidati; assembly: GCA_944472155.2. Lineage (NCBI taxonomy): Eukaryota > Metazoa > Platyhelminthes > Trematoda > Strigeidida > Schistosomatidae > Trichobilharzia > Trichobilharzia szidati. The sequence continues at coordinate 24,011,540 of OX235272.1, read as the reverse complement.
GATAAATAAGTGGTTGTATTCCTACTTTTCTGATAGGAAGCAGTACACTGTCTACAATGGAAAGTCCTCCTCTACCTCACTTACTTTAGCTGGTGTTCCTCAAGGTGCCGTTCTTTCTCCTTTTCTGTTTTCTTTCTTCTTACATGACTTGCCCCATTCTGATGTAGCCACTTTTGTCAAGTATGCTGATGACCTCTCTGTCTCCATGCCTGTCAACTCTCAGTCAGACTGTTCCATATTAAATAACTTTCTCTCGGAAATTAGTCAGTGGTCCTCTTCAAACGGTCTTAAGCTGAATCCGTCTAAATGTCAGGTAGTAAATTTTACTTTCAGACGAAAAAGTGACCTTCAACAACTAGCTAGCTCACATGGTCCCACTATCATAGACGGCATAGAGGTTGAAACTACATCAGATGTCAAGTACCTTGGACTGAGTATTTCCTCCGATCTTTCCTGGTCCTCTCACATCTTGCTAGTGACTAGAAAGATGTTTCGCTTAACGTTCTACCTTAGGAAGTTTAGGCAGTCTGGTATAAAGCAGTCTTTACTTTCTCAGTTTGTCAATTCCTGTATTCTACCCATCCCTCTTTACTGCTCCCCATTAATCTTTCCAGGACTACTTAAGAAAGACTTTGCTTCGCTGCGTAGGGCACTAAAAGCTGTTAGTAGGGCAAGTGGGATATCGTTAAACCAACTGGTTAACACCATAGTGGATAGACATATAATGTCATGTAAGAAACTAGCGAATACTATATTGTCAGACCCTGAGCATCCTCTCTATACACAGCTCTCTCCTTGCATATCATCTGGTAGAACTAGAAGTAACTATAGGAAGCTATATGCCAGGACTACCAAGTATAAAAACTCCACAATACCTTATCTGGCACAGCTGTTATGTGATGAGAAAACTGTTAGGCATGACATGATCAATTTACTGCGGCACTCTAACAAATAGTTCCCATTAGCTTTTGTTCTCCTTTCTTTGTTACTATTATATTGCTGCTCATATATTCTATTACAGACTAATTTTATATATCGTATCCTGTGGTGCACTGTTTAAATATGTGAATGTAATGCTGTTCTTTTTTATTTTATTTCTTTTATTTCTCTTTTTCTTTTTGTTGTTGTTGCTTTATATTTCTAAATCCTTATAAAATTTATGAGGTAATTAGATGCAATATTGTAATGAACGCTGAAAATTCCATACCTGTACCACAAATACTGTTTGGAATAAAGCCATTATTATTATTATTATTATTATTATTATTATTAAGATGCTACCCATTGGGCCCCACAGAAATTCGTGGGGCATCTTACAGGTCAGCATGTTCTAAGGCTTCTAATCTTCCAGATCTTTGAATTCACTCCTCACTTAAATATCACTTACCTACCTCACAATAATCTTTTTATTTACGCACCATTATACTCTATCTGATCTTAACTACCTAGGCCTTTATTGAAGCTGAAACATGCTCTTTATTCATATTTGTTGCTTGCTTTAAGTCTAGGTTGCTTTGATCAATAACACAACACCAATGTTTGAACAAAGCTATATTTTCATCGGAAACGTGACAGTTTCCATGCTTAGACCAATATGGTTAGCATTCAACATTAATAATAATAATATGATCATAATTTATATTTTCATGTAAACATAAATTTACATGAAAAATGCATGCCATTTTTACAGGCACGATCAAGTATGATATAATGACAAATAGTAGATTGTCTACAAGTTAATAATGTTTGAACAGCTAAATATTTGATATATATAAATACACTCATTGTCTGACCAAAAGTTAATATCCTGTAAGAATGCTTCTAATATATGGAAAATTTTCAAAGAAATTACTGGTGGTAAGCAGATGAACAGTATTCCTTATTCCCTTGATGTTTCCAAACTAAACAAGTCCTTCATACATTCTCCCACAAATGCCAAAATTCCTAGTGTTGCAAGTGTTAATGAAACCTGCTTCCCTGGTTTTAATACAAATGATGTTCTAAAATGTCTCCAGTCTCTGAACCCTTCTTGTAGCCTGGGTCCAGACGGTTTGCCTAGTGTTATTCTTAAAAAGTGTGCAGATATCCTGTGTTATCCTCTCATGGACATATATAACGAATCTTTTTCCAAAAATGTCGTGCCAGCCGTTTGGAAGGACATTAAAATTGTACCTATACCTAAGTCGTCTACTGCAACATGTTTTAAATTTAGACCCATTGCTATTACTTCCCCTTTTCTAAAAGCTGTGGAAAAATTACTCTTAATTAATCTTCAACCTTCACTTAAAGCCTTTAACGATCCTAAACAATTCGCCTATAAACACAGTAGAAGTACTTTAGATGCAGTTGCAGTCTTGTATCATAACATTGTCTCCAGCTTAGACAAGGGGGCTAAATTTGTTCGCTGCACTTTCCTAAATTAGACATCTGCTTTCGACTCAGTACCTAGGAACATTTTGTTAAACAAGCTTGCTGAAACTCAGACAGACTGTTGGGTTGTCAAATGACTGCATTCTTATTTCTCAGGAAGAAAGCAGTACACTGTATGTCAGGGAAAGTCGTCCACTTCGTTGCTTACTAAGGCTGGTGTCCCTCAAGGCGCTGTCCTTTCTCCTTTTCTGTTTTCTTTCTTCTTGCATGACTTGCCTCACTCTGATGAAATGAACTTTGTTAAGTATGCCGATGATCGAACTATTTCAATGTCTGTCAACTCCCACCTTGACTGTACTAAGATAAACAGCTTTCTATCAGGAATTAGCAAATGGTCTTCGTCTAACGGCCTTAAACTTAATCCTTCCAAATGTCAGACTGCTAATTTCAGTTTCCGATGTAAACGAAAGTTAAATAAAAAGCCTTTGGTTCCCATGACCCTTGCAAAATTGATGATACTGATATCGAAATCAAGTCTGAAGTTAAGTACCTTGGATTAATTCTCTCTTCTGACCTATCCTGGTCTTCCCATATCTTAGCGATTTCTAAAAGAATATTTCGTCTGACTTTTTACATTAAGAAGTTAAGGCACTCAGGCATAACTCAACCACTCCTCTTACAGTTTGTCAACTTGTGTATTTTACCTATTCTTCTTTACTCTTCACCCTTATTCTTTCCTGGATTTCTTAAAAAAGACTATGTCATACTTCGTAGAACTCTGAAGACTGCCAGTAGGACGAGTGGTTTCCCATTGGGCCATATCGTTGACATTGTCACTGATAGGCACTTGATGTCATGCAACAAATTCGCTAAAGGAATTTTGTCAGACTCTGAGCACCCACTCTACCCGCAGCTGCAACCTTGTGTCTCCTCAGGCAAAACAAGAAGTCTTTTCAGGAGAATTTATGCTCGTACGTCTAAGTATAAAAATTCCACTATATCATATTTAGCACGTACTTTATGTGATGAAAATATTGTCAGGCATGAACTAACGAACCCTCTTTGCACTACTAAATAAAACATTTCTTCCACCCTTACAACATCAACCTTTATTGTTATTGTACTTCTTATATTTTTAATCCTCTCAATTTTTTTTCGTTTTGTTTATTTTTTTCATAAGTTTGAGCATCATTTAAGCTGTGTTATAACTGTTAATTTTGCATTTCCCCTCACTATACTATATCAACAGAACATTATATCCAATAATCTATAACGTGCAAAAATTTCCAAACTGAATCGACAATGCCGTTTGAAACAAACTCACTGTTATTATTATTCTATTTAATAATCTTAATTCGTGCTTCGAATATTTTTGACTTCATGTCGTAAATGTGGACAAAGTCCTCTGGTTAATTTTATTTATATTTTGAGTAAATCAGATGCAATATTGTGACAAATGCTGAGAATTCCATTCTGTATTATAAGTACTGTTTTTGGAATAAAGTAGATTATTACTAGTTTGTGCATGCGATATTATCTGGTGCTCTTGGCCATTAGGCAATACAACGAGGAAAGTATTAACAACGGTTGTCTTATTGGAGTTATCTTCATTTAGTTTACCTGTGCGGCATCGTCTTTGGCAAGGAGTTAAATCAGGTACAATCCTGGTATTGGTGTAGGGTGCTGAGGAGCCGAGAATTTTACCAGACTCCAAAAATTTCCTAGCTAGGTCAACAGAATTAAATTTGAAGAGTAAAAGTAAAGGACATGGGTGGTTTGCAGGTTTCTTACGAAGACGCAGAACCTGGCAGTCAGATAGTGAAATATTGCACGCCTGTAGACAGACTGCTTTAAGTTTGACAATAGGGACATTGTCTGGTATGTTATATCCTAAGACATTATATGAGGACATGACCCTCTTTACAGCCTTTACAGTCAAAAAGTTTAGCAGGCGCTCAGATTTGATAAGTAAATCTAAGCAAATTTCTTGTGATGGATCACAAAGTGACTGATACTTTCAAATTTATCCTGCAGGTCTGTTATGGGATTTCTAAATCACTAGTGTTACGGGCTACGTTATCAATTAGTTCTTCCACTAAGTTTGGTACTATAACTCTCGGTGTACCGATTGATCTTAGTGCAAATCCGTCGTCAGGACTAATGTTTTTAGTGAGCTGCTGGCTATTTGATGCTAGTCTCTTAACAGTACTAACTCATTTAATAACTTTGACCATTATGGAGGTAAAGATTATATCAATTTCTCAAAAACTGATAAAAGTGTGTGAAATGCTGTTATATTATCTAAATAGATAAAACAACGATAAACAGGTATGAATGTATAAAATACAAGCTAAAAATAGACCACTATCAAACGAGTTAACTCTGATAATTATAAACCACAAAACTAAGGACTTCTCTATAGTTCTTTTGTGATAGATTGCTCTTTATTCACACGAATTTGACTGAATCCAAACAGTATTCTGGCGGTGATGCTTAACCGTGCGTAGTATCGAAGCCCTCGCTCACGAAAGTGAGTCGTGCGAACTTCTACGCTGCAGACTTAAATGCATAGGCCAAGACATTGACCTCATTGCTATATACCGCAGCCCTGACTGCAGTGCAGATGACTTCCTAATAGAGAAGCTAGGCTCCTGGACTTCGAAGTGTCGAAGTCTCGTAGTTGGCGACTTCAACGCCCCAACAGTTGACTCCATCTATAGTCAACTCCTTTGATCATAAACTGCTGGAATCTAGTATATCGTTAGCTCTAGTCCAACATATCATTAAGCCCACGCGCTATGACTCACAGCACTCCTCCTCAACTCTGGACCTAGTGTTCTCCCACGGTGAGGATGTAGATCTCATACATCTTCCTCCTTTAGGAAGAAGTGACCATGCTGTGCTCACCTTCAAGTTCACAGCAACGGCAGCAAGAGCCAAAATCCCAGCTCGACCAAACGTTTTGGAAAGCTGATATAAGTGGAACCGTCTCAGTAGCCAACTAAATAAACTGGTACATCGACCCAGAGTCCCAAGTAGAAGCCACATGGAACCAATTTAAGCAACTTTACGCCCAAGTACTGAAACTTTTCATCCCTTGGTCTGTCCCAAAGGGTCAGAAACACTGTCCCCCTTGGATAAACCGAGAGATTCGTAAGTTACTCAGATGTAAACACAAATGTTGGAACCTGTTTGCCACACTTGAGACTTCTGAGATCAGGCAATTGTATAACACTGCTAGAAATAAAGCTACTGCAGAAATCCGCCAATCAAGGATGAAGTTCGAAGCACACCTGGCTCAAAATGTAAAGGCACAACCTAAGAAAATTTTCTCGTACATGAACTTCAGGAATAAAACATCCAATGGTGTCCCAAACCTGACTATTGACAATGGTACAATCGAAGAAGATCAAGAAAAAGCAGAAGCAATGGCAGGAGTCATCACTGCCTATAGGATCAGCTCTGGCTGCATCAGAAGAACATGGGATAGATTCCGTTGACATCGACTAAAGCATCGTGCCCAACTGCCTAATGAAACTAGATGTAGGGTGCATTGGGTCAAGAGGGAAGCACTTAACCATATCAATGTTTAATTCCTCAAAAGCATCTTTTAGCTCAGTTACTAAGTCATTGCATAACTCTTTATAACTGCTCGGTTTGCTAGGACCACCGTATATACCTATCAGGGATACACTACTGAGGAGTGGTGCTGTACTTCTACCTAACAAGGGTCATAGCTGCTGGTTAGAAGGCTTAGAGATGGACAATCCGTCAACATTCAACTGCAGATCAATCTTGTTGTAGGCACTTTCAACCACAGACATCTCCATGTAGTGCTGCAAACATTTTTGGAGACCAATGTGGCAATACATTCCGTCTCCAAGTAGTCTTGACTCGCAAAAGCCACACATTCTGAGGACACTTCTAACAGTTGTTGGTAGTTGAGGCAATTTCGCACGGAATATCTCCAAGATTCTGTTAGCGGCTGCTTGTGATATGTTCGCGGTCACCATAATATTGAGTAGCATACTTGTCATTTCATCACGTTCAGAAGAGACTTGTGGGCACATTCGTGAAGTACTAGCAGCTGGTGTTAGGCTGCTGCAAGGTGGCGATGGCACTACCTCGGTTTTGATGGTCATGGTATCAGTGTTCACTGAAGACGACTCGACTTCAACAGGAAGGACAGCGTGTGACAGCCTCCGTTGACGTCAACGCTAGTAACTGCTCATAGTTGCGTTTGTACCTTCTGTAAAATGTGCTGCGATGGTTGGTCAATCGTAGGTTACGCTGACGTAATGTTTTTAGGCTTAATATAGGGTATTTAGTGTTAGACTAGGAGAAAAATTAAAACTGGACCACAGCGACCACTTACCTGCATCGTGCACAGTTTAAAAGTGCGCGCACAATGTGTGACTGTAAGCCAATTAAACAAAAAAAAATTGGTTGCGCTGCAATTAACATTAATCACTAATGTTTTCATAAACTCCACTGATTGGTCAGTAAGCATGAACCAACATATAACACCATCTTTGTTACACGATATAGTGTGACTCATACGAGTCACATGAGTGACATTATTAGCAAATACCTTGACCCCTTATATTATCACAGTCAAAGCGACAATAAGAAGTCACACGTAGATTCCTCAGTGTGACTGCAATGTAATTCTATTGGTCAATATTCTTAAAGTATCTACGTTTATAAACATGCATACATACACATATGTGTATGCGTGTGGGTCTGTTTGGATTAGTGTATGACGGAAAACGCTCCTACGAACTAGAGGGAATAACACTTCCATCAGTTCAGACTCACTTGGACTCAGGTGTCATAATTAGCCGCGACTTAAAAACTACAGCACACTGTCGCGCGGTGGCTGCACGTAGTTTCAGGTCATTATGGGCAATTCGCAGAGCCTTCACTAGGACCACCAGAGATATGTTCACCTCCTTATATACATCTCTGGTGAGGTCAAGACTGAAAAACTGTCTCCAGGCCGCCAGTCCTTGTCTGAAAGGGGACTCACACATTCTAAAAAGGGTTCAAAGGAAGGCAACACGTATGATTCACGGCATGACTAACTTACCATACGAGGAAAGACTAGACAGTTTGAATCCCTTCTCACTGTCATACCGTAGGCAGAGAGGAGATTTAATCGCAATGTCTAAAATTTTAAATAATGACTACGGACCTGACCTATTCTCTCTTTTCCTTCCTGCCAGGCGGTCGGAACACCTTAGAGGACATAGCAGGAGAGTTCAAAAGCCAAGAAGAAATCATATTGCTGTTGAGTACTGGTTCTCACATCGAGTCATAAACTCTTGGAATCGACTCCCAGACGAAGTAGTGTCTGCAACCTCAACTGATTCGTTCAGGAAGGGTTTGGACAACCACAGAAATTTGCTAGAAAAGGATTAACATAGGCTGAAAGCCTTCTATCCTCAACCAATGAATTTGAATCTGAATCTGAGAGATTGTAACGTCCTACACGAAGCGCGCACGCGTAATTGACTACGATAGAAAACGCTAAATAATTCCCATTATTTAAATATATTTTACGTAAATAATGAGGAGAAGGGTGTTGAATACCGAGGTAATTATGATGATTTCATGATCTTTACAAAGTTTCACATTGAGAAAGGAAACTGATGAGTTGGTTATTTGGTCAGATAACGGTGAAGAGAGACAGTCATTTAATTGGAATGTACTGTGTTTGAAATCTTTTTTATTTAACTCATCATTTCCTGACTGAAGTTCTGTCACTTTTTTATTTCCAGATTATGGTCATCACTTCCGCAATCACTCAGTACATTCAGACACTCAAATGGGATTAAAAGGGATAATACGTGTGTGAATGATGAAATATTTGTGATATTATGAATGTATTTATTGAAATAAATATTTTTCTTTGGAAATTTTGCACTCCACTCATACATTATTAATACTTACTGTTTTTTCGAGTTGCAAAGTGATGCCAGTCAGTGTACAAGATGTAATATTCGTGTAAGATGTCATATTTGCACGTGACTGAATTTGGGCATAATGGCTTACTATTATGGACGTGCTTTTGAGTGATTGCTCCCTCTAGTAGACGGTAAACAGGCGATGTGCACATCGAAAGCCTATCTAATAATTAAGTTGCAGTATTTTATGACAACCAAAATCATCGATGAAGTTTAGTGGCGTGGTCAATCAATATACAAGTTTAAGTGTTGATGTGATCATGTAAGAGCGTACTGATACGAAGTGATAACGCAAGAAGAGTAAAGTAATAATAATAATTTATATTTCGTATAAACGAGTAAGTTTGCAAGAAATGCATGTCATTTTTACAGGCACGATCAGTAGTGTTATAAATTACCATCCTACAGCGTATATCTGGGTGTGTGCTATGCCGCGCCTGATGATTGAACGCTATTTCAGGAAGAGGAGAAAATTCTGCAAAACTGTATGAAATGCAATAATTTTTGGAAGTATATTTACAAGATAAATAAAAGGAGAAGAAGCTATATAGTACTTGAAATAATAGGGAGGGTGCCGCATGCCGTTCAGTAGCTATGGTCGTGGACACTAAGGTGAATCACCCCATTCTGCAGGAACAGCAATATGCAATTTGTCGGCTCGAGATCTCTATGAGGGCTTGAATCTTTATCTTGAAAAAGATATTAATGATCGCCTAGACATATCATGCTTCTACCTTTAAACATACGCCATTGGGTTAGCCTATTGCTGAGATGCTACCACGTGGGCTCTGCACAGATTTATGGGGCATCTTATAAATTAACATGCTTTCTTTTGTCGTATCTTCGAATATCACTTCACAATGTCTCATCTTATTCGTTTTCTAATAACGTCTTCACTTGCTCATTATATTCCAATAAACCTAACATTTTATAGCTCTTTATGAATTTGATTCGACTTATTCTATTCCTATTCTCTATAGGGTACGGTTGTGCACCAAATGCACAAAAAGGTATGAAATTAAAACAACCGGCTTGTGGATAATTGTATTAAACCAAAAGTGGATATCATGATAGTAAGACCTATATGGGTAGCATTATACATTGCAAATGAACTTTGTCAGCCTAGGGATTATAGTCTCCCAATAAGTTTCTTTTATGAATGCATCTATTAATGATACATTGCTCTTACCTATTTCATTACACTTTAATGATTCACCTTTGCATCTTTACTTTTCTAAAACAGCTTACTATCCTTTGTAAACGTTGTACTTACCTCAATATTGGTTGGTTATCGTATACCTACAACTACGGGTTGAAAACGAAACGAAGTCGATTTTTCTGCGCAACCTGGAGGACTGCTGTTTAATTCAATAATGATACGACATGGGTCAGACAATGAGTGTATTTATATATATCAAATATTTAGCTGTTCAAACATTATTAACTTGTAGACAATCTACTATTTGTCATTATATCATACTTGATCGTGCCTGTAAAAATGGCATGCATTTTTCATGTAAATTTATGTTTACATGAAAATATAAATTATGATCATATTATTATTATTAATGTTGAATGCTAACCATATTGGTCTAAGCATGGAAACTATCACGTTTCCGATGAAAATATAGCTTTGTTCAAACATTGGTGTTGTGTTATTAATCAAAGCAACCTAGACTTAAAGCAAGCAACAAATATGAATAAAGAGCATGTTTCAGCTTCAATAAAGGCCTAGGTAGTTAAGATCAGATAGAGTATAACGGTGCGTAAATAAAAAGATTATTGTGAGGTAGGTAAGTGATATTTAAGTGAGGAGTGAATTCAAAGATCTGGAAGATTAGAAGCCTTAGAACATGCTGACCTGTAAGATGCCCCACGAATTTCTGTGGGGCCCAATGGGTAGCATCTTGACAAGAAGCTGAACAGGTTTGTAGATATTAGGAGCCAAAGCACTTCTTTTATCTATAATTAGATCTGTACAACCCTTATTATTATTTTTGTTGAGGGTCCAGACTAATGTTCAATTCTCGAGCTGTCAAAGAATGCATGTTGCTGTCCCACAGATTGGAGCGATTCACATTTGTGACCACTACCATATCTGCTGATCAGCATGCACCACCCTCCCTCCCTTCTGATGTTAAGCTCTGAGATTTTTTTGCAAACTGTAGTTGCAGTGTGGTGAGGGCTGTCTACTAGCCAAATTGGTAGACAGTAATTTACGTCAATATTTACGTTCCCGAGATTTGTCGTGAGAAAATGTGAACAAAGATTGATTCAAAACCGACCACAGCAGACTTTGCGTAGGCGGATGCAGTTAACATATAGATGATCTGACATTCAAGAAACAGTCACAAATAGATGAAAGATTAACTTTACGTGAGAAACAACCAATCGGAAGGCTGTGTTTGTTTGCTTAAATATCCATAGTAATGTACATGAAAATATATAAATATGCGTTGATTTCCTTAATAAATGATCTGTTGCCTGACTCTTGCCTCCTGTCGTTACAGCAGTATTGCATTGCTATCTATTTGTTACCTCATTTCTGCGGCTACCTGGGCAGCCTTTCCAGCTTCGTACATTTTACGAACATTCCACGTCCCCATTACCTAATGATTTCCTTTGAGACAGTGGTGTTAAACGCGACATAAGAATAACAGACTATATGTAATAAATAGGATATACGTTTAACTCCATTACAGATAAGATTCTATTTTGATAAATCACAGTGTTATACAGTAATATTGACTGATACTGACGTTTCGAGCAAAAACTATTGCTGCTCATAATCATATTAAGTCGCTCACACAAGCTTTTACTTCATTTATGTACACTGGTGAAATCGAATAGACATTTGAATATCTTATACTGATTTTTATTCAGTATATATTCAGTGCCCACGTCTTATGCTTATACCAGGATATACGTTTCATTACGTACTTGAAGTGCCTAGACTACCAACACAAGTCGTGTACGTACAGGAACCTACGTTTGCTAGGTTATATTTCATTATTACAGTGCGGTCACATGTTCAAATTCTATTTTCTTGACGACAGTGAATACTAATATTATACGCAACCGGATCAAACTTAACTAAAGCATTTTACGCAAGGCTTGATGACGCATTGAGGAAATAATAACAGTTTAAGACTGACGCATTTCACACAATTATTACTACGTTGTCTATCATTCTCGTTAACTCTGCAATGTCCTCAAAATGACAAGTAAAAGAGACAAAGTTAGTCGACATAAATGCATATATTTGCAAGGAAACAATAATCAATCAAGTTAAAAATAATTCAGCATGAAAGAGAACATATCTACACTAAAGAGAGCTGGTAATAATCCAGTGAAAAAATTACAGTTGTAGAGTTTTTACAGCTATGTAGTCATCATAAAGTCCACTAAACATTCTATCCGCAACATCTGTATCAATTCGCCTCCGTTGGGGTGGTGTTGGACCAGTCTTTGCAGTTTTTGTCGCCGCCAGATCCATTTGGAGAAACCGAATGTGATCTTTTCAAACAGAGATTGAGATTATATTCCTTCGAATACCTTCAAAAGCTTTGAGAAATATCTGAGGGTGTGTATATAACAGGTGAACTGGTCATGCCTCTGGTAAGCAATTCCCCATTTCAGGCACACTGAATATGTCAACAGGAGAGGGAACTATCTATCATAGAGCTGGTGAAATTCTATATAATCGTCCTTATATTTCACGACAAATTTGAGGAATTGTAGAACTTCCGAAATATCTCTCACACTTTATCTTTTGTAGAAAGCAAATAGTATACGAGTGACTCTCTTATCCATCCGTTACAACCAACTGAAAGAGATCAATTCTTCAAACTTTATATTTCTTTGATTAAGTTACCCAGTAATATTCTTCGGTGAGGTTCAACAATAGCGTCTCAGAAGTGCGAACACCCCAGTGACCTAGAACGCGTGCTAGTCGTTGGCTAACGGCATCTATCATTATCATAGCTGAAATACCAATGCAATTCACCAACTAAGGAGCGAATTGCACCCATATCACGTTTTAAAGTACTGTCTGGACAATGCGTTAATAGCTAGTTAGAGTTAGGATTAGGGTTAAATTAAATATTGGGGTTAGGGTTAGGTCTACGGTGAGGATAAAGGTGTTGTTAGGGTTAGTGTTAGGTTTAGGGTCAGGATTAAGGTTGGTTTATACCTAAGGATAGATTTAGAGTTGATGTCATTTAATAATAACAATAATTTATATTTTCATGTAAACATAAATTTACATGAAAAATGCATGCCATTTTTACAGGCACGATCAAGTATGATATAATGACAAATAATAGGTTGTCTACAAGTTAATAATGTTTGAACAGCTAAATATTTGATATATATAAATACACTCATTGTCTGACCCATGTCGTATCATTATTGAATTAAACAGCAGTCCTCCAGGTTGCGCAGAAAAATCGACTTCGTTTCGTTTTCAACCCGTAGTTGTAGGTATACGATAACCAACCAATATTGAGGTAAGTACAACGTTTACAAGGGATAGTAAGATTATCACTTTTTTTTAAAAGTTCAAATTGTTGAATTATATAGCACAAGCAATCGGAACAGATTCTTATTATTGTTAATTTGTAAATCTTCCACGAAGGTTTCCATCGAAGTTAAGCGACAACCACGTGCTTGAACGCTATTTCAGGAAGAGGAGAAAATCCTGCACAGCTACAAAGTGGTATAAAGTGCAATCATGAATAATACATTATTGGAAGTATATTTACAAGAAAAATACAAGAATAAGCTATACAGTACTTGATATGGTAGTGCACATTTGCAATGTATGATGCTAACCATATTGGTCTTACTGTAGAAAACTATGACGTTTTCTATGAAAATAAAGTTATTCTCAAACATGAGTGCTGTTGTCATGCTTTTTTACCATCAGAGCAGCCGAACTTTATGCGAGAGAAGGGTGTGAATGAGAAAAAAGAAAAACAAAAGAGTAAATTTCAGCTTTACTAAAGGCCTAGGAAGTTGAGACAAAATAGAGTATAATAGTAATTAGGTAGAAGGATTATCGTGAAGTATATAAGTGACATTTTAGAGAGAAGTGGCTAGAAGGATTAGAACCTGTTAAATATGGTGACCTGTAGGATGTCTGGCGAACTTGTGTATGGCCCATGGGATAGCATCTTGACAAGAAACTGAGCAGGCCTGTAGATGTTAGGAGCGAAAGCATTATTTTTTTTACAAGCTAAAACTGTACAGTCACTGTTGTTTTAGTTTGTTTTTTCAAAATTTTTTTAAAGTCAATTTTTTTATACTTTCAGTATCTAAACTCATGTTTAATTTGTTGCTGCTATATTTTGATTGAACTAGCGTATACACATATCCTAATACTTCCTCGCGTTTACAATTGTGCCCTAACGTTGCGATTACTCGACATCCGCAACGTAATTCAAAAGGCACTTGCGAAGGAATACGATAGTGTATTGTTGCAGCAATCAACAATTCAAAAATCGAGCGAGTACAAAAAGTATCAATTGTTGACATGCATGACTTAGAGTAATAAACAAAGCAAAGTACAATTACACAGTGAAAGTATACTGCGATGATGAGTAATAAAACGGGTCACTACAAATTCTCGAGCTGCCAAAATAATGCGTGTTGCTGTCCTACAGATCGGAGCGATTCACATTTGTGACCACTACCAAATCTGCTGATCTGTGTCAACTGTAAGCTGGGATGTGACCGCATATCTCTGTGCTCTCTTCATGCCGTAGTTAATAAATGCATTCTTGAACAGACGTAAAGGTTATATTCGAGTGATTTTATTGCATATATCCCGCTAATTATAAAGTCGATTCCCGTTGCTGTGGTGATTCAATGACAACTTGTTTTTAAATGCTTTTTAAATAGCATTTTATGCACTGAAAACTTTTCTGATGTATATAATATCGGCGGCATAATGTACTTGAACTACCTGAGTGTATTTATTGAAATAAATATTTTTCTTTGGAAATTTTGCACTCCACTCATACATTATTAATACTTACTGTTTTTCGAGTTGCAAAGTGATGCCAGTCAGTGTACAAGATGTAATATTCGTGTAAGATGTCGTATTTGCACGTGACTAAATTTGGGCATAATGGCTTACTATTATGGACGTGCTTTTGAGTGATTGCTCCCTCTAGTAGACAGTAAACAGGCGATGTGCACATCAAAAGCCTATCTAATAATTAAGTTGCAGTATTTTATGACAACCAAAATCATCGATGAAGTTTAGTGGCGTGGTCAATCAATATACAAGTCTAAGTGTTGATGTGATCATGTAAGAGCGTACTGATACGAAGTGATAACGCAAGAAGAGTAAAGTAATAATAATAATTTATATTCCGTATAAACGAGTAAGTTTGCAAGAAATGCATGTCATTTTTACAGGCACGATCAGTAGTGTTATAAATTACCATCCTACAGCGTATATCTGGGTGTGTGCTATGCCGCGCCTGATGATTGAACGCTATTTCAGGAAGAGGAGAAAATTCTGCAAAACTGTATGAAATGCAATAATTTTTGGGAGTATATTTACAAGATAAATAAAAGGAGAAGAAGCTATATAGTACTTGAAATAATAGGGAGGGTGCCGCATGCCGTTCAGTAGCTATGGTTGTGGACACTAAGGTGCATCACCCCATTCTGCAGGAACAGCAATATGCAATTTGTCGGCTCGAGATCTCTATGAGGGCTTGAATCTTTATCTTGAAAAAGATATTAATGATCGCCTAGACATATCATGCTTCTACCTTTAAACATACGCCATTGGGTTAGCCTATTGCTGAGATGCTACCACGTGGGCTCTGCACAGATTTATGGGGCATCTTATAAATTAACATGCTTTCTTTTGTCGTATCTTCGAATATCACTTCACAATGTCTCATCTTATTCGTTTTCTAATAACGTCTTCACTTGCTCATTATATTCCAATAAACCTAACATTTTATAGCTCTTTATGAATTTGATTCGACTTATTCTATTCCTATTCTCTATAGGGTACGGTTGTGCACCAAATGCACAAAAAGGTATGAAATTAAAACAACCGGCTTGTGGATAATTGTATTAAACCAAAAGTGGATATCATGATAGTAAGACCTATATGGGTAGCATTATACATTGCAAATGAACCTTGTCAGCCTAGGGATTATAGTCTCCCAATAAGTTTCTTTTATGAATGCATCTATTAATGATACATTGCTCTTACCTATTTCATTACACTTTAATGATTCACCTTTGCATCTTTACTTTTCTAAAACAGCTTACTATCCTTTGTAAACGTTGTACTTACCTCAATATTGGTTGGTTATCGTATACCTACAACTACGGGTTGAAAACGAAACGAAGTCGATTTTTCTGCGCAACCTGGAGGACTGCTGTTTAATTCAATAATGATACGACATGGGTCAGACAATGAGTGTATTTATATATATCAAATATTTAGCTGTTCAAACATTATTAACTTGTAGACAACCTATTATTTGTCATTATATCATACTTGATCGTGCCTGTAAAAATGGCATGCATTTTTCATGTAAATTTATGTTTACATGAAAATATAAATTATGATCATATTATTATTATTAATGTTGAATGCTAACCATATTGGTCTAAGCATGGAAACTATCACGTTTCCGATGAAAATATAGCTTTGTTCAAACATTGGTGTTGTGTTATTAATCAAAGCAACCTAGACTTAAAGCAAGCAACAATTATGAATAAAGAGCATGTTTCAGCTTCAATAAAGGCCTAGGTAGTTAAGATCAGATAGAGTATAACGGGGCGTAAATAAAAAGATTATTGTGAGGTAGGTAAGTGATATTTAAGTGAGGAGTGAATTCAAAGATCTGGAAGATTAGAAGCCTTAGAACATGCTGACCTGTAAGATGCCCCACGAATTTCTGTGGGGCCCAATGGGTAGCATCTTGACAAGAAGCTGAACAGGTTTGTAGATATTAGGAGCCAAAGCACTTCTTTTATCTATAATTAGATCTGTACAACCCTTATTATTATTTTTGTTGAGGGTCCAGACTAATGTTCAATTCTCGAGCTGTCAAAGAATGCATGTTGCTGTCCCACAGATTGGAGCGATTCACATTTGTGACCACTACCATATCTGCTGATCAGCATGCACCACCCTCCCTCCCTTCTGATGTTAAGCTCTGAGATTCTTTTGCAAACTGTAGTTGCAGTGTGGTGAGGGCTGTCTACTAGCCAAATTGGTAGACAGTAATTTACGTCAATATTTACGTTCCCGAGATTTGTCGTGAGAAAATGTGAACAAAGATTGATTCAAAACCGACCACAGCAGACTTTGCGTAGGCGGATGCAGTTAACATATAGATGATCTGACATTCAAGAAACAGTCACAAATAGATGAAAGATTAACTTTACGTGAGAAACAACCAATCGGAAGGCTGTGTTTGTTTGCTTAAATATCCATAGTAATGTACATGAAAATATATAAATATGCGTTGATTTCCTTAATAAATGATCTGTTGCCTGACTCTTGCCTCCTGTCGTTACAGCAGTATTGCATTGCTATCTATTTGTTACCTCATTTCTGCGGCTACCTGGGCAGCCTTTCCAGCTTCGTACATTTTACGAACATTCCACGTCCCCATTACCTAATGATTTCCTTTGAGACAGTGGTGTTAAACGCGACATAAGAATAACAGACTATATGTAATAAATAGGATATACGTTTAACTCCATTACAGATAAGATTCTATTTTGATAAATCACAGTGTTATACAGTAATATTGACTGATACTGACGTTTCGAGCAAAAACTATTGCTGCTCATAATCATATTAAGTCGCTCACACAAGCTTTTACTTCATTTATGTACACTGGTGAAATCGAATAGACATTTGAATATCTTATACTGATTTTTATTCAGTATATATTCAGTGCCCACGTCTTATGCTTATACCAGGATATACGTTTCATTACGTACTTGAAGTGCCTAGACTACCAACACAAGTCGTGTACGTACAGGAACCTACGTTTGCTAGGTTATATTTCATTATTACAGTGCGGTCACATGTTCAAATTCTATTTTCTTGACGACAGTGAATACTAATATTATACGCAACCGGATCAAACTTAACTAAAGCATTTTACGCAAGGCTTGATGACGCATTGAGGAAATAATAACAGTTTAAGACTGACGCATTTCACACAATTATTACTACGTTGTCTATCATTCTCGTTAACTCTGCAATGTCCTCAAAATGACAAGTAAAAGAGACAAAGTTAGTCGACATAAATGCATATATTTGCAAGGAAACAATAATCAATCAAGTTAAAAATAATTCAGCATGAAAGAGAACATATCTACACTAAAGAGAGCTGGTAATAATCCAGTGAAAAAATTACAGTTGTAGAGTTTTTACAGCTATGTAGTCATCATAAAGTCCACTAAACATTCTATCCGCAACATCTGTATCAATTCGCCTCCGTTGGGGTGGTGTTGGACCAGTCTTTGCAGTTTTTGTCGCCGCCAGATCCATTTGGAGAAACCGAATGTGATCTTTTCAAACAGAGATTGAGATTATATTCCTTCGAATACCTTCAAAAGCTTTGAGAAATATCTGAGGGTGTGTATATAACAGGTGAACTGGTCATGCCTCTGGTAAGCAATTCCCCATTTCAGGCACACTGAATATGTCAACAGGAGAGGGAACTATCTATCATAGAGCTGGTGAAATTCTATATAATCGTCCTTATATTTCACGACAAATTTGAGGAATTGTAGAACTTCCGAAATATCTCTCACACTTTATCTTTTGTAGAAAGCAAATAGTATACGAGTGACTCTCTTATCCATCCGTTACAACCAACTGAAAGAGATCAATTCTTCAAACTTTATATTTCTTTGATTAAGTTACCCAGTAATATTCTTCGGTGAGGTTCAACAATAGCGTCTCAGAAGTGCGAACACCCCAGTGACCTAGAACGCGTGCTAGTCGTTGGCTAACGGCATCTATCATTATCATAGCTGAAATACCAATGCAATTCACCAACTAAGGAGCGAATTGCACCCATATCACGTTTTAAAGTACTGTCTGGACAATGCGTTAATAGCTAGTTAGAGTTAGGATTAGGGTTAAATTAAATATTGGGGTTAGGGTTAGGTCTACGGTGAGGATAAAGGTGTTGTTAGGGTTAGTGTTAGGTTTAGGGTCAGGATTAAGGTTGGTTTATACCTAAGGATAGATTTAGAGTTGATGTCATTTAATAATAACAATAATTTATATTTTCATGTAAACATAAATTTACATGAAAAATGCATGCCATTTTTACAGGCACGATCAAGTATGATATAATGACAAATAATAGGTTGTCTACAAGTTAATAATGTTTGAACAGCTAAATATTTGATATATATAAATACACTCATTGTCTGACCCATGTCGTATCATTATTGAATTAAACAGCAGTCCTCCAGGTTGCGCAGAAAAATCGACTTCGTTTCGTTTTCAACCCGTAGTTGTAGGTATACGATAACCAACCAATATTGAGGTAAGTACAACGTTTACAAGGGATAGTAAGATTATCACTTTTTTTTAAAAGTTCAAATTGTTGAATTATATAGCACAAGCAATCGGAACAGATTCTTATTATTGTTAATTTGTAAATCTTCCACGAAGGTTTCCATCGAAGTTAAGCGACAACCACGTGCTTGAACGCTATTTCAGGAAGAGGAGAAAATCCTGCACAGCTACAAAGTGGTATAAAGTGCAATCATGAATAATACATTATTGGAAGTATATTTACAAGAAAAATACAAGAATAAGCTATACAGTACTTGATATGGTAGTGCACATTTGCAATGTATGATGCTAACCATATTGGTCTTACTGTAGAAAACTATGACGTTTTCTATGAAAATAAAGTTATTCTCAAACATGAGTGCTGTTGTCATGCTTTTTTACCATCAGAGCAGCCGAACTTTATGCGAGAGAAGGGTGTGAATGAGAAAAAAGAAAAACAAAAGAGTAAATTTCAGCTTTACTAAAGGCCTAGGAAGTTGAGACAAAATAGAGTATAATAGTAATTAGGTAGAAGGATTATCGTGAAGTATATAAGTGACATTTTAGAGAGAAGTGGCTAGAAGGATTAGAACCTGTTAAATATGGTGACCTGTAGGATGTCTGGCGAACTTGTGTATGGCCCATGGGATAGCATCTTGACAAGAAACTGAGCAGGCCTGTAGATGTTAGGAGCGAAAGCATTATTTTTTTTACAAGCTAAAACTGTACAGTCACTGTTGTTTTAGTTTGTTTTTTCAAAATTTTTTTAAAGTCAATTTTTTTATACTTTCAGTATCTAAACTCATGTTTAATTTGTTGCTGCTATATTTTGATTGAACTAGCGTATACACATATCCTAATACTTCCTCGCGTTTACAATTGTGCCCTAACGTTGCGATTACTCGACATCCGCAACGTAATTCAAAAGGCACTTGCGAAGGAATACGATAGTGTATTGTTGCAGCAATCAACAATTCAAAAATCGAGCGAGTACAAAAAGTATCAATTGTTGACATGCATGACTTAGAGTAATAAACAAAGCAAAGTACAATTACACAGTGAAAGTATACTGCGATGATGAGTAATAAAACGGGTCACTACAAATTCTCGAGCTGCCAAAATAATGCGTGTTGCTGTCCTACAGATCGGAGCGATTCACATTTGTGACCACTACCAAATCTGCTGATCTGTGTCAACTGTAAGCTGGGATGTGACCGCATATCTCTGTGCTCTCTTCATGCCGTAGTTAATAAATGCATTCTTGAACAGACGTAAAGGTTATATTCGAGTGATTTTATTGCATATATCCCGCTAATTATAAAGTCGATTCCCGTTGCTGTGGTGATTCAATGACAACTTGTTTTTAAATGCTTTTTAAATAGCATTTTATGCACTGAAAACTTTTCTGATGTATATAATATCGGCGGCATAATGTACTTGAACTACCTGAGTTGCACTTGCTGCACTTGTTTCAGTAAATGTCGCTTGATACTGATATCTGCACAATGTCACGGACTAAATGAGGTTCAGTATTCACAATTTAAAGTATATTTTTGAAATTTCATGGAATCATACTGGCATATTCGGCCTATTTATTGAAATGGTATTGTCTTAATTAGTTTGGTAGTTGTTGGTATCCACAGCGGAATTTCAGTTTTCGTGTTCCCACCACAGTCTGACTTCCATTTTAAGACAGAAAGCACTAGTACAATGGATATAATATGTTATGTAGCATTGTTGTGAACTTGTGTTTTAAGTGGCCTTTATTTTGAGGGAGGATTTAATTGCTACAACATTCCGATTTCATAGAAATAACTTAGGCTCATACGTAAAAGAAACTTATTAGCTTAATGGGAATACGGATAAGTTGTTTAGAAGGTAAGAAATACTTTATTTTTCAGTTTATTCGTATAAATACTATTGCGCATCGAGTTGCGCTGCAATTATATATGTATATTTATTCCTGTTTATGCAGGAACATACCAATTGTACAGGCATGGATAAGTTATTATGTAAATTACACATGTTTCGATGTATGTTGAATTTACAGTTTGTTTATTCTTTCTGACATTAGAGTCAGTCGGAACAGTCTGCAAAATAGTCTGTCTGTGTAACACATAGAGAGATATTAAGATACGTTAAGATACGTATCCTCAAACAGACAAGAAATCTCGTTTGTAAAACTACTACCCAACACAATAAGTGGAATAAAATGGACATAAACCGACAACATGAAAAAGGTATGACTCATCACCCGCGCGCTTCGTGTAGGACGTTACAATCTCACCATATAACGTGGAAATAATTTTTCGCATTCTGGAATATCGTGGTCTATATTTGACTACTACATAATTATAGCTGATATTGCTTGCCCCTCCGGTAGCTAAATATCCAAATTTATCACCTCCAGAATACTGTTTGGATCCAGTGAGATTCGTGTTAATAAAGAGCAATCTGTCACAAAAGAACCATAGAGAAGTCCTCAGTTTTGTGGTTTATAATTATCAGAGTTAACTCGTTTGATAGTGGTCTATTTTTGTTTGTACTTCATACCTGTTTATTGTTGTTTTTATCTATTTAGATAATATAACAGTATTTCACACACTTTTGTCAATTTTTGAGAAAATTTTATAATCTTTACCTGCATAATGGTCAAAGTTATTAAACGAGTTAGCACTGTTAAGAGACTAGCATCAAATAGTCAGCAGGACACTAAAAACATCAGTCCTGACGATGGATTTGCACTAAGATCAATCGATACACCGAGAGTTTTAGTACCAAACTTAACGGAAGAACTTATTGATAACGTAGCGAGTAATACTATTGATCTAAAGATCCTTCAGAAATCCATAACAGACCTGCAGGCTAAGTTTGAAAGTATTACTCCTTTCCTCCAACTTTGTGATCCATCACAAGAGATTTCCTTAGATTCACTCCTCAAATCTGAGCACCTGCTAGACTTTTTGACTGCAGAGGCTGTAAAGAGGGTCATGTCCTCATACAATGTTTTAGGATATAATATACCTGACAATGTACCTATTGTCAAACTTAAAGCAATCTGTCTACAGGCATGCAACATTTCAGTATCTGACTGCCAGGTTCTGCGTCTTCGTAAGAAATCCGCAAACCACCCATGTCCTGTACTGTTCAAATTTAAGTCTGTTGATCTAGCTAAGAAATTTTTGGAGTCTGGCAAAACTCTTAGCTCCTCAACACCCTACACCAAAATCAGGATTGTACCTGATTTAACTTCTTGCCAAAGACGGTGCCGCGCAGGTAAATTGAATGAGAACAACCCCAATAAGACAACCGAAGTTAATACTTCCCTCGTTGTATTGCCTTATGACCAAGAGCACCAGACAATATCGCATACACAAACTAAGAGTAGTCAAGCAACTGTTGAAGACCTAGCTCTAAATACGGAAATTTCAGACATAGAAATGTTAACAGATCACAGTATTGACGTGCAACCCTTGCACACTGGCACTTATGCCAAACCCTCGAAAAAGTCTAAGCTGAATTCAGTTGTACACTCTGAATCTCTCGGGAAGTCATATACCGCACAACCTCTTAGCACGGCAACTGTGAAGCAGCAATCACATGTGGCCACCCAGGTAGGCGTAAATACAAGGCGATATGATAAGCGTCCTATTTCCGTTAGGAACACCAAAAGAACTGTTGATACTATTCAACAGAAATCCAGTTTATTGGGAAATCCTAATGATCACCAGCAGCCCAAATTACACAAGCCGAATAATACGGAAAAGGCTAAACCGAACGTTAGACCCAGAACACTAAAGCCCATAATTACGAAAGCTTCGAATGGGTCACTGGCTCATTCTACTGGTGGACAATCATCTAAACTTAGTCATGTTCCTGAAGTTAGACGTAATTCACATACCGTAGGAGCTTACTCATTTCCGACTTCCACTACTAGTCCTGTGATAAGAAAAAATAATCGTCACATTTCTCACCAAACACTTCGAAAACACGAAGTTGCTCAGCCCCTCACGAATGCACTCCCAACCATGATGTACAGGAAACACCAGTTTGAGAATACAGACGTTAGTCCAAAAACACGTATAGCGCCCTGTCATAATTCTCATGCATTCAGTAGGAGTCACATGCCAATTTCAACACAATGCTCATCATGGCCTAGGAAGTTCTCTAACCAGACACAAGGATCTAAGTCATATGCACACAACAACACGCCGACCACCCATTTCGGTTATAACTATGCAGACTACATGACTCTAGCCAACCCATATGACCAAAATTTTCTCCAGCGACAACTGGCAGAAACGCCTGGGATCATGCACATAGCACAAATGATGTCAGACCAATTCCTTGCTGGTATAGCAAACACCTTACAACAGGGAAACTGCTTCTTCCCCGACAGATAGCAAACACTTTATACACACCTAATACCAATAGTAATACCTTAGATTATCATACTAGTATCTCCCATAGCACGCAATATCTAAACGACCAACCACTCACGAGTGACATCTCACAACCCATCCCTAAGTATCAAACTAAAGAAAACGTCTCTAGTGATCAAAATGTTGCAATTAATGAATCCAATAACGACTGCACATATTCAGCTGATAACCATAGAGCATTTTATTATGATATTGCCCATACACTAAAACCACTTAGTCAAAGTCTATCAGTCATCCTCATAAACGCTAGATCAGTTCTTAACAAACATTTAGCATTATGTACGTTAGCCTCTATATGCAATCCGTCGCTGATCATGATCACTGAAGCCTGGTGCTCAAGTGATATTACGGATGATAGCTTATCAATTGATAAGTACAATCTTTTTCGAGGGGATAGGGAAACAGGTCGTGGGGGTGGAACACTCATATACGTTAAACAACCCATTTGTGCAACGCATTTTAGTCACCCTATTCTGTCACAACTTAATGATTCGGTGTGGGTCGAAATAAAAGTTCTCAGAAGTAAACCTATCCTTATAGGGTGTGTATACCGACCGCCATCATCCAACCGCGAATACGATAACGTACTCAGCAACGTATTTAGTGTTGCATCCAATCTTCCCTTCAGTTATAATATAATTGGAGGTGATTTCAATTTGCCTGATATATCATGGCGTACACTTCGTGGACCCTCGAGGTATGATAATCTTCTTAATTCCATCATTACAGGAGGATGGACACAACACATAAATGTACCCACTAGGTCCGATAACATCCTTGATCTTATATTCACGATCAACGTAGCACCATCTACAATTCATGTGGGACATGAATTCCCAGGTAGTGATCATAAAATAGTTGCATGTTCGTTTAATATTTCTCCAGAAACTATACACAGAAACAAAGTTGTTCCGACACCTATAAGACTATACACGCAGGTTGACTGGGACTTGTATCAGGACTTGATTAGATACTCTAATTGGGATTCCTACTTTACCAATGACTCCTTAGAGGAAGTCCTTAAAAACTTCTATGACAATATACAGTCGGTTAATGATGTCATAGCGCCTGTGAAACTGATTAAATTCAAAATTCCTCAAGGTGATTTTATTCCAATATCATTAAGAAGAAGTATGCGGAAGCATTCATTAAGTTACTACAGACATCACGACTTATCGTCGTTAATAGCTATCAAAACAATCCTCATTAGAATCCATGAGTTAAAAAATCTAAGTCTAAGAAATAAAGAGACGCGGGCAATTCAGTCGCCACATAACACTGGAGAAATAGCCAAACTCTTCAAAAGTAGGTTAACTAACTCCAAATCAACATATCCAAAAATAATACACCTAGGTGGCATTACTCACGAAAGTGATGAGGATATATGTGAGGTGTTCAGCACGCACTTTGCCAAATTGTACACTCTAGAAAACGACCAGGATATAGATTTCCCTCGTAAAACAGATAAGTGTTTAAGCGATGTAGTCTTTAACGCCCAAGAAATCGATAAAGCTACCACAACTCTTAAGCTTACTAATACTCCCGGCCCAGATGGAATGTCTTCTGTCCTCTTAAAAAAGGGTGGAAATGACATGAATCTACTTCTTCTCAAGATATTCTCAACTTCGATAAGGAGTGGAACATATCCAAATAGCTGGAAGAAATCTTACGTTGTACCCATTCACAAAACCGGGCCTATAGCGGACATAGATAATTACCGCCCCATCAACATTACTTCCGTAGTTTCACGTGTGATGGAAAAGATTATAAAGAAGCAAATTGTTCAGTTTTTGCTCTCGAATGACTTAATATCAGCCTTCCAATACGGTTTCCTAAATAGAAGATCGTGCATTACTTGTCAATTAGATTATTTCGACCACATTACTGAGTGTGTAGACAAAGGTCGTTCAGCAGCAACATTATTCCTAGACGTTAGGAAAGCTTTTGACAAGGTTCCACATAAGAGACTCATATTGAAACTCCTATCTTATGGAATAAGTGGAAGGCTACTTGAGTGGATAACTTCTTTTCTTACAGGAAGAGAACAGTTAGTTAAAGTCAACCATCACTTATCAACATCCAAACCGATAACCAGCGGCGTAATACAAGGTAGTGTTCTTGGCCCTACCCTATTCATTGTATTCATAAATGATATTGTTTCTATGATCAAGTATGGCAAGCCATACCTCTTTGCAGACGACCTCAAAGTTGTCTATGATTTCGACTATAATGATATGAATATTGTTAGTAAAATCCAAGAAGACCTAAATAGTCTATGTAATTGGAGTGAAAAGTGGCAGTTAATGTTCAATCCAGCCAAATCTGGGATAACATACTTCGGACGTTGGAAACCTAGCATGTGTCTATACATGTACGGTGACCCTGTCTCAAACACGAACACAGTCACAGATCTCGGGGTAACATACTCAGATCTTACCTTTACTGAACATGCAAATAAGGTGGTATCTGATTGTAAACGTCTAACAGGCTTTGTGCTACGCAACTTTTACACCCCAGAAGCCAGATTAGCCATATATAAGATATGCATTCGCCCCAAACTTGAATACTGTTCCCACTTATACAGTAGCTTTAAATCAGCAGACAGAAAAAAAGTTGAAAGTGTCCAAAGATTCCTGACGAAACGCATATTAGGTTATGATCAGCAAATAGAATACCTTGACAGATGTATTCGACTGGACTTAGAACCCTTATGGTTAAGGAGAGTGAAGTGCAATTTATTTCTCTTATTCAAAGTTATAAGAAAGCACTGTAACAGTAACTCGTCTATAACCTGGGCTAATCCTAAATCGTATGGACTACGCAACCATAACTGCCTTCTCAAGGTTAACACCCATAAGCTCACCACTAGAGCTAACTTCTTCACCATTAAATATTGCAAACTTTGGAACCAACTACCCTCTGAGATTAGATCCTGTGAAAGGCCTGACAGTTTCAAAAGGAGCCTAGAAAAACATATTAACATGTCCACCCTAGCCCTTCTAAATGATCTCAACTGCTGGTAGAGTGGTGAAACCATGGCATTTCAATATTTAACTACAGACAGTACACTAGTTCCTAGACTAACCTAATAATACTTAGTAATTATGCATGTTCAATACTTGAAATTAGATTATCATTAAAATACTTAAAATGATTACTTACGCAGCAAATGTTCTCTTAGTTTATCACTCTTATTTCCCTTATAACATTCAGTTTTTGAGCCTAATGTATTCTTTGATAATACGAATTATAACAATGATTACACTCTTATTGTATATAGATTGATTTACTTTACGGCTACCTGTAAGACTCACTAACTTTCTGTAGTATTGTTAACCAAATGCTGAAATTTTGTTGGTTCTGCTAATATCTTTTTATAATATATGTAGACAGGTTACTTTGCAATGTCAAATGTTTACTATATATAAAACTGTCATGATAATTTAGTACACTTGGTCCTGCCAACCGACCTTACCTTCAGTTCATACTACCTATATTGAACCCTAACTATATTGTTCTGCTGAATCTTGTTCCACTATTCACAAAACCTATTCTTGTTATTCTTCAAGGTTTTTGTCTTCTTATAAAGTAATCTGTTCATTAGGACGCATGCATACATATATAATATGTTCATAAAGATGTACGCGGGGACCTATTGGAAGCACTCATTAAGAAAGCTAGGGAGATGGAATATGGGGTACGAACATGTCTGGTACCAAGCAATATATATGCGGTAACCATAATAATCATAGTCTCAGAGCCTAACATCAAAAAAGGTGGGAGGGTGGAGTTAGCTGATGAGTAGATATGGTGGTGGACACTAAGGTGAGTCGCCCCATTCTGCAGGAACAGCATTAAAAAATTTGAAGGCTCGAGATATTTCTGGTTTTTATGAGGGCTTAAATCTTTATCTTGAAAAAGATAAAAATGAACGCCTTGACAGATCATGCTTCTACCTTTAAATATATACCATTCACCCAGCCTATTGTTGAGATGCGACCATGTGGGATCTGCTCAGATTTATGGGGCATCTTATAAATTAACTTGCTGTCTATCGTCAGATCTTTTCATACCACTCCACAATGTCTTATCTCATTTATTTTCTGACAACGTCTTTACTTGATCCTCATTTTACTCCATTAAACTTAACATCTTATAGCTCTTCATTACTTATTATACTCCTACTCTCTGAAGGGTACGGTAGTGCACTAAATGCACAAAAAGGTATAAAATAAAAACAACTGGCATGAGGATAATTGTATTAAAACCAAAAGTTGATATCATGATAGTTTGTGATATATCTGTAGCATTATACATTGCAAATGAATGTTGTTACCCTAGGGTGTTTCCTTTATTAATGCATTTATTAATGATACTTGCACTTACCTATTTCATTACAATTTAATGATTCACCTCAGCACTTTAATTTTTCTAAAACAGATTCCAATCCCTTGTAAAAGGTGTACTTACCTCAATATCGGTTGGTTATCGTATGCCTACAACCACGGGATGAAAACGGAACGAAGTCGATTTTCCCGCTCAACCTGCAGGACAACTGTACAATTCAATAACTATACGGCCTAATTCAGAAAATGAGTGTATTATATGTATCGAATATTTAACAGTTGAAATACGATTAACTTGTAGACAATCTACGATTTGATATTATATCATACTTGATCGTGCCTGTAAAAATGGCATGCATTTTCATGTAAATTTGTAAATTTATATGAAATACATTATTATTATTATCACATGGACAGATGAACGCTCGTTGGGCACCATATATCCCTCACCAACTGCAACCCACCTTTCCTTAGATAATGTGATGAACTTATATCCATAATGTTGCTGAGCAGTTAATATTCTCAACTCCTGTCGGAACAGCTGAATTTCATAAACCTTCCTCACGCTAAGAAAATACCCACAAGCAGTAGAAATCCATTAATTAATGCGTCCGAAGCTTATGTACTTACTCCCAACAATGACATTGCAGATCAAATGAGATAAACACGTCACTGATTTCAAAGTAACACATCAATGAACTATAATTCGAGGACTCTGCACACAACGAAGTTATGTATGAATATTGACTTCAAGCTTTATTTTTTTCCCAGGCACTTGTAATCCATCCACCAAAGACCTGTTTTTTTTGTTAATGCGAAGACAATACTCCTGTATTTCCTGTTGTGTTGCACTCACTGATAATCTAGCAGATTTTTCCAACGTTGCACAGAAATGATTGTATATAAGTGAAAACGCTGTTTTATACTACTGGGATTAACATTTATCAAGTGTATGTATAATCTCCAGCGAACATGTAAAGCATATCTTGCTACTGCCTGTAAATTGTGATTGAATTATATGGTTCTATTTCTGTAACAATTTGATGATGCCTGTAAACTGGCGTCCCTCATGTACTGTACTATGAGAATAAATTTATTTATTTATTTATATAGAAATATTGTCTTCGCATTGTCTACACATGTAGCGGAAGACTAGGAATGCTTTGCTCTTCTCTTCTGCATTAGAAAGTCACTTCACAAGACTATCTATATTAAGTTCAGTGAGGACAAATAGAAGTTCTTCGGCTACAGTGTCATTGTTGTGAGAGATGGTTGCTAGCCAAATTGGTTGACAGTAACTGAGGTCAAAGGTCAAGATGGACAGGCGGATACAGTTAACATATAGAAGAACTGACACAGCCACAAGAGATGCAAGGTTAACTTTGTGTGAGAAACAACCAATCAACAGACTGTATTTTCTACTAACATTAACCTACCATAATGTACATCAAAATCTATAAATACGTGTTGATTTTCCGTAATAAACGTTCTGTTGCCTGGCCCTTGTCTTCTGTTGTTACATTATGAGTTAATTTATGAACTGTGTAGGCTTTTACAGCAATAGATTTAGCTTGGAAAATTCATAGTGAAACCAAAAGCGTGCATGTTTTACTAAATCTTATGCACTTACTGTATGGACTTGATGTTCGTCAAACTGTCATTTAACAACTGCTGAATGTTGCAGCCAAGCTAAAATTAAAACTTGTAATTGTAACATTTGTTGTCATTTCCATTGGCAACAGTTCACGATCTGTTGAGTTTGCACAACCCCAATGCCCATTTCTCACTTTGCTGATAAAACTCAAAGTGGGTTTTTTGGGAAGTTAGTACGTCATTTTTTGAGTTTCATGAATTCCACAGATTGCATTCTTTTCACTTAGTACTGAAGCTAAACTATAAGGGGATATATATTTCTAAGAAGGATGTAATACAAGGCTCATTTCTACAACTGTCGTCCTTATTAATAGAATTATCTGTCATTGAGTTTAGAGACTTTCCAGGGAACAGTCTCATCAACCGAGAATATGGTGATGAAATCTTCGACCTAGATTGTGAGAAGTGGCCATTGAATTTGGGAGATATGAAAATACTACTGGTTTTCGATCGCAGTGTCTGTGCCCTTTCTTCTGTGTTAAGTAATATAATACGGTGAGTAATAATGGGGTTAAACGTATAGTGTTAGGTAGAGAGGTGACTCCAAGTCATTCTCAATAACACAGATGCATTCACTTTGTGTAATCTCACGTATATGAGCAACCCTTATGTTTTGTCCTTGTCACTTTCTTTTTTCTCTCACATTTATACTCATTAGATTTCCATTTAATTTCTTTTTTCCCTACCTTTATGTGCTACATAGAATATGGTAACTTGAACAGGTGCACTGGCGTGCAAGCTTCTATGTTGAAAGTCAGTCAAACAGACAAATAGTCTAGGTATAATGAAATGTTAAAAGGTGGACAATAATCACGGAAATTTCAACAAATGATAATCGTATTTTTTCATTTGGTTCTTGTCTAACCGAAAAGAGTTATCTTACAATAATTCCTCCCCTTACCCGAGATTAATCTCACACTCTGTCTCATTATATCTCATGAGCTGGTTTGTTCTATCTCATAGCCTAAATGCTAAGTTGAAACACATCTGATGAAGCGTTTTTGCTTATTACCAACTAAATATAATATTTTTCAAGTGTGGAATGTAACAAATCGAACTGCTGCACTTCTGGGCTGAGTTGTGTGTTAAAACTCAGTCAGCGTTTGTCACCACAGCTGCCTAGTGTCACAACCCACCATATTGTTAATTGGTGTAAACAATTAATAATGCCGTTTCCTACGTACTGTCTGCATTTTCTCAGCTAAAATACACCGAAGAATAGACCATGTACCAAAATTCAGTAACATGGACATAAGAAATAGTGTGAATAGAAGTGAATGAAATGGGTGACTTTTTATCCATGTAGTAAGGCCAAACTAAAACACTTATCTTATGCATCATGTCCCCTAATTGTTTCACTTTTGTCTTCCCATCTGCAGGTTGTCAGTCTTCGTGGACATTCTACTGAATGTCGTCATACGCAGTGTATGCAAGCAATCTTTCAATACATCCACCTCCCACAAAGTTGTTGGTATGAAGCTTTGGGGCTATTCACTTTAAGCCGTAGTACAATTAGTATGCTTTTATTACTGATGCAATGACACTGAAGACTTGTGCATGTTGCTGTGAAGTTTGCCTGTAATAACACTCCCTGCGTAGTAAATACAAAGATGGCGATAACAATTCGTCATTATCTTTTCGTTGTGCTGATAAGTGCATATATATTAGAAAAAATTAACCTCGTCGTATTAGTTCTCAAAAATACTTTCACTAAGTGCTCATACTTCGGCTTAGTACGAAGTGCTACTCGTGGTCCATGAAATACTTTTTATTGTATTCGTAAATACCTATCAAACTATTATTATATGGAGTAGCGAGACAGAAGGAGTATGAAATTTAGGTGTTAATGTGTATTTTCAGTTACTGACACAATGAATATGTACATATTTCATTTCCAAACAAGAAAATTTCATAGAGTAATGTAGGATTGAGAGCAATGAGTTAATAGTGTATTCATTACTGTACACATTTTGTAAATATCAAACGCTTTTATTTAATTGTCTTCGCAGCTGCAAAGTTTCTTCACTGAAGTTCCACAGGGCAAAATGCTTGGTGTTGACGGATCCAGCCAGAAACATCTGCGACATAGTCGAATTATTTTTTCAACAAAAAGCGGTAATACTGATATCATTCAAAGTTAGAAGTACCCGTAAACTGAGGGACTGTAGTATAACACAGCCCGACATCCCGGCAGGGTATTCCTTATGTTGTAAAATTCCTGCAGGTACAAGTAGAATTCATGGACTGAGCATTTGTTAAATATGGATGCGTCCCACTGAGTCATCAGACGAAAGACTGGCGAAATGCGATACCTTTCACACGAGCCAGCAGATGTAGACATGTGTTACCTCTCGTGGACTCTGGGCTACGTCGAGAAGGCATTCCTTTAATTCGAGCTTCCAATGTACTCTCAATTATTGTTCGTATATATGTAATAACTCGGTGCGTTTCCTATTTTGCTTATAATTGAGGAATAATATACATTTATTCCTATCTGTGTAGGATACACCAATTGTACAGGCATGAATAAGTAAAATGTACATAATAATTTCAAAGAACACAAATGAATTTTTAAAAAAATCAGTGGTGTTCCTTCTCTAGTCTCAACTGACGGCACACTGATTGACACGATTACAGAAATAGATTGTAACGTGGTGTTTTCTATAGCTGCGAATCCTAGTTACCAAGTTTCGAATTGATATCATGCTTCTAATCCTATTAACCTATGGATATAGTTCTTCCTTCACAATACGTGGAAGCCAGGAGCACACTGTCTTCGGAAGATCTAGTTTTACTTCGTGACCAATTGGTGAGTCGCCTGGTGTTATGGCAACAATTTAATATTTTTATCAGGAAACTTCTAGGGATGTCCACCTTTACTTAGTAATTCAAAACTAAAAGTAAACTCCATGCTACCAAGTTATTCGAAAGACAGAATTGTGAGCGAACCAGTACTTGGATACACTTATTATAACGTAATTGAATAATATTAATGATAATCACAGCCTATTAACAAACCGTCTACTTCCAATCGCAATTCAAAAACAAAACCCGCTTTATAGATATGTTTAAAAGATGTATAAACGCCAACTTTATGTCCTGTCTCTATAATATGTTTGGCAATGGAGGAGCTAAGTCTCATGTTCTCACCATCAATAGGTTCTTGGGATTCTCTTTGCTTCTGGAGGCACTTACGAGTCTGCAATGAAGCTCTCACTTGAAGACAACGATGAGTCCTCCCTAAGTGGATATAGTGACTTCTTCTTTAATAGATGTCAGACACTACGTCTACATGATTCCAAATTAATCCTGCGAATTGTCGTTCTACAATCGTACCTAATGTGGCTTCAGGATAATAGCGAAAAGCAGGAAGTTTGTGAGTGCAAACTCAATAATAAGACAAAATGATGCACACCTCAGATGTCCTTACGTACCTGATTACGACGATGTCATTCAAACCCTTCAAAGTACTGGAATATGTTGTAGTGTGCATTTATCTCAGTTGAAAATTTTGGGAGAAAACAGCTAATGTTTTAAGTGGTCGAAAAACAGATTGCAGTTTCTGCCCATATATAAACACCAATCTTTGCTTGTATCCATGGTTTCCATTGACTTTTAGCACTCAAAACACACATTAGTGCAGAAGCACAAATTCGATATCAACCATATTCTTCGGTTCCTGCAACAGAAATAGGTACTTCACAACAGCTGATCGGGAAATTTACGACCGAGTAAAATTTGCCGACAGGCTGTAAAGAAATTTGTCAAAAGAAAGTCGTCGAAATGTATGCGAAGCATGCTCAGCATAAAAAATAATCATTGCATGAACCATATATTTAAGCGTCCTGCAACACAAACAAAACGAAAATTCTCAAGAACAATTCTGAACAACAATTTTCGTATAAATTCATCCAACAGGAGTCAAATAAGCACCCAAATCACGTTAACTGCCCCCCAACTCGAACCAACCAAACCGCACAAATGCCGACAAGGTGAGGCAGGTGGCGCCACTTCAAATAAGGGATATGCCATATAATCGCCACATGAATACGAGGCAATGCAATGCCAATTATTCTTACCCTGCTACTGCCACTACTCTTTCTACACCGGTTGCCATCGATACCTCCCGGTCTACCATCATCAAAGGAGAGGAAGAGAAGCACATGCTGATCATCAGATCTCTTAATGGTTACGAATAAATAAATAAATTTATCCTCTTAGTACAGTACATGAGGGACGCCAGTTTACAGGCATCATCAAATTGTTACAGAAATAGAACCATATAATTCAATCACAATTTACAGGCGGTAGCAAGATATGCTTTACATGTTCGCTGGAGATTTTACATACACTTGCTAAATGTGGGTCACATCTTATCAGTTTACTGTAAGTTTCCATCATTCGTATCTCTTCCTTTCACAAAGTCTGGATGTCCAAGGGGAAAAACACCCGGCTCGGGTACAATAGCGTGAACATCGAAACTAGTTCATATTTAAGAATCAGACAGTTGTAGGAAGCATTACATGTGAAAAATGTGCAGTTACCACACAAAAGTTCTCTTCTAGCATGCATCATGATATTCTTCGAATTCTTACCCTTGCTTTAATTCACATTCACATAAACTCAGATATTATGTTCAGAGGTAGAGGGTGTTGACGTTCATGGATAGTACGAAGTATAATGACGCCAGATCTAGTACCCACAACTTCTACAGTATTCGTTCTGCGTACTCCAAAGGCAAAGAAAAACAAGAAAATTGACTGGTCGAATTACGAGCTATATTTTGGGACCAAATTGGAGTGCGAGACGATCGCTTAACTAGCCGGGGATCGTGCATGAACGAACGAACTCAACAGGACCCTTAGACGAAACCAGCCGGAAGTAAAAACCCAGTGATCTTACCATCGGTAAAACTCCTCCGATCGGCTTGATGTGGTGCCTACTGGTCATCTTCCTATGCTAATTGGGTGTCTGTACACCGCTTTGTTTATGTTTGTCCGTTGGATCTCGTTTTTCGTTTGCTTCTTGTCCAGTGCCCATCGCACCTGGAAAAGTAAACAAGAATTCTGAGAACTTTGTAGAGGAAAATGTACCAAAAATAACATCTGGATAATCATATGCATCTACCATACAGATAAATAATGGTAAAAATAGAACATCCAAGAAATATATAATTTTCTTAGTGGGTGTAATGTGTACGGTTATAAACAAAATATTTTGTTCATGTTGCGGGATGGAATAAAAATATCGATGTGCCTGGGAAAAGAATATACATATCTCAAGTTAATGAAAATTTGGTGGATCAAACCATTTAGCCATGTGAGATAAGTGTGAAGAAGTTCTGCAAATCTGACGGTTCGTTTAGAACGCGTTTTCTTTGAGGGTTTGGCAGAAGGTTCGATAGCCTTCGCCGTGCCAGCAATTTCTTCGAGAGCTAAAAGATATTCGGTTTCTTTTCTATCGTTGGGAATGCTTGGTTCGAGGCTCATGGGATTACCTACAAAATAAGCCGGTTTCGGACGGTCGAGGCTTATAGAGTCTTCCAAGGCCTCTTCTGTACAGGACAAGAAATTTGCCCATACGTTTAATGACAAATACATAATAATAACAATTTCGATTTCGTACAACCTGGTGTTTACAAGAAATGCGTGCCATTTCTACAGGCACGATCAGTCATATTATGAATTACAATCCCGAAGAGTCACAAATTAATACTTTTTCAAAAGTTTGAATTGTTCAATTATTATATAAGACACGGGAACAGGTTATTATAAATATTAAACTGTAAACCTTTTACTAAGGTCACCACCAAAGTTGAGCGACAACCCAAACTTCGTTCCGTTTCCTGCTGATCGTTATGGTCAACCAGTGTACAGCTTATGTTTGGGTAGGTGCAATGCCACCACGTGATTAAAAGCTACTTCCTGAACAGGAGAATGTCCTGGGAAGCTGCAACATGGCATAAAATAGTATTGTGGATAATATATCACTGAAAGTACATCCACAAGATATATACAAGAAGGAGGTGGAGACTCATTGGAATGATAGTAAGCGTTTGCAATGTTCAGTGCTAACCACACTGGTCTAAGCGCGGAAACTATAGCGTTTTCGATGAAAACATAGCTTTGTTCAATCATTGGTGCTGTTGCGTTCCTAATCAAAGCAACAAATATTAAGAAAGAGTAAGCTTTTGCTTCAATAAAGGCCTAGGTGGTTTAAGAGGAAACAGAGTATAATAGTGCGTAGATAAGAAAATTATCGTGAGGTGGATAAGTGATATTTCAGTCAGAAATGAGTTCAAAAATCTGGAGGATTAGAACCCGTAGGACAAGCTAGCCTGTAGGGTGACTTAAGAATTTCTGTAGGGCTCATGAGGTGGCATCCTGACAAGAAGCTAAGCATCTGGACCAGTATTTAATTCTTGAGCTGTAAGAAAGTTCATGTTGCACATGAAGAAGTTTTCGAACGTAGGTGAAAAAAGACGTCTATGGACTGTGGTCGAAGAGGAGCAGGTTTAACTGAACCCATTGCGTTTGTAAGCCCGCTGATGTACGAGACATTATGGACTGCTGGTTGGAAGTTAAAGGGGAAAACAAACTCTTCTGGCAGTCGTAGTGTCGTGCCATATACTAGATGGGCAGCAGTACAGCCAGTTTTCAAGGCGTTTCGTATCCCTAGGAGAACTAACGTTGGTGATCCAGTTCAATGTGCATTGTTCGCAGCTGATAACCCAGCTTTCAACTGTCGGTGTAAACGATCCACCATTAGCTTGGGGATGGTATGCTGTCGTTCTAAAACGCATACAAACTGTGATTTCGCTCAAAGCGAAGAATAAGCCGCTTTCGAATTGCTGCCCGCGATCAGTTGTTATGGAGGATGGGCATCCAAAGTTTGCACTCCATTGTTTGACTAAGACCCGCGCGACCGTTTCAACAGATGAATCACTGAGGGTTACTTCTTCAGGCCACCGTGTTAAGCGGTCGACGCATGTTAGGATATAGGTATATTCGTGAGATTCTGGTAGGGGTCCAACCGGACCTATATGAATGTGTTTGAAACGAGCTTCAGGGGTGATTAGGGTGAAAATGGGACTTCTGATGCGTCTTACTACCTTGCACTTTTGGCGAGTTAAGCACGTGTGATTCCATTCCCTTACTTCCTTGTTAACAACAGGCCAACAAACCCGACTAGTTACGAGCTTGACGGTAGTTCGAATACCTGGATGGGATAAGCCATGCAACGTATTGAAGACGTTACGGCGATAACTTTTAGGTGCAATGGGGCGAGGAGTGCTCGTAAGTTTCTCGGCTTATGGCAGAGTTGTTTTCGACGACTCACTTTGAAGCTTGGTATCTTCTTTTTGAAGACTAGCCAGTTTCATAAGGTCTGTGCCGTCTATTTGGGTGAGGGAACAAATGCATGACAAAGCATCTACCACAGTGTTGTTCACTCCGGATACATGGCAAATATCCGATATAAACTGTGAAACATAGCCCAGTTGTCGTGATTCTCTAGGTGAATACTTATCTGAGGTTGAGTTCAGAGAGAACGTCAGGGGTTTGTGGTCAGTGAATATAATAAAATCATGACCCTCCACTGAATGCCGGAAATGACGTACAGCTCAGTACATTGCTGGAAATTCTCTGCTGAATATGCTGCACTTTGTTTCTGCTAATTGTAGACGCCTCAAGAAAAAAGCGAGTGTTTGCCACTCTCTGCTGACTAGTTGTTACAGAACTGCGACGACTGCAGTGACAGCAGGATTCAACCGAAAAGAAAGGGAGCAGCGTCACAACTATCCAGTGCTACGCACCCACAAACAACACGGAACAAGACAGAAAGGAAGACTTTTACAGACAGCTACAAACAGTAATGGACAACGTCGCAAATGGTGACATCAAAATCCTCATGGCGATATGAATGCCAAACTGGGAGTAGATAACACAAGAAGAGAACTCACCATGGATCGAGAGGCTGGCACTCGGAGAAATGAATGAGAACGGAGAATTATTCGCAGACTTCTGCTCTTTCAACGATTTGGTGATCGGACGGAGCGTGTACAAACACAAGGATATACACAAAGCAAAATGGAGTTCATCCGGCAGACACACTACGAACCAGACAGATTTCACCTCAATGTTTTTCAAGGAAGTGGAGACACATGTAGCCTGCCGGACACAAAGTCGAGAAGGGGAACAGATGGGGGCTCATACCATCATCTAGTTAACGGGACCTTCAGGGGAAGACGAAACCACACTTCACGTTCAAAATTTAGAAACTGGAGGACAAAACTACAAGGAATGCTTTCGCTACGGATATCAGGGCAAAATCGGACACATTACGTGGCATGTAAAAAAATGAGAATATACTATTATTATTATCACTCAGGAAACCTGTGTGGAAGAACATCGGAACTCTCTGAAGGCGATGGGTGTTCGGGGAAACGTGTACAACTGTTCTAGGAAGAAGTCAGAGACAAGACAGGGAATGGCTCTCAACGGATACCTGGAAGCTAATAGAAGAGAGGAGAGGAAGATGGTGAAGGGGAGAATGACTCAGTGCAAAGATGGGCAACAGAAGGAGAAGCTGAGTTCGATGTACACTGCACTGAATAAAGCAGTAAGGAAGAGTGCTAGGAAAGACAGAAAAATTCTACGACACACTGGCAACCGAAGCAGGGCACTCAGGCGCACGTAAAAGAGACCCAAGAACATCATATCAGATCAACACAGGTGAAACCTATAAAAGATGTCTAAGGGAACCTGATTACGAAGGAGGAGAAACAAATGAAACAATGAACTGACCACTTTAAAGGACTCTTAAATCGACCATTACCTGCAACTTGGCCAGAAATGCACCACTACCATCAGCACGTACGGAACTGCCTGCCAGTGGACACCAATCCTCCAACGAAAGCAGAGATCCTAAATGCAGTCAAGTTAATGAATCCAGTCGGGAAGGCAGCAGGACAAGACGGCATTCCTCCGGAAGCACTGAAGACGGCTCCAGAGGTTACGGCAGATGTGCTCACCCCACCATTAGGAAAGGTTTGGAAAGAAGGAAAGGTGCCTAATGACTGGAAGAAGGGTTACCTCGTCAAATTACCAAAGGGGGGCGACTTAATCCGGTGCAAGAACTGGCGTGGAATCATGCTCTTGTCCATGCCAAGTAAAATACTACGTCTCATCATCCTGGAGAGAATAGGGGATACACTGGATACAGAACTCCGTTCCCCGGAACAAGCTGGATTCAGGAAAGGCGAATAATGAGCTAATCAAATTTCACCCTACGCATTGTCATCGAACAAAGGATAGAATGGCAGTCAAACCTCTACCTCACCTTCATCGACTTCGAAAAGGCCTTCAACAGACAGCGCAGACCAAGACGTAATCTAGAAACTACTTCAACACCATGGCGTACCTCAAGTCTTTATCAACCTCATTCAACAGCTGGCTATATGACAGTGGCATGTGCCAGGTGATCCGCAGCGGAAAATTCAGTGAGGCGTTTAAAGTGAATACAGGAGTAAGACAAGGCTAGCTGCCTATTATCACCGATAGTATTCCTAATTGTGGTGGACTGGATCATGTGTCGGACTGTTTGGGCCTAGGAGACAGGAATACGCTGGATGACCGATGAGAAGACTCTGGAAGACCTGGATTTCGCTTGTGGATGATATATCTCTAGTGTCAAACAAACTTGAAGACCTGCAGGTGGAAACCAACAAACTGGCTTAAGAGGCTTACAGAGAAGAAGGCTATGAATGGCATGAATTTGTGCTATGAGAAGCTGTTGGTCTAACAGTGGATAAACATGTCTCACTGTTGTACCAGTATTCTTAATTGCGGAAGACCGTACATTGGGAGTGAGAAGACAGGAATATGCCGAACCACCGACAAAAAGACACCAACTAGAAGATCTGGGTTTCACGCGTAGATGATTGATGTTGAGTGTCACATAAACTCGACGACTTGCAGGCAAAAACCGACGAATTGGCCGAAGAAACATGTAGCGAAGTCAGGACTTCAGGTGAACATAGAGAAGACGGAGGGGATGAAGATAACCAACGCACAACAGCAAAAACAACCAGCACCAATCGCCACCGACGGGAGAGATTTAACACAGGTTACCTCCTTCACTTATCTGGGCAACCATGATCGTTTCAACTACAGGCGGATGGCACGGATGAAGATGTCAAAGTCAGAATCGGAAAGGCAAGATACGCCTTCATCAACCTGAAACCAGTTTGGAAGTCTTCTATACTCAGCATAAGGAACGAGATTCGCACTTTCAACATCAATGTCAAGTCGGTCCTTCCGTGTAACGAAAGGGATTTCCAACAGGCTGCAGACATTCATCAAGAGCTGCCTTCGCTGGTTCCATACTGAAGATCAAATGGCCAGAAAGAATAAGCAACAAGAAACTATGGGAACAAGCCAACAAGCAAGAGCCGATCGCTCAACAAATTTGCAGAAGGAAATGGAGATGGATCAGGCATACATTGAAAGGACCATGGGATGACATCGCTCGCCGGGCCCTCCAGTGGAAAACAAATGAGAGACGACGAGTGAGTCGTTGATGACATGGAGGAGGGCGTGTGAGGAAGAGATGAGAGAGTTTGGGAAATCGTGGACCCAGCTGAAAAGGATGGAATAAAATAGAACAAAGTGAAGATGTGTTGTTGAAGCCCTATGTTCCACTCGGAACCCAAGGGAACAATAACGATAACTTACCAAGCCATTAATAGTGAGGAGATTTTTCACTGTCTCTGGCTCCGGAAAGTTCAGTATTGTCTCAGTTTCCCTAGCCAGTGGATGGATGCCCTTGCAGTTAATGGTGTGGCCGAGAAAGTCGAGCGATTCTACACCAATCTAATACTTATGAAAATTATCGATAACATGATGTCGGCGTAACCTTCCGAATGCCAAGTCCAAGTACTTAGGGTGAGTTTCCTTGTCTGGATTCGCAATGTAGAAGTCTTCTAAGTATGTCTGTACAAATTCGAGAGCGCAAAATGCTTTGCCAGCGAAGCGTCTTGAAAATACGCAAAACAGAAAAGCCGTTTTTAATCAATTTATCTTTTTCAGCAAGTGAGAGTTTAGTTGTAGTGTTAGGTTGAAAGTATAAGCGTTCCACCGCATACATTCAGCTTGGTGATCAGTCCCATTGTTTTCTAACTTATTGGGATCATTCTTGGACTTGAAAGATACATTCATAGCTTCTCTGAATTCTTCGGAACAATTTCGTCGCGCAACTGAAACATTGGACGATTGGTACAGATGCTTTTGTTTTTTCAAACCAGTGACTAACTTAAGTCTGTTTAGTACATTCTCGAAGTTTTGTCAATTATGAGCGGTGACATAAAGGCTGTGGGGGATCATCAGCAGGTGGAAGATGAGTACCTGAAGGGATTTACAGATCTGAGCCCTTCAGGCGATCGCGGTATCCTGAAGAAAGTTCTGCGAGAGGGGACATGTGAAGTGAAACCATGTGATGGGGATACTGTCGTGGTGCATTATGTTGGCACATACTATGGTGGTGATGAAAATGGCAAAGTTTTCGATTCAAGTAGAGCACGAAATGAAAAATTCGAGTTCTCTATTGGAAAGGGTGAGTGTGAATTCACGTAGACTATTTCTCAAGGTGACGTCATTAAGGCTTGGGATATCGGTGTTGCCACTATGAAGTTGGGTGAAGTCTGTGAGCTGATTGCTGCTCCCGAGTATGCATATCACGATGGGAAAACACTTAAGTTCGAGGTGGAGATTTTCGACACTTTGGGTAGTGTGCGTTTGTTTTGTGGAAATACTTGCAGGCTGTGATGTTAGCAAGAGGAAAGATGGTAGCATCAGGAAATCGATTCTCCGAAAAGGAAGAGATGTTCACAATCCTGTCGCTGGCGTCGAGGCTACTATTCTTTTCCGTAATTTGACTGAGTCAACAGGAGATGTTGAAGTGACGTATTGTGTTGGAGACCCCACACCACAAGTACCGTTAGAGTTGGATCTAGCACTGCGCCACATGAATACAGATGAATGCAGTCGAGTTGTAGTTCTCAGGAAGAAGGATTCAACATCTGGAGATACAGACCAAAGTCGTTTGGTTTATGAACTGACGCTGAAGTCGTTTGAAAAGGTGAGCACCAATTACTTTGACTAATTGTTACAGACAAAACATCTGTCTAGCATTTCTTCCTTCAAAGAACAGATGGAATATGCTAACACGTTGAAGGAAAAGGCCAACGTCTTCTTGAAGGTTTGTTCAGATTTTATCGCTTACGTCAGGACTCTAAATTTGACCCAGCTCTTGAATTGTACAAACGTCTAGATGATGATTTGCAGTACATCATTGCTAATGGCCCTAAAGAACAGACAGAGTTGTCCGAAATGATTGTGGCCGTTCGGCTTAACTCAGCTTTGGCTTACTTGAAGCTTGATGAACCTGATAAGTGCATCGAATTTTGCAAGAAGGTACTAGAAATGTTTGCTAGCAACGAGAAGGCATTATTCAGAATGGGACAGGTAGGTATGTTGATTGTGTGACTTGATATTTTTAGGCCCATTTGTTGCGTAGAGACCACGAAGAAGCGGCCGTGTACTTCAGAAGGATTGTGGCGAAGAATCCTAGTAACACATTGGCTGTAAAGCAACTGCAAGTCTGTGAGGAGGCAATTAAGAAAGCTAGAGATATAGAACGGAAAATGTTCCGGGGTATATTTGAGCGCTGCAAAGAGGTAAGTCGTGCGTTTCTCTAGCTATTTGCCTAGACTGGTTTGGGTGATGTCGGAGAAAAAGAAAATGGAGGTATTTCTACAGACGAGAAGTCCGCACTTTGATGAGATCTTCAGTAAATTGTCTGCAGTCGGAAGCGTTTGATTATGTAAATATTGTTCGTAATTGCTTTCTGTGTAATTTCAGAGTTGTAAATGAATTAAGAAGTTAGTACTGAAACTTTCCGAGTTTTTTTATATTTGCTTGTCGTGACCCTGTACTACTCGGATAGCCGGAGAGTAATGTTGGGCTTGTTCACTCTAAAAACTAAGAGTTGATTGCTAGTTTGATTTTGTAAGTCATCCGTTTTGGGAGATGGCCCTAATTTTAGACGTCTACGAATAGGAGGATACTTAAGACATGACTTAAGTGGTGTGTTAGGCTCAACACTAAGTATGCGGTCGTAACTAAGATGGGGAATTTCTAAGTAGTCTTTTGACTGGTTTGCTGACGTAATGCGCTCAAAAATTTCTTGACAGTCAGTTTAGTGTTGCATCGCCAAACGAGTAGCGTAGTTGTTGGTACCTAAATGTAGACAACGTCGCTTGTCCGTCGAAGTACTCTGGTTGTTCACAAGTCGGTCCAGTTTGTCGCCTCTGTTGTAACCGCTTTTTGGAGGAAGAATATGGGTTCACTGGAGGCTGCCAGATTGGTTTCTTTACCACCTTCCCCAAATATCGTATTTTTCACTGGGGGCTTTAGTTTTGACGTTACTTTATGGATTTTGTGGACTTGGGTATTTGCT
The DNA here is from genome assembly GCA_944472155.2 of Trichobilharzia szidati. Taxonomy (NCBI): domain Eukaryota; kingdom Metazoa; phylum Platyhelminthes; class Trematoda; order Strigeidida; family Schistosomatidae; genus Trichobilharzia; species Trichobilharzia szidati. The sequence continues at coordinate 23,968,678 of OX235272.1, read as the reverse complement.
TTTTCTTTCGTTGACAGTCGGAGGATTCTGACCTGCTCAACTGTTTACGCTCCCCATAGTTCCTGTGCAGCGTACCTTGCATAAGAGTTTTGTACCATGTTTTTGCTTATTGCGATGTTATCAGATTATATGCTGTTGGAGCCTGAGTGTCATCAGTCGAAGCTTGTAATTATATCTTTTGGTTAAAATGTCAGTGAAGGGGAACTTGGCGTGCGTACTTTCCGTTGGATGGCTAGTTTAGGGATACGTTCAGCTGTGAATCCAGTTGCTGTTTGAAATCACATTACAACGTGATTGTAACTCTTAAGCGGTTCGCATCATGATTGTTTCTGGTTTAGGTATCAGTCGTGCCCAGATAGTACTTCGGATGGACAGTATACTTTAATAGCGTTTAATTTAGCGCACCACTAAGTCAGTAAGAGAGGAGAATTCATCGTCCCGGTGAAACTTGTGTATTATTTGATGTCTTGGCGCTTCCACAAATCAAGTGATGAAAAGTTCTTATACATTCACGCATCTGAACGGTAGTGTAAAATCGGGAAAAAAACCCACTTATGACTTCCTCAATCCTACAGAATACTTAAGCAGGTTAGTCGGGTTCGCGTGCATTCGTGTTTGTGAGAAGAGAGTAATCTGAGGGTGAGGATTCAAATACTGTGTTTTGAAAGATGAATCTGTTATATCTAGCATAAAATAAGAAGAAATACCTAGTTCCTGGAATGTTGGGGTTTCGTGAGCACAGTTGGCTAACAATTTAATAGGACGTATTAGCCTTCTTAGAGTTTCATGAACCTTTGAATCAGGCTTATTCGGACTGAGAAATAAGAGTGGTTCTCCATACATTCTAGATGTTCTTAACTGCTGGAACATTTTGGCTCCAGACTTTGTTGTGCATATTTCATAAGGCTTTCTTGTAACTAAGTCCACTCAGACCTTTGTTGGAGATGAAGATGGACGTTTCTGGTACGAAAAGGCCAATCAATAACCACATAAAGACTTAATAGAAGCAAGTACTAAGTTTAATCTCAGATGTGATTTAAGCGTCATTGATCCAGAGATATGTCTGTCAGTACTTACCTTTTTAAACTGCTTGTCAGTTTGTGGTAGAGCTTTTAATCAGTGACGGAACACTGTTTAGGGAAGTCAAAAAGCATTATTTTTACCATAGATTGGGGCTGTAATTGCAGAAGTGGATTATAATTAGGAATGCTTACAAATTGTTCGGGAAGAATGACAACTAGAAAAACAAACGACTCACTAGTTAAATTAAATGTCATTTATGGATTCTTTGGAACCGAACTTACTAGTCAACATCGTAACTGTAACTTCTGATCAAAGAAGGCAATACTATATAACAAAATGACAGAGCGGTAGACGTAATTGGAAAACAAGTATAGATTTCAATTACTAGTGGATTAAGAATTTGCCGTCTATGAGGAGTAAGAAAAAGCTGTCAACTGCAAAGCGATAGTTGAATGAAAGTGTAGTCAATGTTGAAGAATTAACTTTATTTAATCTGAATGTAAATAAAACGAACCGTGATTTGTGGTGACAGCCGATTCAGATAGGTGCTCACCACTCACTATAGATGATGATCACAATGTATATATCAGACTGGTGGACTACTGAATTCCTACACAATGCATAGGTGGTAATGTGCTGGTCACTAAGCTAGGCGGTTAGTGGTTTAATCTGATGGACGGTTATAGGTCCGTGCTGTTGCATAGTTTGAGGCTAAGAGTTAACGCGCGTCTCTTGTTTATCTTTATTCCTTTAACTCATTGTGATGCTTGATCCAGGGAAAATGAGTTCTATTTAGGTAAGACTGGAAAACAGACTTGACAAATATACAAAAGATTAAAATGTTATATATATATATATATATATATATATATATATATGTACGGGATTGGATGTGTTGATATTGTGTAACAGTTAACTCGATGTGTTCTAGTACCCACTAAATTATTAACCTGTTAGTAGTGATAAGGAAACAACCAAGGGACATGTGTACTGCTCAGCAGTTCACTCCGTCCTTCTCTATGGCTCTGAAACATGGCCAATACGAATTGAAGACATGAAAAGGTTGACTGTTTTTGATCATAGATGTCTACGATCTCTTTCTCACGTTAGGTGGTATAATAAGGTAAGTAATGTTGACGTTAGGCGTAGAGTGTTGGGCAAAGAGGGAAAATCAATCGAAGAGGCTATAAAGTTACATAGATTGAGATGGCTAGGTCACGTGCTGCGCATGCCTAACCATCGCCTCCCCACTACGGGGGGCATTACTAGCTGATATAGGTGCAGGTTGGAAAAGAGTAAGTGGTGGCCAAACAAAAACATGGCATCAGTCCATGAAATCCTTGACAGTTAAACTCAGTCAGGTAGGGAGATGCAGACTTCCGGGTTGGGGCCCTCGGGACTCTAAGAATCAATGGCTGGAGACAATAGGTGACATGGCTCAAAATCGTTGTCAATGGCTTACGCAGATGTATTCAGTCTCTGTAATCTTTCATATTCCTTTCTACCATTACTCATTCTGTTTCACTCTTATACTTGTCAAAACTCTATTGATTCTCTTCACTCATTTTCTTGTCTACCTTTGCGTGCTATTTGGAACGTGGCGACTCGAACTGCTGCACTTCGGTGCCAAGTTCTATATTGAATCCAGACAGACAGACAGTGATACGGAAACACCAAGCTAAAAGACTCAGTCACTTGAGAATACGCTCGCTCGGTAGAGCAGTATATTTTCAAGGAGTATGAAGGTTGGGATTTTTCGGGAGAGGGTTTCTCGAACCTAAGCATCTAGTATGGGTGGTCGAGGAAGTCTGGGAATGTGCGCGTTAACCAGAACAAAGGAAAGCACAAAATGGAGTCGCAGCTCTATCGAACTAGTACACTTCAAGAGAGAAATTGAGACGCCTTAAATATCTGGAGGCGATTTAGAAGTATTTTTTTAGTAGTCAGTTCAATTTAATCCATTTATTATTGACAAGGTAATATTCTGGTGTCATGATAGCGAACCACAGATAGGTCAGTAATGCGTAGGAAAAACACAAGTTAGCCACTCGGGAGATATTAAACCAAATGAACAGTCTACAATTATATACTCATCAGAAGTGTCGCATTGGCATTTCCTTCCGAATTTATACATAAAATCACTGTTAGACTGTATTCGAAGATTCTGGCTTTAAAAATCACCGGAAGGCATAGACAAGTAACATCTAAATTTACCCATAGCAGTGTATACATGCCATGTATGTAGTAATATAAATGCTTTCGCACTACGAACGTGCGAAGCAGTGATAACCTGTAGTGCAGAATAAAAATGGATTCTTTTTTATTTCTATAGTCTCTTATCGATTGCTTTAACTTTGGGCAGTGAAAGAAGGTCGGTTTATTGTTACACAGACAGTAGGGATGGAGACATTGCAAATACAGGCAGAATATGAGAACATTATTTAGGGAATACGATCAATCGATCGATGGGAAAATCTAAAATTGAATTAAATAATTAATATGACCCGTTGCACAAGGGGTGGCTCTTGTGGCCCAAGTGGATAACGCTTTGGCGTTTGAAACTGTGGGCACTGGGTTCGAGCCTCAGTGGGAACATCATCGCTCACTGCGGAATGCAGTTACATCCAGATGACGAGTCCCAAATAGGATGAAATGCACATCCTGGATTCCACTGCTAGTCACCATACACCAATTAACTTCTAAATACGATTACGTGTTCACTAGAGATGGAGACCGTTACGGTTATTGTGATGAGTGATGAAAACCTAGTCGCTGGTCGTAAAATGACACCCTTCGTAATACGAAGAGCTGCATGTCATTTAGAAGGTGAAGTTGAGCGACAAGTAACGGAGGTGTTAAACCATGGTATTATTGAAGAAGCGGACAGCTCGTATAGCTCTTCAATGCTTTTAGTGAAAAAGGCAACTGGGAAGTACATGCTGTTTGTTGATTTCAAACTGCTAATCAGGATAACAGAACTGAGACTTTGGGCAATGCAAACGGCGAATAGAGAAATAACCATGCTACTCAGGCAGAAGGACCAATTAAGACTGAGCACCTGCAGAACTCTGACTTGTCAAGAGAACTATGGGAGTTAGTTAACGGTAATACCTCAGTCTCTCTCTATGAGGAGTGTCTCGAAACAGGTTATTATCCACGTCAGTTCCTGGAAATTTTCAAGTCAACCAAATTACCTCCAACCCAGAAGAATCTGCCTCGCATCACCAAATCGCATATTAATTCGTCTCAGAAATACATCAACACCTTAAAGTCAGATCTAGTCAAATTCGACAGTCTACTAGAAAGTCTCATTGTGGTATGTCGAATAAAGTTTATTAACTTCATACAAGACTTATAGCTACAGGCCACGAATTCATATGGAAAGAAGCACAGGAAATCCTTAGTAGTGGAGCAGCTACATAAAGAATTTCCACAGTCCCAGGAAAAAAACACATACAATTTATTGGATGTTAAGCTAAACCAAGCTGCAACCGAAGTTCTGTCTCTAGGATCCAAGCATCACGTATCACACTCGTTTATCAGCAAAATTGACACAAACGCAGTTTTGTGTTCTTTTGATAACATATGTCGTTGTCTGTCTTGCGTTCTTTGGTACTGGTAATAACAATGAAGTAATGCAGATTTAAATTGTTCAACGTCTTCACTAGACGTTGGACGCAAATCATGTGTTTGATTCATGAGATTTTCAAACTGTACTTTTGTGTCTAATTCGTTGACTCTGGACGAAAAAGTAGAGAACTTCAGACCGAGAGATAGGATTTGCATTTGAATATCAGACAAAGATATGTTAGAATAGTTGAAAACGTATTTCTCTGGCGAATCCGGAAACTTAAAGTGAGATTCGATTGTTTTGCAACTTTTCAGTATATTTATTCTAACATCTTCAGATCTTTTCTTTATGACGTCAGAAATATAATCCTGGAACAGGCTACGTTCTGTCTCTGTTAGTTCAAACAAGAAATGCATACGTTGAGATACGTTATTCTCAAGTTCAGGGAGACGTGTTTGTATGGCATCGATCAGGTTCAACGTATGACGTTAAAGAGTTCGACCGTTAGGATAAATATTTATCCTAACATGATCGATGCCATACAAACACGTCTCCCTGAACTTGAGAATAACGTATCTCAACGTATGCATTTCTTGTTTGAACTAACAGAGACAGAACGTAGCCTGTTCCAGGATTATATTTCTGACGTCATAAAGAAAAGATCTGAAGATGTTAGAATAAATATACTGAAAAGTTGCAAAACAATCGAATCTCACTTTAAGTTTCCGGATTCGCCAGAGAAATACGTTTTCAACTATTCTAACATATCTTTGTCTGATATTCAAATGCAAATCCTATCTCTCGGTCTGAAGTTCTCTACTTTTTCGTCCAGAGTCAACGAATTAGACACAAAAATACAGTTTGAAAATCTCATGAATCAAACACATGACTTGCGTCCAACGTCTAGTGAAGACGTTGAACAATTTAAATCTGCATTACTTCATTGTTATTACCAGTACCAAAGAACGCAAGGCAGACAACGACATATGTTATCAAAAGAACACAAAAGACAGCTTAATGAATTGCTTAACAACAAACGCAGTTTGACTATTTATACGACCAACTGTCTGATTTGAAGCCCATATCTTTAAATATTCCCATTTTTTAAATATTAGAACAAGATATATATAAGCGAACAATATTGTTTTCAATTAGATCTTCTTCAGGCTTTACTTTAATTTACACCTTTAGTAGTACGTAACTTTTAAGATTTGACCTAATTTATTTATTGAATTGTCTACATATACATATATTATTATTACCTTTATTATTCTTATCACCACCTGCATAAACCTTATTATCAATATTTTGTTATCATTATAATCATCGTTATTAACTACGTTCAAAACATCTACCACATTATTATTATTTGATCCACAAAATCACCGTCATTGGTTAAAAATTTTTATATATAAATCTATGTAAATTAGAGTACAGCCTGAAGAAGATGTGATTGAAAACAATATTGTTCGCTTATATGTCTTGAAATCCATAGACAAGGATAAAAATGTTTGGTTTAAGTCTAAAATGGTTGATATCGCAGAGCAATATCACAATTCTCCTCCTGCACAGCTAAAAATGTTTACTAAGGAGCACAGACTAGCGTTAAAAGACCTGCAGAACAATGAAAAGGTCGTCATCCTTAAACCAGACAAGGGTTCTGGGGGTAGTAATAATTAACCGGCAAAACTATGTCTTCAAAATTACAACGCTTCTCAGTGATACGACGTGATTCCAAGTGGAGGGGTCAAAAAAAGATGCACTAACAGCCTTCGAAAACAAAATAAACAAGCATCTCAAGGAACTGCTTAAAGGGGGACTAATCGAAAACAGCACCTATAACGACCCCAAAGCAAGGGGTTCACGCCTACCGCTCATGTGCAGTCAAACCAAAGTGACATTGAGACCTATAAGGTCAATGATGAAAACATCATGCCATAAAGTGGCTAGGTGGTTGGCACAAAAGCCGAAACCAATTCGACGAAAGTTGGCAGTCCGCAGTATCAAGAGTTCCTTCCAGTTCTTACCAGAATTATTATTGTTTCCTTTAATTCCTAGAGGAACATAGGGCTTCAGCCGTGCGTCTCTATTGCGTTCGGTTCTCTGCTAGAGTCTTCACCTGGCTCCAAGTCTGCCCACACGTTTTCATCTCCTCTTCACATGACCTCCTCCAAGTCACCCACCCTCGCACTGACGACCAACTCGCCGCTTCCCTTTCATTCGGGTTCCACTCGAGCGATGGCTTGTCTAGTGATGTCACTTGATGGTTTGTTTCCTCAGAGTATGGCCAGCCAATCCATCTCCATTTCTTCCTGCCTATTTGTTTCACAATCGGTTCCTGCTGGGTTGGTTCGCTCCCAGAGATCTCTGGGATTATACAAGAATTATACCAACTGAATATTTCAGGAAACTTCTCGTACCATGCTATGTGTATTCTCTGTTTACAAGAATACCAATTGAAGAAACAGTGAAAATCGTATGCCAGAAATCCAAATTACCTTCCCTTCCTGAAAAGAAGCTACGAAAATTACTACTTCTATGTACAAAGAACGTCCAGCTCCGATTCAAAAATCAGCTGTACCGGCAAACTGACAGGGTGGCTATGGGTTCACCTCTGGGTCCTGTTCTTGTGAACATATTCATAGCTCATCTTGAACAGACACGAATGAAGCCGAAAATAAAGAGAAAACACCTATTACTGCAGATATACTGACGATACGTTTGTGGTTTGCAACAGTATAGTTCACTCATCCACAATGTTCGAAAGCCTCAATGTGGCTCACCATCACATAGCATTTACAATGGACCGTGAACGTGACAGTCAGTTCCACCACTTCCATCTACAGGAAAGAAACTTTGACTGGCCAATACTTGAATTATCACAGCTTTTGCCTGATTGGGGCTATAAAAGCAGTCTGGTGAAAATTCTCATAAGAGGAGCTAGAGTGTTGTGTTCAGAAAATAAGATCGGAGAGGAACTCGCAGTCATCGAAAAGAACCTTATGGAAAGTGGATACCCTCAGAAGTTCATATCAAAAATGGGAAGGAAAAACCACCTAGACCCAAACCCGATATAGTTGAAAAGAAACCATTTTTTATCTATTTAGCGTAAAAAGGCGAAGATGTACCTATGAGGATGGAAAACAGAATTAAGGGTGTATTGAAAAGAGCATTTCCCACCACTAGACTCATTCCACTTCACAACACAGTGTGCTCGTTAACCCATTCAGAAGTAGATAAGTATCCTGCTCATGTCAACTCCATCTGCATTTACCAATTCACCTGCACTTGTGACAGCAAGTACATAGGAAGGACTGAGAGGAGAGTGTCTACTAAATTCTCCGAGCATATGCCTAAAAGTCTCCATTTGAGAGACAGACAGTAAAGTGTTCTCAAGTGCAATCGCCAGACACACCTAACTGACACGGGACTTGCAATGGAAATTAGTCAGCCTTTCAGAATAATCAATACAGAAAGACAAGCATGCCTACTTCGGCTCACAGAAGCCAATGCCATCAAAAGACTTCCACCCAACCTATGCATACAGAAAGAGAGTGTGACTAATCTCTCACTACACTACCCTGATAACCGTAATTGTTTTGTTCGTGTGCTTTTGTGTTGTGTTTTGTTCTGTTGCATAACATTCCACTCAATCTTGATTTTGACTTCCACTCACTGAGTTGAACTCACTATTAAGGTTCCAAATCTACTAAATTCAATTATTTTATGTTTTATAATTTACTTCACTATTCACCATAACATGTATAAATTGAGTCTGTTGTTCCTTCTATCTTGTACTTTGTCTCTAGTCCATCCTTGTTTCTAAGCGAAATCAGAACTCTACCCACTTGCATGATTATTATACAAATAGTTACTCTTTTAACACACTAAATAATTGTCTACTTACATCATCTTTGAAATTGTGTTGCTTATACTGTCTACCTATAACTTGAAGTCATTGTAAAAGGTATGTTCAGAAAATTTGTAATTTGTAATCGAACAAAGGAATGGAATGGCAATCAAACCTCTACCTCAACTTTATAGACTTTGAGGAAGGCCTTCGACAGCGTTGACCGCGAAGTAATTTGGAAACTACTCGAGTACTACGGCTTACCCCAAATATTCATCAACCTTATTCAACAGCTGTACGACAACGGCACATGTCAAGAGATCCACAACGGAAAACTCAGCGAGGCGTTTGGAGTAAACACAGGAGTCAGACAAGGGTGCTAGCCTATTATCACCAATGATATTCCTAATTGTGGTGGACTGGACTGAATTATGCGTCAGACAGTGAGAAACGAGAAGACAGGGATATCCTGGACCGACGTGAAGAACCTAGAAGACCTGGATTTCGCGGATGACTTATGTTTGATGTTACACAAAATGGAAGATTTACAAGCGAAAACCAACAAACTGGTCGAAGAAGCAGCAAAGACAGGACTGCAGGTGGACATAGACAAGACGGAGGATATGAAAATAACCAACCAACAACAACAACAGCAGCAGCAACATCCAGCGCCAATCACCATCAACGGGAGGGATTTGAAAGAGGTTCATTCATTCATTCACTTATCTAGGGAGCATTGTCTCAACTACAGGTGGAACGGACGAGGATGTCAAATCGAGAATCGGGAAGGCGAGAAACACATTCATCAACCTGAAACCAATCTGGAAATCTTCCGTCAATCCTCAGCATCAACAACAAAATTCGGATTTTCAATACAAACGTCAAGTCAGTCAGTTCTTCTATACGGATCAGAAACTTGGCGGGTCACAAAGAATATTTCCAACAGTCTGTTGCAGACCTTTGTCAACAACTGTCTTCGCTCTATACTGAAGATCAGATGGCCGGAAAGAATCACCAACAAGAAACTATGGGAACAAACAAAACAAGAACCAATCGCTCAACAAATATGCAGGAGAATGTGGAGATGGATTGGACACTCGTTGGCTGAGGAGGCCACTCGTTGGGTGACATCGCGCGTCAGGCCATAGCTCGAGTGGAACCCGAAAGGGAAGCGGTGAGTGGGACGTCAGTGCAAGGGTGACATGGAGGAGATCGTGTGAAGAGGAGTTGAAACAGTATGGACTAACATGGATGCAGGTGAAAAGTACAGTAGAAGACAGAAGCAAGTGGAGACGTGTAGTTGAAGCCCTATGTTCCACTAGGAACCCAAGGGAACAATAATAATAATATAATAATTGATTTATTTAGGATGTAGACAGTTGAAGAGAATCCACGAAATAGAAGGAGCTCGTATTATCCTGTAAATATGTTCGTTCTTTCTTTATCGAAACTAATAAAGGGAACCGTCTATATGAAATATTAAAATTTAATGTTTACATCTTCCTACATAGTTTCTGGCTAATTTATGAGGTAATTAATAAGTTTTAAATTTTCTCTTATCTGACTCGCTTCCTGTCCTAGATTTTCCTCGGTGCTATTTGGTTTTTGTGCGCCATTCCTTAAACATTCCACCAATCCTACGTTTAACCGTCTGTGCCTGCTACCTGTTGGCTTTTAATACTCACTATCTAACTGACTAAGTCAAAACAGGCTCGGACGTGATATCTACCTATTACTCAGAAATCAATAAACTGCTTCGCCTAAATATGCTTTTTGTAAACAGATCAGGTTTTTGAATAATCCTTATAATTGTCTCTCTTTTATTATTTTTTTTGCTAATCACATGAATTTATCGTTTTCCTCAGTTCATATTATTGATCGCAATTTTCGTTCTTTTTTTGAAAGTCAATTTTTATGTCTAATATGTTTGAATACATAATTTAAGCTGTTTTTGAAACTGACAGAATTTAAAATGATATCATGTTTCTCCTGTTCATCAAATTGTTTTATTCTTACATGAAAATACTTATCATCAGAGTCATGTGATTGTATTGATTTATGCATTGACACATTCATCGATCCATTTTTAAAGGACAATGATTACCTAAGGAACTTAAAAATGATCTCTATAACCGTATGAAATATCAGAATAAAAATCTGAGTTTTAATGAAAGAATATTGAAGTCATGAGAGGGTTGGAGATGAGAGATCATGGGCAGTCGTGGAACCAGTTGAAGCAGTTGACAGCACCGAATAGAGCAAAGTAAAGATGTGGTTGAAGGATTTCATCATGAGCTGACGTCGGTTAGTGAGTACTGGGCAGCTGCTTCGTCCTAGTTTGGGACTCCTCATCAGTATGTACCCACTGGGGTTCGAATCCAGGACCTGACTAGGACCAAACAGCTGTTCAGAACTCCCTGCAGATTTTCCAGTACTTCACTAACCGATGTCAGCTCATGATGAAATCCTTCGACCAGTCAAACAAAAATCCCTACAAACCAATACTTGAAGAGTGGAGATGAGTTATTGAAGCCCTATGTTCCACTCAGAACTAAAGGGAATGATAATATATATATATTGTTTCCTTTAATTCCTAGAGGAACATAGGGCTTCAGCCGTGCGTCTCCATTGCGTTCTGTTCTCTGCTAGAGTCTTCACCTGGCTCCAAGTCTGCCCACACGTTTTCATCTCCTCTTCACATGACCTCCTCCAAGTCACCCACCCTCGCACTGACGACCAACTCACCGCTCCCCTTTCATTCGGGTTCCACTCGAGCAATGGCTTGTCTAGTGATGTCACTTGATGCATTGTTTTCTCAGAGTATGGCCAGCCAATCCATCTCCATTTCTTCCTGCCTATTTGTTTCACAATCGGTTCCTGCTGAGTTGGTTCGCTCATTGCCAGAGATCCCTCTCTGTTGCTGATCTTTTCTGGTCGGCCATCTGATCTTGAGTGGTATTGAGCGAAGACAACTGTTAATGAAGGTGTGTAGTTTGTTTGAGATGCTCTTTATGACGCGCAGTGCAAGTCTCTGATCCGTATCGTGAGTAGCACTGACTTCACATTGGAGTTGAAAATCCGGATCTTATTTCTTTTGATGCTGAGTGCTGTTGACCTCCACACCGACTTGAGATAATAATATATAATATTATAAAAATACAAATAACGAGTTATAAAAGTTAATAGTCACTTGAAAATACAGTTATAATCCTCTGCTACAAATCAATAATATAATCCACAGATCCGTTTCATTTCTGGCGTCGTGTCCACTGGCAGAAGTTGCTTTTTACCGATTGTTAAATAGTCCCTTCGGATAAGGATGAGACATTCCTGAAAATTCCAAAGAATACAACATCGGTATTAAAGGAGCAAAAGGAATTTTCGGTCCAGTGTGAAAAGACGAAATGACAGACAGCACGACTATATATATATTTCCTCCATTCAGGCACTAAAGTTATACATATTTGTGACAGAGAAGTTGATTCAACAAAATTTATGTACAATATGACCATTTTTACTGCTTAGTAAAAACTGTACAGATTTATTATTTCAGAGACTGCACAGACAGATTTGACCGTCATCGTCAGATAAGTATGTCTTCAATTTAGTGAAGAAGATCCACTTCCGATTGTATTAATATGGAAAATTATTATTATTATTATTATTATGTAAAAAGAACAAACGAAGGCATGATCGAAAAGTCCATCTATAGAAAAGAAACCTGGACTGGACAATATCTTCACTATAACAGCTTTTGTCCCATAAGCTATAAACGTGGATTAGTGAGGACTTTGTACGACAGAGCCAGGAAGCTATGTTCACCAAACAAGGTCGAAGAAGAACTAGATTTCGTCGAGAAATGCCTGAGGGAAATGGATACCCTAAGGGATTTATATAGAAGTATAGCAGAGAAAAAGATAAGAAAGAAAAGCATCCAACTGTAGAAAAGAAAAAAGTGTTTATTTGTCTCCCATTCAAAGGAGATGCAGTGTCACAAAAGATAGACAGAAGACTGAAAGGAGCAATAAATAGAAGCTTCCCGGCAGCAAAACTCATAACAGTATACAGCACCACTCCTTCTATAATCCACTCAAAACTGGATAAATACCCTGCTGATGTCACCTCCAACTGCGTTTATGAATTTACGTGCACTTGCGGGAGCAAGTACATTGGAAGGACAGAAAGAAGGGCTTCTATCCGGTTTTCTGAACATATTCCAAGAAACCTATGCCTGAAAGGAAGCAAATATTCTCAGAGTGCAATTACCAGACATATTGTTGATACCGGACATCTCGTAGAGATTTCTAAGTCCTTCAAAATATTAAATAGACAAAGGACAGCAAATTTACTACGATTTGCCGAAGCGATCGCAATCAAACGATTTAAACCAGACTTATGCATACAGAAAGAGAGTGTGATTAACCTCTCACTCCCTTGGTAACTGAATTTTGATTTTGATTACAATAATTAGTCATCTAATTCAGTGATCTCAACTCAATGAACAAATCTTAATCTCATAAACTGTAACCGCCTTTGATTTTTGGAGTTGCTATGTGAACCTACAAGCTAACACTGTTTCTGTTAATCAATTTTTCTGTTTTCTGTCTTACCCCTCCCCCCTCTTTTCAACTTTGAAAGTGTATAAATTGATGATGAAAACTTAAACTAAAAATTGTAATGCTTTCATTTTTGGATGCGTCAACTTTATCTCTTCTCTACTACCACTCAAACATTAAAGTATGTTATTATCATTTATATAACCATTGTAATTTCAGGTAGTCTGCAGCTGATGAGAACCTGTGAAATAGAATGATATCATTTTATACTGCAAATTTCGTCTTCCTTTCTTTATCGAAAATTATTATTATTATCAGTAGTTGATGTGCATTTTACTGAGAAAGCTTTCATTAATAATAATAATCATAATATGCTTGCAGAGGTTATTTCTGATAGGTAGGAGGATGTCTGCGAGTCATTTGGTAGTAGCATGATATGGAGAATTTGTCAATAATAGACCACTATATATATTTTTTATAAGTATAAATACGACTGTACGGCAGCCTCTGAAGATGATTTCGTCGATAAAGAAGCATTTTCTTCGCTGAATTTGTCTTTCATTTTCTTCATGACTCAATAGGTATTTTCAGTGATTTGAAGCAGAGCAAGAACCCTGTGACAGTGAAGGAACTTGATACGTTTTTTAAGTTTTCTGGCAAACTTGCCATAGCGAATGCAAAAATCAGTTTTCTGAAGAGCTATATTGATAAGAAAGAATATCCAAAGCGCTTCTGGAAATGCCTTCGTCGCAATCATATCCACCCAAATCATCGGTCTTTGAAACGTCATACACTGAACGTCATCGACGAAATAAAATCTCGAATACCAGAGATAGAAAGAAATATTGGTGTGAATGCATGAATAATAATAATAATAATAATATGAAATGCAATTAAAACTAAAATGTTTGTGATTATAATCGTAGTTAAACGTCAAGTGGCAAAGCAAATTAATGTCATATACAGAATAATTCATAGGATGGATAGAACTTGAAAAAGGGTGTGCAATTATTAGATTAGTAGACAGATCGAATAAAATAAAAACGTTACGTAATATTGTGTGAAATTTAATAGCATAGAATTTAATGTTGTAAAAAGGAATTGATTTAGAATGACAAGTGGAATAAGTGAAATAATACCGAGGACAGTTAAAAGTGAGAGATAAGAATAGATAAGAATATGCATTCAAATCCTAAAAAACGTGACTTATCAACCGTACCCAAGAAAATACTTTACATGAGCTTGGAATTCAAAGGGGACTTAGCTTCCGATATCATGAAACGAAGGATATCACAGCCCCTGAGAATAGCCTTTACTAGTCGACCATTATTGTTCAATAACCTGAAGGACAAGATCCCGCTGTTGACCAACTCTATCTGTGTTTATCAATTCACCTGCTCGTGTGGAGCTAGGTATATCGGTCGTTCGATACAAGTTTTGTCCAAGAGGGTGCAAGAACACTTTCTTGCATGGTTGCGAAAAGGTGGAAGTGGAGTGATAAGAAGTGCGATCATTGAACATCTGGTCGATAATGATCACCCTATCTCTATAGCCTCCGTCTTCAAAGTCATCTACAAGGCAAAGAGTATTTACAAATATTACAAATATTATTATTAATATTGTTACTATTCGTCATAATTTATTCCCTTCATGCAAACATTCTCTCAATACTATCGAATTTTTCGTTTATACTATCCGGACTTATTATTAGTGATATTATCTCTTTTCTCAATATATGCCTCCACCTGTTTCATTTCACATATTCCTTATTTCATTATGAACCTCTCATTGCAGTATTACTATCTCCTGTTTAACACAGACCACTTTGTACTAGCCACTCACCTGACACCTTTCATAACCTTGAAATGACTTGTCAATTTTCCCACCCCACACTCTATTATGATTAATCACCATTGTCTCCCATTTCACCGAAATATTTTGTAATCGAATTCAGCCTAGCACGTTTGTCACACAAATACGACTATTTATTTTGACACCCTATAACTAATCTGTTATTCTACGTTAAAAATGTATCCGCCGCATAACTGGCCATTACTGTAACGACAACAAATATTATATTTTATAATTGTAAGAACCTGAAGAGAAATAATTGAAAAGAATATTCTTCGTTCAGATTGATTTCTAATTCATAATATGGGAATATTCCACACTATCAAATATTACCTAACTTAACATCAGTTTCTCTTCACATCTTTGTTGGCTTTCTCATATCTTGTTCATTTCGAAGATGCTCTTTCGTTTGAATTATAACATAAGGAATTTGAGATTTTCCGGCACAACTCAACCTCTTCAATACATGTGTACACTGTTCATTCTTCTTTATTGTCCCTACTGATTTCTCCCTGGGCTTCTCAGACACCACTATGTTATATTAAGTAGAACTTTAAAGCCTGTAAGCAGGGCTATTGGTGACTCAACTGACTGACATTACTGTAGAGATAGACATTTTAATTCTTGCAAGCAGTTAATTAAAGTCATCTTGTCTGACACTGAACATCCGCCTTATTCACAACTTTCGCCTTATTTATCTCTTCAGGTAAAGCCAAAAGGAATTTCATAGGAATGCTTCTACAGCTATTAAACATAAAAATCCAATCGTATCATATTTAGCATCGGTTTTGTTTAAAGAGGTGAGTGTCAGAAAAGAGCTCATAAAGTTTTCAATCAGTAAATAGACAGCAAATAAAAAACCTGGATTATTATTACTACATATATTCTTCTTCTATTAACTTTCAGTTTTGGCCATTTTATTAGTTTTACTATTTTATGCATATATTTATTTGTAAATGGAGATAAATTCGTTGTAATATGTGAAACTCTGAAACGCCGAGTTAAACTTTAAGCACCACTAACTACCAGTGGAGTGTGACCGCACCGAAGACCTTGAAACGCTCACTGAGCGAATTAGTGAAACCTCGCAAATAATCTTGTCATCATCAATAAAATATGCTCATCAAAGGGTTATGCTATTGAATGGGATATCCAGCAAGTTGCAGCTTAGGTTTGAGGAAGATTAAGTTTCGCTTTGAGCCAAGGGTAAATTAGAGTTAGGTTAACCTAATAAAGGCGAAATCAGGGTTGGTTCGAGTTAGATTACAGTTAGTTTAGGGATATTTTCATGTTAGGGTTAGATTCAGGAAGGATTAGGGTTATTGTTAGGGTTAGAAGACCTAAATAATTACCTGCGTAGAATGTGGTTAGATTACTCTGATGATATAAGAATAGAACTTATGCACTGTGATACAGTATAACTCCATTGTGGATAACTTTTATTTTGATAAAGTCTCACAGTGTTATACAGTAATATATTTACTGATGACGACGTTTCGAGCACAATTTATTGCTCAGTAAATAGTACTGTATTACACTGTGAGACTTTATCAAAACAAATTTTACCCAAAATGGAATTATACTCTGTTGATACTCCAACCTGAAACTGAGAGCTACTTTTATCACATGTGAGAGAAAGGTATCCTCTCCAACACTTTTATACAGTTCTTATGCATTTCTTCATAAATACATGTACTCCATACACAAAAATGCCTCCTTCACGTGATTGATGCGTTCGAGGTCATTGGCTGATTGGTAGTTAGTGGTGCTTAAAGTTCAACTTTGCCGTTTTATTTTACTCCCTTGCGTTTTGAGTAGAGCAAACGGCTTCAAGCTCCCGACTTGAAGTTTCAATAGAAATGGAGTGGAAATGCTAAATTCGCCTTATGGATGTGCAAATAACAAGACGACCTGACGGAACCTTAAGCAGCTCCACCCAGAGAAAACCCACTTCGAACGGTCAACTCACAAGATTCTACAACGGGCTACGTGTTGAGCGGAATAAATGCAAAATCACGTAGTTCGGTGGAGAGTCTCTTTCTGCTGGCGAATTCATTCACTCACCTGCATAGTGGTAGTATTTTAATTTTACTGGGTAGGGTTGCTAATCTCACGCTCAGTCTTCCTCTTTCTACAGACTTACCACTCACTAAGAGATGTCTAGAAGTCTGACGGAAATTGAATGGCGGGCCACGTGAGTGTTTGGTCAGAATTCCACTGATAAACCATCGAAGAACATATTATTCGCAGTTCCGTTTGTCAATACTAGTGAATCATCTTTTAGCTCTCTTTTTACATTTCCTGTGTTTCATCATTTCATAGGCAAAGGAGGAGGTTGAGAATGACTCACTCAGAAGAGTGACTTTACGAAAAAGGGGTGAACAACGAAGAGAAATTTCTTTTCATTTTCATGAGCTGTAAAATGGTAATTATATTCTAATCCTGTGTAACTTTTTGTTTCTATGCCTCTTGTAATCTATATTCACACCTCCTAACTTACATTTCAAGTTGAAAATTTTGATTTCAATTTGTTTCCATGCTCATTTTGTTCACACCTGTAATTCGTTCTAAGCCTCTTGTAATTCATATCAAGTTGAAAACAATTATCACCTTTTATTCGCCTTTAAAACTATTTCTCCAGTTATCAAATATTAAATTTGTATACGCTGTAACTGTTTTCTAATCCTATGCAATCTTGTCTCTAAGCCCCTTTTGTAATCTGTATTCGTACCTTCAAACTTTCATATCAAGTTGAAAATTATTATCACCTTCGTTACTATGTGGAATTAAACAAATAATAATTGTATCCATGTGAACTAATCTATATAAATGCGATTGTACAGCTGGTGAGAATGAAATCGCCGAAAAGATATCTTTGCTGAACTTCTTGTTCTTTTCCCTCTAATGTCCCAATGGGTATTTTCCACGATTTGTAATTATATTTAACAAAGAAATCATTCGACCAATTAGATACTGGTAAACTTTGTCCTCGAAAAATATATTACGTAATTTAATGTAGGCGGGACGACCAATTGTAAGTTAGAAAGGAGGCAGAAGATGACGTAATAAGTGTGAGATAATGACTGAACAAGCTCGTGTAGAATGGACAGGAACTAGTGGAAAGGCGATAAAGTGTTTTTGTACAAAATCTGTATGAAAAAGCGATGTTATTAATAAACAGTAATAGAGTGGTAATGAAATATGGATGATAGGAATAATAATCATAATAAAATAATAGTAGTAATAACAGTAATAATAGTAAAATTGATATAAGAATAAAACATGTGCACTGTGGTAGAGTATAATTCCATTATGGGTAAAATTTATTTTGATAATGTCTCACAGTGTCATACAGTAATATTTACTGATGACGATGTTTCGAGCACAATTTATTGCTCATAATCATATCAAGGTACTCAAACAACTTTCTAACTTCGTTTATATAATTCCATTATTTTCCATCGCTTGATTTGATTGGTAGTAGTATTTTCCATATTTCCGGTATGAGTGATGAGTCATTCCTATTACACGTGTTGGGTGTAGACTAGATGAACAAGAATTCAGTAATCAAACTCTCTCTCCACCTACCTAGATTACTTTTTAGAATTTTAATCCTCTCCCACCCACCCTATTGTGTGTTTGTGTGTTAATGCATGCAGTGCAATTGATGAGCTTTGTTCTAAATTGCTTATCTTCTCTGGGTCAACCATTCTTACCTTATTAGTTTGTTTATTAGATGTATCACACAGTGAAACAGTATTATTTACTGGATGACGTTTCGAAGAAAATTTATTGTTCATAATCATATCAATTATAATTACACGACTTCGAAACTTGAGTTACCTTAGCTAAATTCTTATGTTCCGACAATCTGACTAACTCCGACCTACTAGTTTGACCTATACAGTTGACCTCACAGTCATTGCAGGGTATTTTGTAAATTATATTATTTTGTTTAATTGGGTCAACAGGGTCCTTTAACCTACAGAGCTTGTCCCTGAGTGAGTTTGAAGGTTTAAATGCCATTCTAATTCCTGCTTTATTAAGAATCCTACGTAGGGTCTCAGATGTCCCCTCCTTATATGGTATAACAGTAGATGCTTTATATTCTCTCTTATTTATGTTATCATTACTAGTTTCACAATTATTTTTATTTTGCTTTTGGCCTTTTCTTATCTTCCTAATGAATTTTGTAGGATAGTTATTTGATACCAACGCTTCTTCTTCTTCTATCTGTTTCATTTCATCATTTAGATCTTTTCTTGTACTACTTAGTGCTACTGCTCGGTCTGTTAGACAATTGACTAAGCCTGCCTTAACAGTTAAAGGATTAGATGAATTAAAGTCTAAATATCTATTAGAATGCGTTGGTTTTCTATAAACACTAGTGTGTAGTTTGCCTTCTTCTATTCGTTTTATTTTACAATCTAACATAGTTAATTCTCCTTGTTCATTTTCCGATTCAAATGTGAGTTTTATTGCCTCTACTAGTGGGTCAAGAAGCTAGAGATATGTACTGTTTTTAACACTGTGAAAGTGTCATCCACATATCTCTGCCATACTTTTGGAGTAGGATTAAATGTATTCAGAGCAATATTTTCCCAACTGTCCATAAAAATGTCTGCAACAATAAGGGATATTGGTGATCCCATTGCTACATCTTCTGTTTGTCTGTATATTTTGCCTTGGAATTTAAAGATAGTAGATGTGAGTCATTAGTAATATTAATATTGTATTAGTATAGTATGTTATTATTATATATTAGTATAAATCGTGGAAAATACCCATTGTCACATTAGAGGGAAAAGAACAAGAAGTTCAGCAAAGGTATCTTTTCGGCGATTTCATTCTCAACAGCTGTACAATCGCATTTATATACATAAGTTCACATGGATACAATTATTATTTGTTTAATTCCACATAGTAACGAAGGAGATAATAATTTTCAACTTGATATGAAAGTTTGAAGGTACGAATACAGATTACAAAAGGGGATTAGAGATAAGATTGCATAGGATTAAATAACAGTTACAACGTATACAAAATTTAATATTTGTTAATTGGAGAAATAATAGCTTTAAAGGCGAATAAAAAGTGATAATTGTTTTCAACTTGATATGAATTACAAGAGGCTTAGAACGAATTACAGGTGTGAACAAAATGAGCATGGAAACAAACCGAGATCAAAATTTTCAACTTGAAATGTAATTTAGGAAGTGTGAATATAGCTTATAAGAGGCATAGAAACGAGAAATTACACAGGATTAGAATAAAATTACCATTTTACAGCTCATGAAAATGAATTGTCGAAAAGAAATTTCTCTTCGTTGCTCACGCCTTTTTCGTAAAATGTCACTCTTCTGAGTGAGTCATTCTCAACCTCCTCCTTTGCCTATGAAATGATGAAACACAGGAAATGTAAAAAGAGAGCTAAAAGATGATTCACTAATATTGACAAACGGAACTGAGAATAATATGTTATACGGTGGTGCATCAGTGGAATTCTGACCAGACACTCACGTGGCCCGCCATTCAATTCATGGCAAACTTCTAGACATTTCTTAGTGAGTGGTGAGTCTGTAGAAAGAGGAAGACTGAGCGTGAGATTAGAAACCCTAGCAACCCCGTAAAATTAAAATACTACCACTATGCAGGTGAGTGAATGAATTCGCCAGCAGAAAGAGACTCTCCGCCGAACTACGTGATTTTGCATTTATTCCGCCCAACACGTAGCCTGTTGTAGAATCTCGTGAGTTGGGTTTTCTATGGATGGAGCTGCTTAAGGTTCCGTCAGGTCGTCTTGTTAGTTGCACATCCATAAGGCGAATTTGGCATTTCCACTCCATTTCTATTGAAACTTGAAGTCGGGAGCTTGAAGCCGTTTGCTCTACTCAAAACGCAAGGGAGTAAAATAAAACAGCAAAGTTGAACTTTAAGCACCACTAACTACCAATCACGTGAAGGAAGCATTTCTGTGTATGGAGTACATGTTTTTATGGAGAAAATGCATAAAACTGTATAAAAGTGTTTCACAGGATACCTTTCTCTCACATGTGATAAAAGTAGCTCTCAGTTTCAGGTTGGAGTATCAACAGAGTATAATTCCACTGTGGGTAAAATTTATTTTGATAAAGTCTCACAGTGTAATACAGTAATATTTACTGAGCAATAAATTGTGCTCCAAACGTCGTCATCAGTAAATATATTACTGTATAACACTGTGAGACTTCATCAAAGTAAATTTTATCCACAATGGAATTATCTGTACCACAGTGCATAAGTTCTATTATTATATCTTCAGGGTAATCTAACCACATTCAATGCATGTGATTATTTAGTTCTTCTAACACTAACAATGAACTTAATCTTTCCTGAATCCAACCCTAACATGAAAATATCCCTAAACTAACTGTAATCTACCTCGAACCAACCCTGATTTCGCCTATATTAGGATTGATTCAGACCCATGATTCTGGTAATGCCGACAGCATTGTGGTAGAAAATAAAACAAATATTACCTATCTTGACATCAGTTTCTCTTCAAATCTTTGTTGGCTTTCTCATATCTTGTTCATTTCGAAGATGGTCTTTCGTTTGAATTATAACATAAGGAATTTGAGATTTTCCGGCACAATTTAACCTCTTCAATACATGTGTACACTGTTCATTCTTCTTTATTGTCCCTACTGATTTCTCCATGGGCTTCTCAGACACCACTGTGTTATATTAAGTAGAACTTTAAAGCCTGTAAGCGGGGCTATTGGTGACTCAACTGACTGACATTACTGTGAGATAGACATTTTTTATTCTTGCAAGCAGTTAATTAAAGTCATCTTGTCTGACACTGAGCATCCGCCTTATTCACAACTTTCTCCTTATTTATCTCTTCAGGTAAAGCCTGAAGGAATTTCATAGGAATGCTTCTACAGCTATTAAACATAAAAATCCAATCGTATCATATTTAGCGTCTGTTTTGTTTAAAGAGGTGAGTGTCAGAAAAGAGCTCATAAAGTTTTCAATCAGTAAATAGACAGCAAATAAAAAACCTGGTTTATTAATTCTACATATATTCTTCTCCTATTAACTTTTAGTTTTGGCTATTTTATTAGTTTTACCATTTTTTACATATATTTATTTGTAAAAGGAGATAAATTCGTTGTAATATGTGAAACTCTGAAAGCCCAAGTTTAACTTTAAGCAACACTAAGTACCAGTGGAGTGTGACCGCACCGAAGACCTTGAAACGCTCACTGAGCAAATTAGTGAAACCTGGCAAGTAATCCTGTCATCATCAATAAAATATGCTCATCAAAGGGTTATGCTATTAAACAACAACACATAACAATAACAATGATTTACTTTATTCCAAAAACAGTACTTGTGATACAGAATGGAATTTTCAGCATTAATCACAATAATGCATCTAATTTCCTCAAATTGTAAATGAAGTTAATCATACAGAAAATTTTTCAACATTTACAGTAGGGGTAATGTCAAAAAAATATGCAGCATATAAAATGGAAATTATAATAATGATAACAGCTAAGGTAATAATAATACAAGTGGAAATTTCCGTGGGCTTGTTTCACACAGTATTGTCTATGCGGTATACAAATCCTTGCATCATTAAAAAATATTGAATATAATGTTCTCTTTACATGACATGGTGAGGGAAAAAACAAAGATTACAGCAGTCATAGAGATAAGTTGGTGTTTGCAGTTATGAAAGTGAAAACAAAGAATCAACAGGACCATAAATATGATGGAAATAATAAAAGTAAAACTTGAAGGTATATAATGATGGATGGGGGAGATTGTTTATTTACTAGATGAGAAAAGGTTAGTTAGTTAATTCTTGCCTGACGCTATTTTCATCACATAAAATACGTGCCAAGTATGGTATCATAGAATTTTTATACTTAGACGTGCGAGCATACAGTTTTCTGAAGTTACTTCGTGTTCTACCTGAGGAGATGCAAGGTGAAAGCTGAGGGTGAAGTGGATGCTCCAAGTCAGACAAAATCCCTTTAGCAAATTTACTACACGGAGTCAAATGCCTATCGACGACGACGTTAACTATGTGGTCCACTGGGACACCACTCATCCTACTGACAGTCTTCAGCATTCTACGAATTGTGACATTGTCCTTTTTAAGCAAACCGGGAAAGAATAAGGGTGAACAATAAAGAAGAATAGATAGGATGCAAGAGTTTATGAACTGTAAGAGGAGGGTTTGAGTTATACCCGAGTGCCTTAACTTCTTAATGTAAAATGTCAGGCGAAATATTTTACTGGCAATCGCTGAGACATGGGAGGACCAGGAGAGATCAGAAGAGAGAATAAGTTCAAGAGACTTAATTTCTGATTTAATTCCCATATCATTATCATCAATCCTACAACTGTCATGAGAATCGACGGCTTCTTTTAACTGTCGTTTACATCTTAAGCTGAAATTAACAGTAAATAAGATATCCAGCAAGTTTCAGCTTAGGTTTAGGAAAGACTAAGTTTCGCTTTAATCCAAGCACAAGTTAGGGTTAGGTTAACCTAATATAAGCGAAATCAGGGTTGGTTCGAGGTAGATTACAGTTAGTTTAGGGATATTTTCACGTGAGGGTTAGATTCAGGAAAGATTAAGTTCATTGTTAGCGTTAGAAGACCTAAATAATTACATGCATAGAGTGTGGTTAGATTACTGTGACGATATAAGAATAGAACGTATGCACTGTGGTACAGATAATTCCATTGTGGATAAAATTTACTTTGATGAAGTCTCACAGTGTTATACAGTAATATATTTACTGATGACGACGTTTCGAGCACAATTTATTGCTCAGTAAATATTACTGTATTACACTGTGAGACTTTATCAAAATAAATTTTACCCACAGTGGAATTATACTCTGTTGATACTCCAACCTGAAACTGAGAGCTACTTTTATCACATGTGAGAGAAAGGTATCCTGTGAAACACTTTTATACAGGTTTATGCATTTTTTCCATAAAAACATGTACTCCATACACAAAAATGCCTCCTTCACGTGATTGATGCGTTCGAAGTCATCGGCTGATTGGTAGTTAGTGGTGCTTAAAGTTCAACTTTGCTGTTTTATTTTACTCCCTTGCGTTTTGAGTAGAGCAAACGGCTTCAAGCTTCCGAATTGAAGTTTAAATAGAAATGGAGTGGAAATGCCAAATTCGCCTTATGGATGTGCAACTAACAAGACGACCTGACGGAATCTTAAGCAGCTCCATCCATAGAAAACCCACTTGGAACGGTCAACTCACAAGATTCTACAACAGGCTACCTGTTGAGCGGAATAAATGCAAAATCACGTAGTTCGGCGAAGAGTCTCTTTCTGCTGGCGAATTCATTCACTCACCTGCATAGTGGTAGTATTTTAATTTTACGGGGTTGCTAGGGTTGCTAATCTCACGCTCAGTCTTCCTCTTTCTACAGACTTACCACTCACTAAGAGATGTCTAGAAGTCTGACGGAAATTAAATGGCGCGCCAGGTGAGTGTTTGGTCAGAATTCCACTGATAAACCATCGAAGAACATATTATTCGCAGTTCCGTTTGTCAATACTAGTGAATCATCTTTTAGCTCTCTTTTTACATTTCCTGTGTTTCATCATTTCATAGGCAAAGGAGGAGGTTGAGAATGACTCACTGAGAAGAGTGACTTTTTACGAAAAAGGCGTGAACAACGAAGAGAAATTTCTTTTCGACAATTCATTTTCATGAGCTGTAAAATGGTAATTATATTCTAATCCTGTGTAATTTTTTGTTTCTATGCCTATTGTAATCTATATTCACACCTCCTAACTTACATTTCAAGTTGAAAATTTTGATCTCAATTTGTTTCCATGCTCATTTTGTTCACACCTGTAATTCGTTCTAAGCCTCTTGTAATTCATACCAAGTTGAAAACAATTATCACCTTTTATTCGCCTTTAAAACTGTTATTTCTCCAGTTATCAAATATTAAATTTGTATACGCTGTAACTGTTTTCTAATCCTATGCAATCTTGTCTCTAAGCCCCTTTTGTAATCTGTATTCGTACCTTCAAACTTTCATATCAAGTTGAAAATTATTATCTCCTTCGTTACTATGTGGAATTAAACAAATAATAATTGTATCCATGTAAACTAATCTATATAAATGCGACTGTACAGCTTTGTGAGAATGAAATCGCCAAAAAGATATCTTTGCTGAACTTCTTGTTCTTTTCCCTCTAATGTGACAATGGGTATTTTCCACGATTTGTAATTATATTGAACAAAGAAATCATTCGACCGATTAGATACTGGTAAACTTTGTCCTCGAAAAATATATTACGTAATTTAATGTAGGTGGGACGACTCCTTTACCTCGCTAAGCCGGAAATAATGCTGGTGAAGAGGAAAGGTTGGGCATGAGGCTAGCAACCCCATCCTGTAAAATAAACACTGCTACAGAAACTTCAAGCCACTAGCTTGGGGCCCTATGTTCCACTGGGGAACGTGAAGGAAAAAAAAATGAGTGAACAAGCTCGTGTAGAATGGACAGGAACTAGTGGAAAGGCAATAAAGTGTTTTTGTGCAAAATCTGTATGAAAAAGCGATGTTATTAATAAACAGTAATAGAGTGGTAATGAAATATGAATGATAGGAACAATAATTATAATAAAATAATATTAGTAATAACAGTAATAATCGTAAAATTGATATAAGAATAAAACGTGTGCGCTGTGGTAGAGTATAATTCCACTATGGGTGAAATTTATTTTGATAGAGTCTCACAGTGTTATACAGTAATATTTACTGATGACGACGTTTCGAGCACAATTTATTGCCACTCATAATCATTTCAAGGTACTCAAACAACTTTCTAACTTCGTTTATATAATTCCATTATTTTCCATCGCTTGATTTGATTGGTAGTGGTATTTTCCATATTTCCGGTATGAGTGATGAGTCATTCCTATTGCACGTGTTTGGTGTAGATTCGATGAACAAGGATTCAGTAATCAAACTCTCTCTCCACCTACCTAGATTACTTTTTAGAATTTTAATTCTCTCCCACCCACCCTATTGTGTGGTTGTGTGTTAATGCATGCAGTGCAATTGATGAGCTTTGTTCTAAATTGCTTATCTTCTCGGGGTCAACCATTCTTACCTTATTAGTTTGTTTATTAGATATATCACACAGTGAAACAGTGTTATTTACTGGATGGCATTTCGAAGAAAATTTATCGTTCATAATCATATCAATTATGATTACACGACTTCGAAACTTGAGTTACCTTAGCTAAATTCTTATGTTCCGACAATCTGACTACCTCCGACCTACTAGTTTGACCTATGTAGTTGACCTCACAGTCATTGCAGGGTATTTTGTAAATTATATCATTTTGTTTAATTGGGTCCACTGGGTCCTTTAACCTACAGAGCTTGTCCCTGAGTGAGTTTGTAGGTTTAAATGCCACCCTAATTCCTGCTTTATTGAGAATCCTACGTAGGGTCTCAGATGTCCCGTCTTTATATGGTATAACTGTAGATGACTTAAATTCTCTCTTATTTATGTTATTATTACTAGTTCCACAATTCTTTTTATTTTTATTTTGACCTTTTTCAATCTTCCTAATGAATTTTAGAGGATAGTTATTTAACACCAACGCCTCTTCTATCTGTTTTATGTCATCATTTAGGTCTTTTTTGTGCTACTTAGTTCCATTGCTCGGTTTGTTAAACACTTAACTAAGCCTGCCTTAACAGTTAAAGGATGAGATGAATTAAAGTCTAAATATCTATTAGAATGCGTTGGTTTTCTATAAACACTAGTGTGTAGTTTGCCTTCTTCTATTCGTTTTATTTTACAATCTAACATAGTTAATTCTCCTCGTTTATTTTTCGATTCAAATGTGAATTTTATTGCCTCTACTAGTGAGTCAAGAAGCCAGAGATATGTACTGTTTTTAACTCAGTGAAAGTGTCATCCACATATCTCTGCCATGTTTTTGGAGTAGGATTAAATGTATTCAGAGCAGTATTTTCCCAACTGTCCATAAATATATCTGCAACAATAGGGGATATTGGTGATCCCATTACTATACCTTCAGTTTGTCTATATATTTTGCCTTGGAATTTAAAGATAGTAGATGTGAGTTATTATATTTAATATTATATTAGTATATTATGTTATTATTATATATTAGTATAAATCATGGAACATACCCATTGGGACATTAGAGGGAAAAGAACAAGAAGTTCAGCAAAGATATCTTTTCGGCGATTTCATTCTCAACAGCTGTACAATCGCATTTATATAGATTAGTTCACATGGATACAATTATTATTTGTTTAATTCCACATAGTAACGAAGGTGATAATAATTTTCAACTTGATATGAAAGTTTGAAGGTATGAATACAGATTACAAAAGGCTTAGAGACAAGATTACATAGGATTAGATAACAGTTACAACGCATGCAAAATTATCATTTGATAACTGGAGAAATAGTTTTAAAGGCGAATAAAGGGTGATAATTGTTTTCAACTTGATATGAATTACAAGGGGCTTAGAAACAAAAGTTACGCAGGGATAGAACGAATTACAGGTGTGAACAAAATGAACATGGAAACAAATTGAGATCAAAATTTTCAACTTGAAATGTAAGTTAGGAAGTGTGAATATAGATTACAAGAGGCGTAGAAACAAAAAATTACACAGAACTATAATATAATTCCAAAATAGTTATTCTGAACGGATTACAGATGTGATCAGGAGGAGCATGGAAACAAAATTAAAATAACTAAGATTTTATAAGTGAAAAAATATGGGATGAATTGATTGAAGACAAAGAGAGAAAATTACACACACAGAGAACAATACAAAAATGCTGAAGGGTATGGGAACATACCGAACTAGGTCCACGGTAGTTGTAAAGGCTGGACTAGTTTCTTTTGAACACACAGCTCCGGCTTTTCAATGCATATGGCGAGAGCTTTCGCAGTACAAAGAAGTTGGAAACACACTGCCTTTGGTAGATTTTGTTTACTTTGTAAATGACTCTGAATGATGAGTCAGTTGAGATTCTGTGACAGGTAATGACGAGGTGTTCAGTTATTGCGCTTCTGATTGAACCAGTATCTCCACTTTGCAAATCCACTTGGTCATATCAACTTACCAGTTTACATGTATGTGTGATCATACGTACACAGGAAGGAAACCATAGATCTGTTCAGGTTAGGCTGCAAAGTACATTCCAAAGTAGCTGATAGGATCCCACACACTTTGTTATTGTTCAATTATTTTAACGACTATTAATCTCGCATAAGTGATGTATTATCATTTCCCAGGCACTTGTTATTGTTCAATTATCTTAAAGACTGTTAATCTCGCATAAGTGGTATATCATCAATTCTCACGCACTTTGTTATTGTTCAATTGTCTTAACGACTGTTAATCTCGCATAAGTGGTATATCATCATTTCCCACGCATTTTGTTATTGACTATTACGACCAATTATTTCAAATACTGTTAGCTGTCTGTATTGCTTGTAAAGATGTATAAATACCATTTCCTAAATAAGTTTGTTTGTCGTCGTCGTAGTTTGTCGTAGTTGTTGTACTACAATACACAGTCACAGACCAGCTTTTGTCTTTTGATATTTGCGTGGTTCGCTGAATCGGAAGGTACCAGAAGCAGATAGGCATATTAGTCAGGCGCAGACAGAACAAGGCGACAACGTCCTCATTTAATTCATTACAGTTATAACAGTAGCTGAGTGAACAAATAAAATCGCTGGGTTTAACTTACCCTAGATTTAGATGTCCAACCTTATTTATCGCAAAGCACATCACAGAAACTTGTCACAGAGTTGATTTCGATAGTTTTCTTAAGCATGCATAGGTAAAAACAGGCTTGATTGAACTCAGCAAGGCGTATCTGCAACCTTGAAGGAACTCATGCCCCCTCTGAGGTTCAAACCCGTGTCACCCAATGCTGCAGTCAGAGACGTTACTACTTAGCTTTTTGGGTTCGCGATTGACCTCCTGTAGGATTGCATTGGATACTTTTGATTGGACACTAGTTGGTAACTAGTGTAGTGTGTCTAGTCCTTTGTTCAGTGCAGACCATCTAATAAAAACATGTTTGAGTTGTCTACTTAAATTCTTTGAAGGCTTAACCGTAAAAAGGCTTAAACTTGCTTTATGTGTTCAGTAATTATTTATTACTTTGAAGCTGCATTTGTAATTCCTTTTTAGAACCAAGGTTTGTTTTATTATAATAAAGGTTTTTGTATTTCCCAATGAATGAAAAACAAAACGATATTGTTGTTTTTACTGACGTTTCGCTATTTAATGCTAATAGCTGCTTTATCAAAGTATTATTAAACCAGAATTTACAAAATCTCAGCATATATATAACAGACATGGACATCAACAGTCGTCATTCCATATAGAGCAGAGACGTCAGACGATATCAGAAGAGTACTCAGTCAGTTCGACATTAGAGTTTTCTTCAAAACATCAGACACACTTCAAAGCAACCTTGTCCACATAAAAGACCAAATCCCTAGAGATTCTCTATCTAATTGTGTCTATAAAATAAAATTCTTGGTATGTGATGCGATATACATCGGACAAACATCTCGAGAAATCAAAATCAGAAGAAATGAACACCGTAGAGCATCTCTTCGACCACCGAGAAATCCCGTTTAACTGGAAAAACTTGAAAAATCATCAGCCATAGGTCTACGTGCTATAGAATCAGGCCACAAAATTGATTTTGACAACATTGAAATAACCCAGAAAAATTTCAGAAATCACAAAGAACGTCAAATATCAGAAACACTTCATATCAAGTGGGATCCAAATTGTCTGAATAGAAATGATGGACTAAAACAGAATCTGACCTGGTTACAACATTCTCCTTTTTCATGAAATGACGAAATCAACACGAATATGTAAGCAATTTCATTATGCCAACACATGCTGCTTTTTTAATTTTACACACGGATCAAATTCAACAATCCACACTTGATTTTGTTATCTTTACCAATTGACCAACTTGACAACTAAAAATGCTCCTACACAAACGAACGATGATCAAGTTAGTAAACTTTATTTTGATATCATATCAGAGGTACTATTACCTTTGTTATTTGGTTTAGTGATCTTCATTGCTATTTTTACTTTCAATATGTCCCTTTAACTTGACCTAAGTCTATTTTCTCACCCCGTAACTGTTTGCTATATATATGCTGAGATTTTGTAAATTCCGGTTTAATAATACTTTGATAAAGCAGCTATTAGCATTAAATAGCGAAACGTCAGTAAAACAACAATGTCGTTTTGTTTTTCATTCATTGGGAAATACAAAAACCTTTATTATACTGAATATCATATACACAATGCCCGAATTCTTTCAAACCGTTAAAAGTGAACTTGGTTTGGACATATATAAGGTTTGTTTTACTTAATAAGATTTTCACCCTTGTATTTTCTTATGTCATTTTCCTACTCTTTTTATCTGTGATCATGACGCGTAAACATTCTGATCATGTGTTCGTTCATATTGTTACCTTTAGTATAAGTATGTATGACAATGACGTACATGAACATTACACATTTCAGATGAATTATGTTTTCCTATTGTCCTGTAGGCATGGGTGGTTCAGCGGTAGGGTGCTCGCCAACCACACATGTGGTCCGAGTTTCGTTCCTCGGCTAATGCACTCCTAAGCCTCATTAAGTCAGTAATAAGACCGGCAGAGAGGGAAGGTCGGGTGTGAGACTAGCAAACCCACAGAGTAAAAATAAAACCACCATAACCGTAACTTCAGAGCTCAAGTTTGAAGCCCTATCTTCCACTTGGAACGTAAAGGAGTAAAAAGCGGTTTTGTTGAGGTTCATTATTTTTATTATTATTCCCTTGGGTTCTCAGTGGAACGTAGGGCTTCAATAGCAGACCCCCATTTCATCTTTTTCTTCGCAGTCTTCTTCAGCTGGATCTACGATCGGCCATGAGCTCTTATCTCCTCATACTATCTCCTTCATGTCACCATCGGTCCTACGCCCAATTCTCCATTTCCTAGTTAGAATTCACTCGTGGGCTTATGGTATGGTGTCACTCACTGGTCTTCGCATCGTGTGTCCTATCCATCTCCATTTCTGTTGACATATTTTTTGGACAAAATGTCCTTGTTTGGTTCGTTCTCAGAATCCTTATTGCTAATCATTTCTGGTCGGTCAGGTGATCTTCAGTATGCAGTTAGCGAAGTCAATTGTTGATGAAAGTTCGCAGCATGTTGGAAATGCTTTCGGTGATGCTCACACTAAGTCTCTGAACCACACAGAAGCACTGACTGACTTGTTCGTTTTCCTGACTGTGGCAGGTTTCCACACCGATTTCAAAATGGTTAATGACTGTCTTCCTTTTCTGATCCCGCCTTCCACATCGTCTTCTGTACTACCTGTAGTTGAAATGGTCCTGCCTATATAAATGAAAATGGCAACCTAGTTCAAATTTCCCCCGTTGATATTGCTTGGCAGTTGTTGTTGGTTAGGTATCTTCACCACTTTTTTCTTTTCGGTGTGTTTACTTGAAGTTCTGTCTGCGCTTCCTGACTCTTCTGTCAACTTGTTGGTTTCTTTCTGTAGGTTTTCGAGTAGATCTTCTAGGGTCTTCTTATATGTCCGGCGTGTTCCTTTCTTCTCCCTCCAAACAGTCTCTTGCATGACCCATTTCACAGAAGGCAGAAATATCATCAGCGATAGTATTCAGCCTTGTCTTAACGTTCTACGAAGTTCTTCTAGCGACTGTGTTGATTTTCGGCCGTAAGGTCGTTAATCCCACGCCCAACCATCTCACTTCTCCGGGGTTTAGGACCCATTAGTAAACTATTGGAAGTCGAAATTCATAAAGCGAACAAGTTGCTTTGAATTATTTAACATTCTTTTCAAACATTTAGTGACACCAGTAAAGTGTTACCATTGAACCACTGCCAAAGCGAACTATGGTCAAATTAAATCCGTGAGAAAATATTTACTACTTATTTAATTTAAAGTAGAATGAAAGAAAATCTTTAAAAAGTGAAAACAGAAACTGGACAGAGTCCTTTGAGAACTGAATTACATCACATATACAACCCTATAGACAACAACTATTCAGTGGCTGATTGTTTCAACCATAGCGTATCTTCAATGCCTTAATCAGAGTAAAACTGTTTGGTAAAAAGTAACAGTCAATTTGACATTCTGAGCCTAGACTTTATTCTTGTAGAAACTCACCGAAATGATATGTCTATACTACATGAATAAATTCAGAGGGTAAATGCTGAAACCTAATGCCCCTGTATCATTTGGTTTCACCTTGTAGACAATCTTAAAAGACGACACCGGTGGAGACGCGTGGCCTGAGTTCACTAGGTGATCTAAAATTGAGCTAGTAATTGTCTTACATTGTCCTTTTACTAACCAAATGGTGAAAAGGTGTTAGGTTTCAGCATTTATGTATGGTGGAGGTGCTGACAATTCATCAATACAACCCCGAGTTCTGTGTACAGGAGAAGTTTGTTAAAAATGTGAGTTAATACGTAATGAAAAGCTTCTTTTTTATTGTGGCCCTATTTCTAAAATGATAGCTACTGGTAGCACTGGCAATAGTTGAAATTTGACTCACTTATATATTCTATACTTTCCAATGAACAGGCAGTTTTCGAATGAGGAATACAGGACGCAAAACGTCACTTGGATTTCATTACAGAAATTTGGATTTATTAATAGGAGTCAGTAAGCAGCAAGTACAGAACAAAATAAACACTTTCGATTGCTGCTACAGGCAAAGTTAAACTATAAGCACCACTAACTACCAATCAGCCAATGACCTCGAACGCATCAATCACGTGAAGGAGGCACTTTTGTGTATGGAGTACATGTATTTATGAAAAAATGCATAAAAACTGTATAAAAGTGTTGGAGAGGATACCTTTCTCTCACATGTGATAAAAGTAGCTCTCAGTTTCAGGTAGGAGTATCAACAGAGTATAATTCCATTGTGGGTAAAATTTGTTTTGATAAAGTCTCACAGTGTAATACAGTAATATTTACTGAGCAATAAATTGTGCTCGAAACGTCGTCATCAGTAAATACATTACTGTATAACACTGTGAGACTTTATCAAAATAAAAGTTATCCACAATGGAGTTATACTGTATCACAGTGCATAAGTTCTATTCTTATATCAACAGAGTAATCTAACCACATTCTACGCAGGTAATTATTTAGTTCTTCTAACCCTAACAATAACCCTAATCTTTCCTGAATCTAACCCTCACGTGAAAATATCCTTAAACTAACTGTAATCTAACTCGAACCAACCCTGATTTCGCCTTTATTGGGTTAACCTAACCCTAATTATTCCTTGGCTCAAAGCGAAACTTAATCTTCCTCAAACCTAAGCTGCAACTTACTGGATATCCCATTCAATAGCATAACCCTTCGATGAGCATATTTTATTGATGATGACAAGATTATTTGCCAGGTTTCACTAATTTGCTCAGTGAGCGTTTCAAGGTCTTCGGTGTGGTCACACTCCACTGGTAGTTAGTGGTGCTTAAAGTTTAACTTGGCCCTGCAACGTTATTATGAGCACTAATCATCAAGGCATATATGTGACCTCAGAGAAAGTTTCACTCATTTAGCTATTTACGTCTGTATTACTCATTCCTATAGTCACAGTGGTCAATATGAAGCTTTTTGTGTCATGATTCACCCTCTACAAGGCCGTTAAAGTTACACCGACACTTGGGATCGATCACTTTAGACTGTGTAGCTCATTGTACAGATTAGGTGTATTGTGATTATCGGGAACGGTACTAACTTACTCTTTGATATGAAATTTACATTCGGTATTGTCTTCCCTATCATTATGAAAATAGGTATGTTTTAATGGGTAGAACACTTCGATTTCTGTGAATTTATGGTTATCTTTCTTAGAGAGAGAGAGAGAGAGAAGGACAGGAAGTTCATCAAAGGTTTCTTTTCGGCGATTTCATCCTCGAATTCTGCGTTGTCACATTTTTTGGGTTCTGAATAGAACATAGGGCTTCAACAACACATCTCCACTTTCTCATGTTTCCTGCTGTCCTCTTCAGCTGGGCCCACAATTACCAATAATCTCTCATCTCTTCCTCACACGATCTCCTCCATGTCACCCTCGCACCGACGACCCACTCGTCGCTTCCCATTTGTATTCCACTCGAGGGCAGTGCGTGCGATATCATTCGACGGCCTCCTCAGCATATGCCCAATCCATCTCCATTTTCTCTTTTCTAAGGAATCGGATCTCGGTTGGTTTGCTCCCAGCCAGAGTTTCTTGTTACTAATTCTTTCTGGCCGGTTATGTGATCTTCACTATGCAGCCAGTGAAGGCAGCTGTTGATAATAGTCTGCAACCTGTTGGAATGGCTTCTCGCGACCGGTTTGCCAAGTTTCTCACCGTATAGAAAAACTGACTGACTTCACATTTGTGTTGAAAATCCAAATCTTGTTCTTTACGCTGAGTTAGTACAGAAGATTTGCAAACTGGTTTCAGGTTGATGAAGGCGTATCCTGCCTTTCCGATTCTGACTGCCTTTGACATCTTCATCCGTTCCGTGTGCTTCCTAGATAGGTGAAGGAAGTAACCTCTATTGAATCTCTCCCGCTGATAGTGAGTGGTGCTGGTTGTTGTTGCTGTTCGTTGGTTATCTTCATCACCTCCTTCTTCTCTATGTTCACCTTGATTCCTGTCTTCGCTTCCAGCGTCTTCAGCCCGTTTGTTGCTTTTCACCTGTAAATCTTCAAGTTTGTGTCACAGTAGACATATATCATCTGCGAAATTCAGATCTTCTACAGTCTTCTTATCAGGGGTTCAACGTATTCTTGTCTCCTCACTCCCAACTTACAGTTTGACGCATAATC
Source organism: Trichobilharzia szidati (assembly GCA_944472155.2). Classification (NCBI taxonomy): domain Eukaryota; kingdom Metazoa; phylum Platyhelminthes; class Trematoda; order Strigeidida; family Schistosomatidae; genus Trichobilharzia; species Trichobilharzia szidati. The sequence continues at coordinate 23,933,874 of OX235272.1, read as the reverse complement.
CAGTCCACCACAATTAAGAATATCATTGTCGGTTTTAATAGGCAGCTAGCCTTGTTTTACTCCTGTATGCACTTCGAACGCCTTGGTGAGTTTCCCTTTGTGGATCACCTGACACGTGCCACTGTCATATGGCTGCGGAGTGAGGTTGATGAAGACTTGGTGCACTGCACGCCGTAGTGTTGAAGCACTTTCTAAATTACTTCTGTGTCAATGCTGTCCGAGGTCTTCTCAACATAATTCCACATAATAATGAAAGAAATTAGAGGTGGGAATAATTTTCAACTTGATATGGAAGTTTGAACATGTGAATATAGAGTACAAGGGGCTTAGAAAGAGAATTACACGGGATTATAAAAGGGTTGCGCAATATGTACGATGGTGTTGACATAGGAGCAATAATAGTTTTTATAACAGAAAATGAAAAAAAAACGAAAATCAAGAAGTCAAACAGAATTAGTTCTGTGATAAGTGTAGGGGTGTTGAACTAGTTTCTTTTAAACACAGCTCTGTCTTTTTGATGCTAATTGAGACGGCTTCCGCAGGACAAGGAAGTCGGAAACATAACGCCTTCAGTAGAATTTTGTTCACTTTGTAAATAACTCAGGTAATATGAGGCACTGTGACACATGTTGATAAGGTGTTCAATTATAGTGCCGTCGCCATATGCATCGGAAAGCCAGAGCCGTGTTTCCAAAAAAAGCTAGCACAATCTCAACATTTAGCATAGATCTAGTTCGGTTTGGCTCTTCAGTTCATACCATACTGTTAACGTCTGCCTTACTGTACATGTTGCGCAACTACTTTATAAGCCTTTGTAATTCTGTTTCTAAGCCCTTTGTAATTTGTATTTACACCTCCAAACTTCCATATCAAGCTAAAAATGTTTATCACCTTTAATGTCTTTCATTATTATGTGGAATTCAATAATAGTTGTAACTCTGTAGACTTCTGTATATAAATGCGATTTTACGGTTGCTTTTCAGGATGAAGTCACCGTAAAGACATCTTAGATGAGCTTGTTTATCTTTTCTCCCCAATGTCCTGATGTGTACTTTCCAGGAATTGCTCTCTTACAGTTTTATTCGAATTTTAATTCATACTACTTATTATTAGTAAGTAGTATGAATTGTATTTCGTCAACCATTTCAGTACTCCTCTAAATTATTGATTTCCACTGGAATACATCTCATTTATTCCATAAATATTCTTTTTATGGATCTTAATAATTTCCTTATGGTTAAATGGTATTTACTACGCACTTTTCCGATATGTTCCACTTACTGTTTAACACTGTTTATTCGAATGTGTTTCTTCCTGACCTGTACAATCTCGTATTATTAATTTCTGATCGTGAATCACCTTGGAGAAACTTCAAAATCCCCATTGAGTTAGGTGAATGGAAAGGCATTCAAAGGAAAGTTACTCTTTTCAGTGACATCATAGTAAATTGTCTTAGCAACAAAAGGAATGTTTTCAAAGATGTGTCTTTAGAATTGTAAATTTTACATATCAATTACGTGATATAGAATTCGATCTAAACTAAGATAAAATTAAATAAATTGTGTGACGTAATTTAATTGGTGGGAATGAGTAGAACTCACCTGAAATTGAACAAGAGTCAAGTTAAGAAAAGTAATGATAAGGAGTAGACATGTACTAGTGAGGGGTGGAAGATTATTATTATTATTGTTTCCGTTAATTCCTAGAGGAGCATGGGGCTTCAGCCGTGCGTCTCCGTTGCGTTCGGTTCTATGCCAACGTTTTCAACTGGCTCCAAGTCTGCCCACACACTTTCGTCTCCTCTTCACATGACCTCCTCCAAGTCACCCACCCTTGCACTGACGACCAACTCGCCACTTCCCTTTCGGGTTCCACTCGAGCAATGGCTTGTCTAGTGATGTCACTTGATGCATTGTTTTCTCAGAGTATGGCCAGCCAATCCATCTCCATTTCTTCCTGCCTATTTCTTTCACAATAGGTTCCTGTTTGGTTGGTTTGCTCATTGCCAGAGATCTCTGTTACTGATCTTTTCTGGCCGGTCATCTGATCTTGAGTAGTACTGAGCGAAGACAACTGTTAATGAAGGTGTGTAGTTTGTTTGAGATGCTCTTTATGACGAGCAGTGCAAGTCCCTGATCCGTATAGTGAGTAGCACTGACTTCACATTGGAGTTGAAAATCAGGATCATATTTTCGATGCTGAGTGTTGTTGACATCCACACAGACTTGAGAGTAGTGAAAGCTTGTCTTGCTTTTCCGATCCTTGCTTTCATATCCTCGTCAGTTCCGTCTTCCTGTAGTTGAAACGATGCTTCCCATGTGGGTAGGTAGAAGAGGTTGTTTCTTTCAGGCTCCTTCCATTTATACTGATCGTTGTCTGTTGTTGTTGTTCTTGCTCAAGAATCTTCATCACCTCTGTTTTCTCTATGTTCACCTGAAGTGATGTCCTATCTTTGATGCTTCTTCTGCCAATTTGTTGCTTTTCGCTTGCATATCTTCCAGTTTGTGTGAAATCAGACATATATCATCGGCGAAATCCAAATCCTCCGAGTTTTTTGTGTGAGTCCATTTTATGCCTGTTTCCTCGCTTCCCGCTGTTTGTCGTATCATCCGGTCTACCGCAATCGGGAAAATCATTGGACATAGTAGGCAGGATGATGCGGCTTAGTATTTTGCTTGGGATGGACAGGAGCATAATTCCGCGCCAGTTCTTGCATTGACCTAATTCTCCTTTCTTTGGTAGTTTGAATAAGTATCATTTCTTCCTATCCTCGGGTACTTTGCGTCATCAAGTCCGCTGTTGTCTCTGGGTCCATTTTCAATGCTTCTGCTGGGATTCCATCTGGTCCAGCTTTTAGCATCTTGATTGCCTTCAGGACTTCTGATTTCGTCGGAGGGTTGGTGTTCAATGGTAGCTCTGTCTCCGTTGTTGGTATTGTTGGGCGCGTTATAGGTGGTGGTCGATTTAGGAGTCTTTTGAAGTGTTTAGCCCAGTGTTTCCTTTGCTCCACTTCTTTGGTGAGTGACTTTTCATTTTCATCCTTCACCAGGTGGAAGAGGGATAACATAATTAAAAATATAAAAAATCACGTATCCAATGTCGGGACGGATCAGTTTCTTTGTAGGTTCAGTGGCTACACAAACTTCTCCTCTATATAGAATTTGGGATTTAACATATGGATTGCCATAACTTATGTGGTTTGAAAGAGTTTGATGCATACTTCTTCAGGAAGATTTCTAAGTATTCTGTAGATGAATTTTAAGTTTTTTTGCGGGTGAGTTTGGTGTCCAGAGTCGATCAGGTGTTCTGGATTAGAGCTGCAGGGGCAACTTTTTTTTACTGTATAGAGGCAAAAGAGTAACTTTTCGATAATGCGTCTGGATAGCAAACGACTGACATAACTGGCTTCACGAGAGCAGGTGAAGTGATAGATACACACTGATGAGGTCGGCATTGGCAGCTTAACCTTCACGTCCATGTGAATCATTGGTTTTATAGTGGAAGCCAGTCGAACTTCAGGTGAGAAGAAGATTTTTTGCAATGGACGTGATATCTCGTTCCCCAGTATTTCTGCTTATTTGTCTCCACTAAATTGTAGATTCAGATAGCCGACATGGAACGGACAACTCAGAAACTTTCATAGTTGGGTGTCTTTATGTACAAGACGACAGTGCATTTGACGGCGCACAGACTACACACAAATCCAAATTCGAGGTTTGTATATTCTGTGTTTATCATATTTATGTGACATATATTACCGTATTTTAGGTAAATCCCGGATTTTGGTTTAGATGCGCAACTGAAATATTTATTTTAATTAATTAAAAGTTCAACCACACATAATCGTTCCCGGTTTCTTAGAAAAAATCTACTTTATGGTAGTTTGATAAGAGTGAACGACCAAACTTCAGCAATTACTGAATAAGCCCCATTTAATTTCCTTTATTTCCTTAAGAATATTTTGGGTGAGATATTTTATTTATATTTTATTATTCCCTTGCGTTTCAAGGGCCTGGCGTGCAATATCATTCGGTGGCCTCTTCAATGTTTGCCCGATCCATCTCCACTTTCTCCTACACATTTTTTTAGTAATCAACTCTCGCTTTTTGGTTTGTTCCCAGAGTTTCTTGTAGCTTATTCTTTCTGGCCATTTGATCTTCAGGATGCAGCCAGCGAAGTTGGCAGCTGCTGACGAATGTCTGCAACCTGTTGGAAATCCCTTTCGTTACACGCAGTACAAGTCTCTGACTCATATAGAAGAAGTGACCGACTTGACACTGGTGTTGAAAATTCGAATCTTGTTCCTTATGATGACTGCGGAAGATTTCCAAACTGGTTCCAGGTTGATGAAGGTGTATCTTGCCTTTCCGATTCTGACTTTGACATCTTCGTCCGTTCAGCCTGTAGTTGAAACGGATGAAGATGTCTAAGTCAGAATCGGAAAGGCAAGATACACCTTCATCAACCCGGAACCAGTTTGGAAATCTTCCTCACTCATTTCCAGTGGTTTAATAGTCAACGAGCTCGCCTTGTAACCTAAACGACCTAGGTTTAATCTGTGGTGGGATCATGAGTACGTATACTTCTTATCTTTAATTTTAGATGAGAACTATTTATGAATTTTATAAAGGGTCCACTTGATACTAAAGATCAGATGGTCAGAAAGGATAAGCAATAGGGAACTATGGCAACGAACCAATCAGGAACTCTTTGCTCAGCAAATGTGCACAAGGAAAAGGAGAATGACTGGACATACCCTAAGGAGACAGTCGAGTGACATCACGTGACAGACGGCCATCGAGTGGAACCCCAGTGGTAAACGGCTAGTTGGGCCTGCGTCAGATGGTGACATGGAGGCGATAAAAGCTTACGGGCGATCGTGGAGTCATCTAGAAAGGACTAGAACTGTGACACGGAGATGTGCTGCTAAAGCCCTAGATTCCACTCGAAACCCAAGGGAATAGTAATAGTAATATGAATGTTGCATTTATGAAGAGATGGTTATTAGTCCAAATAAGTTTATTTCAAACTTCGTCATAATCATTCTTTCTATTGGTAAAATATTTTGATAGGAATACAAGAGGTACTCCTCGTCAGGAGTTGGTTACATGATTTCTTAATGGTATTTCTGATAAATACAACAGATAACCAGCATAACAGTCGACTAATCAAACGTCATTTAAATATGATGGAGAAGATTTGTAGCTCAGGTGGGTGATTTTGTTGTGGTTGTGTTCTCTGAGCTGGATAGTTAATCTGCGAAGCTTTCATTGCCCTCCGTCTAATATTTGAACGTTGTCCCAGTCGAATTGATGTCCGTGGTTGTCTGTATGTAGGGATATGAGGGAGAGGATGCCATGTCTTTTGACGGCTAGCTTATGTAGTATCCATGAACATAAGCTAGCCGTCAAAGGACATGACATCCTCTCCCTCATATCACTACATACAGACAACCACAGACATCAATTCGACTGGGACAACCAACGTCCAAATATTAGACAGAGGGCAATGAAAGCTTCGCAAACTAACTATCCAGCTTAGAGAACACAACCAAATCAAACGTCATTTCTATTCTGTTAACTATGTCTAATAGTTAAGACTGTCATGTGACTTTCCAGTTACTCTTGTGTAAACGCCAACTGCATCATCTATCACTGACTACAAGTGTTCACAGTTTTATTCTCGTTACATATATGTCAGTATGACTCATACTGGACATTTTATTTCACACGTTATTACTTTTCTGAGAGAAATCACCGGCGTTTTAACTGTAGCTAGACTCAGACTCTGTATCATCAGTACTCACTGTGGGGATCAAGAAAGATTTAGATGAAATTCAATCCTGTAGTCTATCCTAATCAGAGTATTAAACAAATACGGATACGAATTTCAAAAGACCGATAATGCTTGTACAGCATCATTATAAGTAATAGTAAAATTATGCGTAGTGGTGGGCATTAAGCGAAAGATAGCTGATGTGGTCGTTTGTAAATGTAGGCTTCTCGACTGTTGGCATTTTAATGTTATAGACCAGTCGATGATGCCTTGGAATCGTTTGCAGTGGCATGAGTGGTACTCACTTCTTATCGTCTTCCAGATTCTGGAAATCTTTAAACTAATGTTTTCCTGTTGTAGCATCATCACAGTTCTTTATCGTACTTTTATATGGGCTTTCAGAGATATGGCAATTTAAACTTATGCAAATTAGCACTGGTAAGTGAATGTATTTACTCTCTCTCTTAACTTCACTTTCAGACTCAAGTGCGACTTACATCAACTGGTTAGTTCGCATGGCTCCATTATCATAGATGACATATGTTTTGAAACTAAATTAAATGCTGAATACCCTGGGCTGTGTATTTCCTCTGATCTTTCCTCTTCTTCCAAAGCCATGTTAGTTTCTAGAAAGATATTTCGCTAAACGTCCTACGTAGGGAAGTTAGGACAATCTGATATCACTCAGTCTCTACTGTGACAGTTTGTCAATTCATGCATTCTACCTATTCCTCTCTATTGCTCACCTCGTCTAATCTCTCCTGAGCCAATTAAGAAAAACTTTGCTACACTGCGAACAAGACTAAAAGCTGTCAGTAGGGCTAGTGAGGTGCCGATAAACCAACTTGTTAAGACTGTTCTAGACAGACTCATGGACTCATGCAAGAAATTAGCGAATATTATCTTGTCGGATCCTGAGCATCCTGTCTATACACGACTCTTTCCTTGCATCTAATCAGGTAGGCGAACTAGAAGCAACTATAGAAGACTTCATGCTCGGGCGACTAAGTGTGAAAACTCTACAATACCTTATTTGGCACACTATTCATGTGATAAGAAAAGTGTAAGGTAGGACATTACCAACTTACTGAGGAACTCTAAGTAAACGGACCTATTTTACTCAATGTTTATTGTTGTTAATATTTTCACTGGATTTAATTTTATGTTCATATTCTTGCTGAACAATATTATCAATTTAATTACCCTGTTTTAATTGTTACCTCTGTAATGAGAAAGTTAGATGCAGTATTTTATTATATGCTGAAAATTCCATATTTGTACCAAGAAAATACTGTTTGAAATAAAGCTATTATTATCATTATTATTATTATCTGATTGCGTCATCTTTTGCTTTAACCTTTTCTCCATCGCAATAATGTGACATTGTTTGTCTCTGGTTTCAATGGTTTGAGTTGAACTCACCGCATTGTTATTCAACTTATGAATCACTCATTATCTTATCCACTTCTTACCTTTGTTACATAACTCTTTTGTCATTGTATCCAAGCTCTTATTTTTTTTGTTTAAAGTTTAACCTTCTAAGTATAAGTGTAATTTTCTGGGCACTGTTTATGAAGTTTGGAGTCCCCTATCAACATATGACATAATGTCACATTTGCAAGTATGTTAAAAATTGTTCTGTACACAAACTAATTCGGATCCAAAAAGCTCGAGCTGCTTTCGCTAACTTACACCATCTTTGGCGTAGGCGTGACATCCGACTATCAACCAAGGGACGTGTGTACTACTCAGCAGTTCGCTCCGTCCTTCTCTATGGCTCTGAAACATGGCCAATACGAATTGAAGACATGAAAAGGTTGACTGTTTTTGATCATAGATGTCTACGATCTCTTTCCCACGTTAGGTGGTATAATAAGGTAAGTAATGTTGACGTTGAAACCAATCTGGAAATCTTCGTCACTCAGCCTGCATCAACAACAAAATTCGGATTTTCAATACAAACGTCAAGTCAGTTTTGCTATACGGATCAGAAACTTGGCGGGTCACAAAGAATATTTCCAACAGCCTGTTGCAGACCTTCATCAACAACTGTCTTCGTTCTGTATTGAAGATCAGATGGCCAGAAATACCAAAACAATATGAAACAACAATATGCAGGAGAAAGTGGAGATGGATTGGACACTCGCTGAGGAGGCCGTTGGGTCACATCGCGCGTCAGGCCAACGCTCGAGTGGAACCCGAAAGGGAAGCGACGAGTGGGACATCCAAGGGTGACATGGAGGAGATCGTGTGAAGAGGAGTTGAAACAGTATGGATTAACATGGATGCAAGTGAAAAGTACAGCACAAGACAGAAGCAAGTGGAGGCGTGCAGTTGAAGCCCTATGTTCCACTAGGAACCCAAGGGAACAATAATAATAATATAATAATGTTGACGTTAGGTGTAGAGTGTTGGGCAAGGAGGGAAAATAAATCGACGAGGCTATAAAGTTACATAGATTGAAATGGCTAGGTCACGTGCTGCGCATTCCTAACCATCGCCCCCCCACCCTGAAGGGCATTACTAGCTGATATAGGTGCAGGTTGGAAAAGAGTAAGTGGTGGCCAAACAAAAACATGGCATCAATCAATCCATGAAATCCTTCCTTGACAGCTAAACTGAGTCAGGTAGGGAGATGCAGACTTCCGGGTTGGAGCCCTCGGGACTCTAAGAATCAATGGCTGGGGACAATAGGTGACATGGCTCAAAATCGTTGTCAATGGCTTACGCAGATGTGTTCAGTCTCTGTAATCTTTCATATTCCTTTCTACCATTACTCATTCTGTTTCACTCTTATAATTGTCAAAACTTTATTGATTCTCTTCACTCATTTTCTTGTCTGCCTTTGTGTTGTATTTGGAACGTGGCAACTCGAACTGCTGCACTTCGGTGCCAAGTTCTATGTTGAATCCAAACAGAGAGACAAACACAAACTAATTAATTTCTCTAGGATATACGCAGCTGGTGAGAAGCCAACGAAATAAACGATGGTAGCATCTTAGTATGCACAAATCATTGTTTTTTCCTTTATTCAAATTGACTACATTGGTCGGTCAGCCAGTATACTCGGATTCAAAGACTCCTGTCAATTGTTGCTCACACATTCAATCATTCACAAGAGCAATTAAACTAATAAAAAACAAATTAAGAATTTCGCCCACAATGATGACTTTATTTCATCAGCTTAGGTGACTACACTCTACAAGAGCAAAGATATACTGGGGAGAGCAAGGATGAAACTTGAGTTACAGAAAAAGTCCAGAATAGCAAACATCTAAATTATGCTGAAAGAGAGGGAATACAGTAGTGCTGATGACATTTGACTTAAGTGTTGAACTACACATAAACAGATGCGACTTTCTTCTGATTCGACGGCTTTAATCACCTACGTTAGGCTATCACCGAAAATAAGCTCACTAGCGACTGGCTGTATGTGGGGAGTTACCTGGAGTTCCAGTGACCAGCAGGGGTCGCCGAGCCAGGTAAGAGGACAGTTACCCGCCGATGACATTGGTTGGTGATTGCGCTGTATATCACGAAACAGTAGGAAACAGTGGGAATTCATGGGATGGCCATTGGATTGGGTCCCAGTAGCTGGACAGTCTACGCACTCTCCTTATAACCGGAAGATTCTGGTTTCGAGACCCCGGCGAATGCATACTGATGAGCAGCCCCAAACAAGGATCAAACAACTGTCCAATACTCCAGTGATTCTCTAAATGATGTTCAGCTTGTGGTCAAACCTTTCACCAGCCAAACCGCTGAAACCAACACTTAAGAGATTGACTACATAACAACCAAAGCAGAACACGTATGGTATGAAATTCAAAAAACTGGAATTGCGAGGTGGTTTATATTACAAATCTTATACGAGTATATAAAAAAATTTGCAGAAACATTGAGTATATATAGCTGGTGGGGTGTACAACAGTATCTTGACTGCTATGTTTACCTTTCATCCTAGTTAGCTTTTACGCTAAATACTTGTTTTCCACTTTTCAGATAAATTCTCAATTACTCATCATTTCTACGGATGCTATTTCAACGAATGAACACAAATTTGAATCTCTAAGAAAAATTCAAGTCTTTCTCAGTACAGCGAATGAATCTTTCCGATGAATATCAGTAGATACGAGAAATGATTCAATCTTCATCTTCAAGTATTGATTTTTGTAGGGATTTTGTTTGATTGGTTGGAGGATTTCATTATGAGCTGACATCAGTTAGAGAACCATTGGAAAACCTAGGAGTGCTGGACGGGGTTCGAACTCCGGTGGGCGCGTACTGCATAAGAGTCCCAAACTAGTGTGATGAAACAGCTGTCCAGTACTCCCAGGTTTTCCAATGGTTCTCTAACTGATGTCAGCTGACGATGAAATCCTTCAACCAATTAATCTTCATCTCTTGTAGATTACCTCCTGATTTATTATTATTGTATTATTGTCCCTTGGGTTCCTAGTGGAACATAGGGCTTCAACTACACGCCTACACTTGCTTCTGTCTTCTGCTGTACTTTTCACTTGCTGCTGCTGCTGGATTCAACATAGAACTTGGCACCGAAGTGCAGCAGTTCGAGTTGCCACGTTCCAAATAGCACACAAAAGTAGACAGGAAAATGAGAGAAGAGAATCAATAGAATTTAGACAAGTATAAGAGTGAAACAGAATGAGTAATGGTATCCATCCATCCATGTTAATCCATACTGTTTCAGCTCCTCTTCACACGATCTCCTCCATGTCACCCTTGGATGTCCCACTCGCCGCTTCCCTTTCGGGTTCCACTCGAGCTATGGCCTGACGCGCGATGTCACCTAGCGGCCTCCTCAGCGAGTGTCCAATCCATCTCCACTTTCTCCTGCATATTTGTTGGGCGATTGCTTCTTGTTTTCTTTCTTCCCATAGTGTGTTTCTTGTTGGTGATTCTTTCCGGCCATCTGATCTTCAATATAGAGCGAAGACAGCTGTTGATAAAGGTCTGCAACAGGCTGTTGGAAATATTCTTTGTGACCCGCCAAGTTTCTGATCCTTATAGAAGAAGTGACTTGACGCTTGTATTGAAAATCCGATAGATAGATAGATAAATCCTCCTGATAGATTACAGCAATGATTTAACTTTGAAAACGGTATTTTTCAGCACCTTCAGTAATGACTGTATTGCCTAACCACCTACGATTAATTGCATTTGTTACAGATCGATAGGAATATCAATAGATAATATAGTCCCATTATTCTCAAGTTTGCCTGGAGCAGTTGCTCTGTCTCTATTATTTGAGTTTAACTCACTTCATTTATTATTGTTAGGATGAACAAGCTTCTTTGTTAACCATGGAGTCATGGTTTACACATTCACTGATTTGATAACTTTATTGAACACCTTTTGATTCGTTTATTTATGTATTTTGTCTGATAAAACATTGTTGCAACTGTTGCTGTTATTGTTGTTGGCAGTCGTCACTTTTTTCCCAGTTTGACTTTTGTGTCTGTCTCAGTGTGGGGGATATTTTCAAGTGATCAGTTTATTATTATTATGTCATGTCTGAAGGCACACATTCTAGTCGAGACACCACAACCTAGTAACACTCCATCATAAGAATTATGCAGCTTACTAGCTGCTTATCACCCATCAACTTATCCACTTGTTGTCTTCACTACATAACTTCTCTTTCAATATATCCAAACTTTTTAAAGGAAAATAACTTTTGTTGTATCAGTTATGCAAGTGTAACACTTCTGAGTATTTGTAAGTAATTATTGTGGAAATCGCTTATTAACTGACACGAAGTCACCTTTAAAAGTGCGTCATAAAATGTCTCTTTACATATACATTTCATAATATTTGTTTAAGCTGTTTGCAGCTGAAGAGAAACTGATTAAATAAGTTCATGCATTTATTCCCCTTGATGAATTTGAATAAAGCAAGAACAACAGTGGTTTGTGCAGAATAATATGGTACCATCATTGCGTATTTCTTTGGCTTCTCATCAGCTGCTTACAGCCTAAATAAATTATGAGGTTTGCGTACAGAAAAGTTTTAACATACTTGCAAATTTTTTACATGTTGTCAGTTGACAAAAAGTTCCACAGTAAGTGAACAGTGCTCAGAAAATTGCGCTTATATAGTTTTTACACAGGCAGTTCAAGTTTAAACAAAATAGATGTATGCATACAATGGTAAAAGAGTTACGTAATAAAGACGAATTATGCGTTAGATACAGAGTGACAAATAAATTAAGTAACAATGTACTGAGTTCAACTCAAATCATAGAAACAAGAGACAAGCAAAATTACAGATTATAAAAGGGGGTGAGGTTAAAGACAAAGATTACGTAATCAGATGAGAGAATAAAGACATTCAGTTACCAGGGCAAGGAAAGATTAATAACTGCTTCTTTCTGAACACATAAATCTGGTTTCAAGCGTTTGATAGAGATTGCTTCGGCAAACTTGAGGAGAATGGAACTCCTTTGTCTATTGATAATTTTAAAGGATTTCTCGATTTCTACCTCATGACCCGTGTCGAGAAGATGTCTAGTAATAGCGCTGCTATAAGAGTTTGTTCCCTTGAGACGTAGGCTTTTTGGCACATGTTCAGAAAATCGAAGGTGTGCCCTTCTTTCTGTTCTCCCAATGTAACTGCTCCCGCAGATACACGTAAATTTGTATACACAGTTGGAGTTAACATGAGAAGGGTATCTATCGACTTTTGACTGCAACAAAGAGCATGTTGTTCGATGGACGGGAACCAACTTAGCTGCAGGATAGGCTCTGGCTAGTGACGTTCTCAGTCTTCTGTTGACCATTTCTGCAATGTTTTCACCTTTAAAATCTAGTTGAATGAAGACAGGCTTTTTTTCAACTGTGATTTGTTTGGTATTTGAGCCTTCACATCTTCCATATTTGTTAATGAATCTTTGAGGGTAACCGTTGTTTTTCAGCACCTTTTCAAGAATCATAAATTCTTCCTCTAGTTTCTCTGTAGAGCATATTCTCCTTGCTCTATAGTACAGAGTCTTGACTAGTGCTCGTTTATAGCTATTTGGACAAAAACTATTAAAATGTAAGTATTGTCCATTCCATGTAGGCTTTCGGTAAATTGACCTCTGGAGATGACATCGTCTTATTCTACACTCCAAGATATGTTTTCTGCTTTATTCATATTTATTTTCATTCTGTAACGAGAACAGGGGTGTATAACAGGGAGAATACTTGATCATTCTGCCAGCTTTATGTTTATCATTCATCAAATTAGCATTGCCCGCATATATATATATATATATATATACATATACATATCGATCAGTTTAATTAAAATCACACGGATTGATCGATTTCTCTCTTTCTCATTTATTCTTATGATTACAATTACCCAATGTCAGAGGATTATTTTTAAGCTAATACATTGGTATTAAATGATATATATTACCAATTAAGATAATGGCATCTAGTTATACTAGATGCAGAATTCTACAGAATGCTGTTACAAAAACCATCAACAGCATTATCAACAACGCCTGTGATGAATGATGATGCTAACAGACAAATTATTTCAACATTCACGCCATACAATCATCCTGATACAAAATGGCTGATAAATACATTTCGAAATAACTCTGTGAAACGTTTAACTGTTATGATCAAAGAGAGACCATGTCTATTTAAGCATATCTATCAGATTTATGATTGTCCAGCTGAAATACTATCGGATCCAAGTGATTCTAAGTATATCTTTAGTAGTACAGCTATTTTATACTTTCGACCATTATGTTTAGCTATTTATATGCGTTGTAAAAGTGCTGTAGAAATTCTATTATCCTCTGGATTATGTAACCCGTGTGAGTATAGTTATGCCTCAGAAGTTTATGTTCAAACACAAGGTAACAATGCAGGCGATTTGTTGGAAGTACTGCCATCGTGTGTTGCAATACGTCGTCAATATTTAGACATCTTGCCGATATTATTTAAACCTACGCCTGACTTAAACTTTCCCGTCTTTACACCGCGTACTTCATTCACTATACGTTATATTAGTAAACGTGTGCAAAAGTCTATGACATACGACGATATATTCCATTACTGTATAGAATTGGCTCAAGTTGATCGATTCATTAATGTAGCACGTACTCTATATACACTGATATATAAATGTTCAGGCTTCTATAAACCTGGTTATTTAGATGAACATAAAAAACTGCAGAATTACTCCTTATTTCGTCGGTTGATCTATACCGCTTTGTATATTGACAGTGACAATCGAATCAGTTATCCATTGATACAGTGTATGGAGTTACTAGTGAAAGCTTCACACTTTCAAATTTCAACTAATCATAAACTGCCTGCTACGACGACTGCGAATTATACTACTAACAATAATACTACTGCTAATGTAAGCAATATCGTTGACCAAATACCTACCAAATTAAATTTCAACAGTATACTGACAAAATGGAGTGGATTTAATGAAAAGATGAGAGACTGTTACATAAGTATTGCACTACTGTTCAGTTTCTATGCATATCTATTACTACGTGGAAAAGCTAATTTAGTTAATTATGTAATCAATTTATTATTTCATGTGTTGTACGATACACAGTCGTTGAATAGTTTATTAAGCCTAACACCGGATGACTTAGCTCAGTGCATAGACTTTATCTTGAGTCAAGATGTACTGGGCAATGAATTATGCAGTGAGAAGAAGATCTTCATCATACCAGCATTGTCAGCAGTCACAACAATTGGGATGGTTAAGTCAGTAGCTGCATCATCAAAGTTTAGTTCGCTATTGGCTGAAATGCATGGACGAGTCGACTATGGGGATTGTGATAATGACCAAGAACGTCAACAATACCACAGGCAGTATTACTGTTACCAATATCAACAACAACAACAAAAGCCAGGTTATCAAACCAGTAGACAGACAGTCGATGAAAGACGAATTTACTTGCCTATAAAATTCTCAGAATCACCTCATTTGTTAACATATATTACAGACAAGTTACAGGCATGCATTCGTCTAGAACAGATTAGATATATACATTTATTATGCCTACGCAAAGTGAACAACAGTCATAATATTATGAATGATAATGACATGCATTGTATACTAAATGAAGGCGATGAAGACAGGAATACAGATGACGGGGAATTTCCCGTGAAAAGACATCTGATTCTGTCACGTTTACGGGACATATCTACGCATAAAACAGGAATTAGTCACTTGGAGAATGTATCTTGTTGCTATCAGAGATCTTTGTGTCAAAAATCATGTCATCCTACATGTGAAAACTTGTGTAAACATCGTATTATACCTGGAGACATGTTAAGATTAAATCCTGATCCTGTTAATACCGCGCGTACTACTAATGTTAGCTATAAGTCAACAAGTGGTGATCATCAGCGCTTATATTCACAGACACAAAGATTGAAAATGTCTAAAATTCAGCCTGTAGATTACATAGAAGCAGAGAAAGGTAACGGGACTACTTTTACAAATGTACCTTACAGTGGAGATGATACCATTGATGATGATGATGAATGCTGGCGGTGGTAATGATGAAGTTGCTAACGCTGAATACAGTATGGAGGATAAGTCGATACAGATCCGGTCTAGCACACTTTTAACTGGACTAACAACTTCCGGTGATCCAGAGATGAGTAATACGCATAATGCTTTAGAAAGCATGCCATCTAATTCGAACTTCAGAGTGTATGATGATAATAATGACAATAAAATTAATGATAATAGTGACGACAACAACAGTGCAGGACGTATTACACCGACTATAAATTATCAAGCGATAACAAATAATGGTGATATATTCGAAGCAGAAGATATTTCCGAAAGAAATCTTGCAATAACATCAATTCTGACAACAAGTACAACCGAGACAAGCTATTCAAGAGTTAATAGAATAATTACAAATTGTAATAAAATATACAATGAACGAAATAATAGACGAAAAGACGAAATCACAGCAGATGAACAGAATTTATTAAAAGATATTGGAGAATTGAATTTTGAACTGCCAACAAAACAAAATTTATCACTGAAAGATGTTGACCGACTAATTGAGTGTATAGCTACCACAGTTCTAGCTAATGAACCAGATGTCAAGAATGGTATTATCGAAGATATATTCTTTGAATATTTAGAGGAAGAGGTGAATAGATCAGAGAGTTTATCAAAAGGGAATGCATTTGAAGCACAGATTATATCTGGCTTCCGGCACAAAGACAACCGATGGGCTAGGTGTGCGTCTTTACTTGAAACCAGAAGGAAACATTCATCAGACGAACCGAATGTGGCAGACAAAGCAGCAGCAGCAGAAGAAGAAGAGGACGGTGAAAATCCCTCTGTAAAGTACACTGAAACCGAAACTATGGAAACAATCACAAATACAACTCATACCATATTTAATGCAGATGACGTGAATTGTTCAAATGAAGTTAACCAGAAGCACTCAATTATTAACAATAACGGGGGTGATAAATCTATTCAACAAGTGTGTCTTGATTCAACGGATATCACACATACAGAAAGTCATCAGAGTGTTCGGAGCTCTGATGAACGAAATGGCTACCATCAAAGTGTTACTGCAAATTGTCGAAGGATTTTATTATCTTGTACAAAGCCAGTCGAACAGATAACGAACATCTTTAGGCATATGTCTATAAATAAACGGAGTTAAACAGAACGGTTGTGTAATAATTATAATAATAATAATAATCCAAATCCAAAATCATAAAACATCATTAACAACAGTCATAATATAAGCATTTTTAGAGCAAATATGTTTTTCTAAAAAATAGCCAACACAACTGTACTTGTAATTTGAAGATATTCGGTAATAAGAGGCTATCTCTTAATTCATAACTGTAAACAGACCAACAAATACAAGCGTAACGCATATCTACTAACTCTGTACAAGACGCCAGTCAACAAAAGCTCCTTTGAATGACATTGAACATTGAATGGAGTATTGTTTGTATATGAAATTTATTTGTTATTTCGTTGATTTTACTGATATTTAAATGTAAACAAATCACAATGGATGACAGACTAGTGTACGGTAAGCATCTGCTTGTGTTATTTCTGACGAAAAGCCACTATTATTGACACCAATACTGCTCGTTCTTATACATTTCTTGCATTTCCAGTGGGACATAGGGTTTCAACAGTGTAAATCTTTACTTTATTCGGTTCGCAAAAATCACTTTCAGCTGGCTGCATGAATTCCCCCAACATAATCTCCTCTCGTGCGTCATCATGGGACGTCCAACCTGTCGTCTGCCTGGTGTGTGATGTTACTCAGTGTAAGTCCAATTCATCTCCGTTTCCTACTGTACATTAATAGGGCTATAGGTTCTGGGTTCGTTTTTGTAGTTCCTTCTTGATTATCCTTTCAAGCTGACCATTCAGTCTTCATTATGGAGTGAAGGCGGCTGTTGACAAAAGTCTGAAGTCTATTTTGGAAATGTTTCCGCTGACGCGTGCACCAAGTCTCTGAAGCACACAGCAACACTGACTTGGCTGTGTCTTGCCTTTCCCATCCTGGCTTTGATATCTTCATTCGTGTTGCTTGAATTTGAAATGAGACTGCCTAAATAAGTGGGAGAAGTGACTTTTATTCAAATTTCTCCTGTTGATAATGTGATTGGTATCTGTTGTTCTGATTGGTTAGGTATTTTCATCAACTCTGTATTCTCTATGTCCATTTGAAGTCCTGTCTTCTCTGCCTAACTCTTCTGCTAACTTGTTGGTTTTTGTCTGCAGATCTTCAGGTTTGTATTAGATGGTTGGAGGCAATCGGCAGGAAGCTTTGGACCTGGGTTTCGTGATAGCTGGCATTTACCAGTCAGCAAGGCGTATCTGCAACCTTGAAGGAACTCATGTCCCTTCTGAGATTCGAACCCAAGTCACCCAGTGCTGCAATCAGAGACATTGCCACTGAGCTATTCATGCTCGCGATTGACCTGTTGCAGATACGCCTTGCTGGCTAGTGAGTGCCAACTAGCACGAAACCTAGGTACAAGGCTTCCTGCCGATTGCCTCCAACCATCTAATACCAACAAATCACAGTGCACCGTGATGGCGAGCCACCTAGTGGCATGGTGGCCACATTGTAAACTTGACTGATTGAATTCAGTCTGCACCAAAGATAGGACTAGACACACCAACACACATACATTACACTAGTTACTGACTAGTGTCCAATCAAAAAAGATCTTCAAGTTTGTATTACACCAGACATAAATCAACCGCGAAGTTTAGATCTTCTAGAGTCTACTTGCTGATCCGAGTTATGCCTGTCTTTTCGCGACCCATGATCTGCCTGACAATCCATTCCGCCACAATCAGGAATATTATCAATTCAAAGGTCTATCTGAGTTTTCCTTTGTGAACCACTTGGCACACTAGTGATATATTTTATTTAAATAGATGATAAGTTTATTTACTCAGTAGCATCAAGTTGATAAAGTCTTTATTTTCTGTAGAAGTTATATAAGAAAGCACTTCAGCTAATTAGATTTTACATACGGGGGCTTCTTTCTTTTAGTTTTTATGACGTACGATGTAATACTTTGCTTGCGGGCTAAACCGTTGCCATAATTTACCAGGAAAACAGTAGATGCAAACGTCCAGTACTCCCAGGTTTTCCAATGGTTCTCTAACCAATGTCGGCTCACGATGAAAATCATGAAACCAATCAACCAAATCCCTACAAACCAACACTTGAATATCAATGAGATGCTCACTAGCGACTTACCCTATTCAGGTAGGTAGTTACCTAGGGTTCTAGTGAGAAGTCATGACCAGTAGGGTGCAGCAGGTCGGGTGTGAGGACAAACACTCTCCGAAGACATTGGCTAGGGGTCACGCTATGTCATGAATTGGCAGAAGTTAGAATTCATGGGCCATTGGATCGAGTTCCAGTGGCTTAATGGTATACGAGCTCACCTTGTAACCAGAAGGTCCTGAATTCGAACCCCGATGTGTGCGTACTGCTGAAGAGTCCCAAACTAGTGTGACGAAACAGCTGCCCAGTACTCCCAGGTTTTCCAATGCTTCTCTAACTAATGTTAGCTCATGACGGAAATCCTGTAACTAATCAAATCCCTACAAACCAACACTTGAATGTCATAGTGATTGTTTGTACAGTTCATACATAAAAATGTAAATTCCTTGAATCACATCTGATAAAAAAATATTAAAAGCTTTTTTTTCACAATTTGGACGTCTTTATGAACTTACATCGACTGCAAAAACATTTACAACCAAGGAGAAATAGACTTACTCTTCAACTTTGGATCAGGATTCTTAGTCTGTTCACTCATACAGGCCAGAGAAGGATCAAATCTAGAACCGTTAACTTTCTCAGCATGTAAGTAAATACGCTAGTCATGAGTATAATCCCTCAAGGTGTAGCAAATGTGTACCAGTATCGAAAAAGGCATCCAATGCCTACCAGTTTCCCTAGTTAACATTTTTTTTCCTTCACGTTCCCCAGTGGAACATAGGGCTTCAAGCTAGTGGCTTGAAGTTTCTGTAGCAGTGTTTATTTTACAGGATGGGGTTGCTAGCCTCATGCCCAACCTTTCCTCTTCACCAGCATTATATCTAACTTAGCGAGGTAAAGGAGTGCGTCGGCCTAATTAACATGGAGGTGTGAAATAAACTACCCCAGAGCGATAGTGCTATCATCATTCTAATAAGAGGAGGAACAAAGAGGTAAGTTCAGTTTCACAATTGTATTCTTTATGAAAACAAACTTATCATTTTAAAAGTATGTTAATTATAATGAAATAATGAAATATACAACACACGTCTAATTACAGTGTTTATATAAGAACTCGAACTTGACTTTTCACATTTGTGTTCAGCTTTATGCTGCTGTATAAGTGAAGTGTAACAAGCGTACTGAGTTGCTTGCTGACTGATTAATGAAGGGAGAATGAAACCGGTCACATGGTCAGTTCTTGTGAAGTAAGGTTAAGTAAGTAAAGGAATAAATAGAAAAAAATCTTATCTAATTTTGAAGAAAATTATAAATCATGAAGTGATAGTAGCGGTAGTACCAATAATAATAATAATAATAGTGGTGGTAATAGGAATGATGGAAAGATTCAGTGGCAAATATTTCGACAGATGATTTACAATCAAATTGGTTGAGAAGGCAGGGAAAATCGAGGAAGCTGATGAAGTGACAGGAGAGACAGAATCTGTTGTGCATGATCGTTGTTGATCGTGTTGTTGTTCATTTATTGGAATATTCTTTTGTATAATCTTCTTATTATGATTACGATCACATTTTGAATTGATGCTAGTTGGAAAGGATAAATTTCGTCTTGAGTAGGCGATAAGACCAGAATGATTCGATAACAAGGTTTCTTGAAACAGGCGATTGGCATACGGATCAGCTGTATGGATGTTTGATGAAAACAAAAAAAAGAGAATAAAATGAAGGATTTTGTGTTTCTGATGGATAAAAAGTAAGGATGAGAATAAATTTCATGTGGAACTCATCCCTGTTGGATGAGTTTCAGCGAGATAATCGTATTCGAATGAAGATATTTCACTAAACTAACTAATGACCAGTTGAAATGAAATCTTTTACTGTACAAAAAGTTGAAGTCAGACGACAATTGTGGCCATCGTTTGTAGTTATGAAGATAAATGATACAGAAATTAACCCGTGTCAGTCTTTAATCCTGGTCGAGAGAAGAGAAGCTTGGGGTCTAGAAGTTGAAGATACTGATGCCTTCTTAGATATCGTATCCTGCACCACTGAATATCAGCGCTGCTATCTTAGACTAGACTACAAGACGTTGACTAATCTCATGTAAGCGTGACCTAACGATGCGAAACCAATTTTCCGTTGTCCAGCCCTAGGAGCTGATTGACTTCTATCGAGCTACCTTAAATGTAACGATTCTAGTGAGCAAATCATTCAAAAAAGCAAGAGGTAGGTATATATATAATGGTTAGTTAACTATTTAAATCACGTTAAAGATATGAGAATGAGTAAGAGAAGTGACAATTCGAGGATAACTGTATTCATCGCACTACATACTATTGACTGGTTGATGTGAGTTGTCGGCTACCATTCATATCGGCCAGTAATGCCTGTCAGCCAATCGGAAGTGATCGTAACAGCGGATTGCCGATTCTCTTGTTTGAAGTTAAGCTCATCAGCGATGTATTATTTATTATCATTGTTTCCTTTGATTCATAGAGGAACATAGGGCTTCAGCGTGCGTCTCCATTGCGTTCGATTCTCTGCCAACGTTTTCACCTGGCTCCAAGTCTGCCCACACGTTTTCATCTCCTCTTCACATGACCTCCTCCAAGTCACCCACCCTTGCACTGACGAGCAACTCGCCGCTTCCCATTCAGTCGGGTTCCACTCGAGCAATGGCTTGTCTAGTAATGTAACTTGATAGTTTGTTTCCTCAGAGTATGATCAGCCAATCCATCTCCATTTCTTCCTGCCTATTTGTTTCACAATCGGTTCCTGCTGTGTTGGTTCGCTCATTGCCGGAGATCTCTGTTGCTGGTCTTTTCTGGCCAGGCATCTGATCTTGAGTGGTATTGAACGAAGAGAACTGTTAACGAAGATCTGTAATTTGTTTGAGATGCTGTTTATGACGCGCTGGCCAAGTCTCTGATCCGTATAGTGAGTAGCACTGACTTCACATTGGAGTTGAAAATCCGGATCTTATCCCCGTTTTGATGCTGAGTGCTGTTGACTTCCACACAGTCTTGAGAGTAGTGAAAGCTTGTCTTGCTTTTCCGATTCTCGCTGCTTTGATACCCTCGTCAGTTCCGTCTTCCTGTAGTTGAAACGATGCGTCCCAGGTAGGTAAAAGAGGTTGTTTCTTTCAGGTTCCTCCCATTTATGCTGATAGTTGTCAGTTGTTGTTGTTCTTGTCCAGGAATCTTCATCACCTCTGTTTTCCCTATGTTCACCTGAAGTCCTATCTTCTCCGGATGCTTCTTCTTCCAACTTGTTGCTTTTCACTTGCATATCTTCCAGTTTGTGGGAAATCAGACATATATCATCGGCGAAGTGCAGATCCTCCAAGTCTCTTTTTGTGTGAGTCCATTTTATGCCTGTTTCATCATTGCCCACTGTTTGTCGCATTATCCAGTCTACTGCGATGTATCAGGTCTGAATCGACTGAGACAACCAAATCAATTGAAATCACCCGAATTCTGGCTAGCTACCTGAGAGGACTGGTAATAAAGTGGATCCAACTAGCAATTAGCAAATAAAGTTTTGGTTACGCATCAGCCGAATTCTTCTCAATTAATTTTAAAGTGTTTACATTCACGGAAAATGGGCAATATCGCCTTTTCTGTTGAACTCAGTGACACTCTAACTTCTTCGATACAACCCTATTCTTCACAACACTTATCAGTGAGCAAAGAATATTCTTTTCGATAGCTTATTTTGGTTCTATCGTTATCTCTACGTATTAGTCAGGGAAATTTGTCATTAACAACACCAGTCCTCTTAAATAACGCTGAATCATTAAAACAAACGAAAAATCGGAGAGGCATGTGAATATGAGAGGAAATTATAGTTCAAAGCATGTGTATGAGATTATATTATTATTATTGTTCCCTTGGGTTCCTAGTGGAACATAGGGCTTCAACTGCACGCCTCCACTTGCTTCTGTCCTCTGCTGTACTTTTCATTTGCATCCATGTTATTTCATACTGTTTCAGTTCCTCATCACACGATCTCCTCCATGTCACCCTTGGACCTCCCACTCGAGGGCTTGACGCGCGATGTGACCCAACGGCCTCCTCAGCGAGTGTCCAATCCATCCCTACTTTCTCCTGCATATTTGTTGGGCGATTGGTTCCTGTTTCGTTTCTTCCCATAGCTTCTTGTTTGTGATTCTTTCCGGCCATCTGATCTTCAGTATAGAGCCAGCGAAGACAGTTAGTTGTTGATAAAGGTCTGCAACCTGTTGAAAATATTCTTTGTGACCCACCAAGTTTCTGATCCGTAAAGTAAAACTGACTTGACGTTTGTATTGAAAATCCGAATTTTGCTGTTGATGTTGAGGAGTGAGGAAGATTTCCAGATTGGTTTCAGGTTGATGAATGTGTTTCTCGCCTTCCCGATATTCACAAATATTGAGATTTGATGTGTCTCCAAAAGTATTTCGGACAAACTTTAAACTTTCATCAACAAACTGCCTCTTCTCCATACTGAAGGTCAGATGGCAGACCAGAAAGGTGTGGTGACAAAGAACTCTAGCAAATAAGTAAACAAGAACCTAACAGGTAATCGTGGAACCACCTAAAGATTACTACAGGCAATAAGGTGACATGTAGATATGCCGCTGAAGCCCAATGTTTCACTCAGAACCTAGAGGAATAATAATAATAGTAATAGTTTGAACTGGCTGCTAGAATTGGTAGAAGTAATATCAATATAGACAAAGGCTTTGCGTAGGCGGATACAGTTAGCATATAGATGATCTGACACAGCCACAAAGAGATGCAAGGTTAACTTTCTGTGAGAAACAACCAATCAAAAGACTGTATTTTCTACTAACAATAATCTACAATAATGTACATTAATAAACTATCTGTTGCTTCCCTTGTCTTCTGTTGTTACAATAGCACTAAATTGACCGTTAGATTTCAAAGTTAACAATGAGTGAGCATTCAAGTTTGTTTTTTAATATTTTTGATTACAGCTTGATTCCACACCGTATATTTGGTACAAATATGGAATTTTCAGCATGTAATATCGGTAGCCGGAATTTTGCAGGCCGACCATAGATATCAGGTGTGCGTTGGCAGGGGATTGAACCTCGGACCATGTGCATGGTCGACGGGAGTCCTAACCACTGTGCCACCGACGCACAAACAAATTTGCTGAGCTTTCCTTTCCACCTACGCGAATGGGTGGAACGCAGACTGTCATTTATGACTTGAATTTCCTCAAGTAGGTGGTCATATATGATTTTACATTGTGTGTTTAGAGGAATGCTGTTACGTCTAGCTATATTAAAGGTGTTTCATCGGTTTTTTTCACACGGCTGGAATATCTGTTTGTGATGTTCGCCATACTATACACAAAATCACCTCCCGATTGCTTTTATCCTCATCAGCAAATGATCACGAATGACAGTGATTAGTGCTCAAAATGAATTTTATTCCGTCTGATTATAAACATTCTATGAGCAAATATCAATGCCAGAATAGGAGAAAAAAATGTGCGTCAATGTGTAGGTGAACAACCAAAGCTAAATTAGGAGAATAATGGTTTGTTCGCACATGTGTAAAGGTACATTTCCACTTTTTCAAAAAATTAGAAAACATGTAAATTCCGTATTAATTTTCTCATTTATAATGGTGAATAGGATGACGGTAACAGTTCAGCAGTTGACGGTGCATAATCACGTAAAACTGATATATCGGATAGACAAACTAATGAATAGAATTATATGGCTAAACACAATTTCTTACTCTTGAAACAATAAAAAAAACTTACATAACAATCCCGTGAATTCACCATTCACTATTCCAAGTCTCATATTCCTTGAATGACATACACTAGGTTGAGCTGGAATTTGAAAGAAAAAAAATTAAAAGAAGGGGATATAATTCATTTCAAAATAGATCCTAACCAGATGTTTCGCCGGATTAAAGATGCCTAGTAGAAATTTCAAAATATTGATTGAATGAGTGATTGCAGTTCAACTTTGCATAGAAGTAGTATAGCAGTTCAAGTTGTCACACTGTATGTAGCACACATGGTAGAGAATAGAGATTCAAAAGAACTACAGTTATTATTATTGTTTCCTTTAATTCCTAGAGGAACATAGGACTTCAGCCGCACGTCTCCATTGCGTTCGATTCTCTGCCAGCGTTTTCACCTGGCTCCGCGTATGACCACGTGTTTTCATCTCCTCTTCCCAAGACCTCCTCCATGTCACCCCACCCTCGCACTGCGACCAACTCACCGCTTCCCATTTGCGTTCCACTCGACCGATGGCCGGGCGTGTGATGTCACTTGATGGTTTTCTCGGGGTATGGCCAATCCACCTCCATTTCTTCCTGCATATTTACTGCACAATTGGTTCCCACTGGGTTGGTTCGTTCCCAGAGATCCGTGTTGCTGATCTTTTCCGGTCATATAATCTTGAGTACTAAGCGAAGACAGATGTTGATGAAGGTCTGTAGTTTGTTCGAAGTGCCCTTCCATTACAAAGGTTAGGGGAATTTATACATGCAGGATGGAAGGTCATATCTAAAAATTGCGAAAAGATATAGATTTTATGAATTTATAGATTCCACAGCAGGTCAGGATAGGAATAGTGTCTGGACCGGTTCCATTTGTACACACAGAGCATTGGCTGTTTCAAATCATTTGCAATAGCCTCTCCTGTTTGGATTGTTTGGTGCCTAGAGGATTTTGGTAATTTATATGGTACAGTACAGATGACAGAAAATGATTCTTCAATGCTAGCTTTATTGCCTGTCTGGGCGAGGTGGTTTTAACTCGAACTATTGATGGTTTTCACTACACCTTTATTTAGCCATACTGGTAGGTGTTCCCGAGAGCGCTATTATCTTACAAAACTCCGATGTTGTCAATAACAATAATTCTTCATTTATTATGAATTCATAACTGTAAAGCCTGATGATGTAATCGGAAAAAGGTTTTGTTCATGAATCAGTCTTCCCATATTTTCTTGTTGAACTTTTTACTAAAACAAATCTAATCCTTACAAACCAAACTTTTGAAAATTAATCTGATGCTCGTTAGTGACTTGCCACAGGACGGAGTTTCCTGGAGTTCTAGTGAGAAGTTTTCACCAGTGATGTCCATCCAGTCGAGTGTGGGGATGGATATCCCACCGATGACATTGATTGGTGGTCACGCTAAATCACGAATTGCTAGAAGTTAGAATTCATGGGCTAGCCACTGAATTGCGTTCCAGTGGCTGAATGTTATACGAGCCAGCTTGCCTTGTAACCGGAAGGTCCTGGGTTAGAAACCCAGTGGTGTGGGTGCATATTGCCGATGATTCACAAACTGGAATAAAACAGATGTCCAGTACTCCCCGGTTTTCAATGGTTCTCTAACTGATATCAATCCTTGGTCAAATTAGAAAAACAAATCTAATTCTTACAAAACAACTCTTGGAAATTATACTACTTTATTTGTTATAAGTAGAAAGTCACATTTCGAAAGCATTTACGTAGAGTGTCATGGATAACCAATCATTTAGTGTTTTCTAATTCAAATAACATAGATGACCGTATAACATGTTGCGAGAAAAAGTTTTTCAATCTTTTGTAACATGATCCTATCATGTTCCAAAATGAGTTCTATCTGTGTAGATCGTAGGTTAAATTTCCTTAAAAAGAATGATAATTCACAGACGAATATTTCTCAATTCAAATATACTGACGTAAGAAAAAGAGGTAATGAATCAGTTGATTGGGTTTCAAATTATGGAAAATACTCACCAGAACACCAGAAAGAAAACAATAAGTTGGGCCACGGAGTGTTATGTTTTTTTCGACCTAATACTCACCTGCTGTACGATTTTAGTATTATACATTTTCACCTCGTAACTTTGAGCAGTCTCACTAAAAGGCATCAAGGATAACTAGAGATTACAGTTTTTGAGACAAGCGAAACAAAGGTGACTGTCAATCGCGAGACGGTACTGAAACCAAAACAATTAACAGATCTGACATACAGCTGCATAATACATAGAAATATTATTATTATTGTTTCCTTTAATTCCCAGAGGAACATAGGGATTCAGCCGTGCATCTCCATTGCGTTCGCTTCTCTGCTACAGTCTTCACCTAGCTCGAAATCTGCCCACACGTTTTCATCTCCTCTTCACATGACCTCCTCCAAGTCACCCACCCTTGCACTGACGACTAACTCGCCGCTTCCCTTTCGGGTTCCATTCGAGCAATGGCTTGTCTAGTGATGTCACTTGATGGTTTCCTCAGAGTATGGCCAGCCAATCCATCTCCATTTCTTCCTGCCTATTTGTTTCACAATCGGTTCCTGCTGAGTTGGTTCGCTCATTGCCAGAGATCCCTCCCTGTTGCTGATCTTTTCTGGCCGGCCATCTGATCTTGAGCGAAGTATTGAGCGAAGACAACTGTTAATGAAGGTGTGTAGTTTGTTTGAGATGCTCTTTATGACGCGCAGTGCAAGTCTCTGATCCCTATATTGAGCAGCACTGACTTCACATTGGAGTTGAAAATCCGGATCTTATTTTTGATTCTGAATGCTGTTGACCTCCACACAGACTTGAGAGTAGTGAAAGCTTGTCTTGCTTTCCCGATCCTCGCTGCTTTGATATCCTCGTCAGTTCCGTCTTCCTGTAGTTGAAACGATGCTTCCCAGGTCGGTTGGTGAAGGAGGTTGTTTCTTTCAGGTTCCTTCCATTTATGCTGATCGTTGTCTGTTGTTGTTGCTTCCGTTGTTGTTCTTGTCCAGGAATCTTCATTACCTCTGTTTTCTCTATGTTCACCTGAAGTCCTATCTTTTCCGGATGTTTCTTATGCCATCTTGTTGCTTTTCACTTGCATATCTTCCAGTTTGTGGCAAATCACACATATGTCATCGGCGAAGTTCAGATCCTCCAAGTTTTTTGTGTGAGTCCATTTTATGCCTGTTTCCTTATTCCCCGCTGTTTGTCGCATTATCCAATCTACTGGAATCAGGAAAATCATTGGCGATAGTAGGCAGCCAGCTTGTCTTACTCCTGTCCTCACTTCGAAGGATTCCGTGAGTTTCCCGTTGTGGATCACTTGGCATGCAGCATTGTCGTACACCTGTTGGATGAGATGTATAATTTTCGGTGGCATCCCACAGTAGCGTAATATTTGCCAAAGCACCTCTCGATCGACGCTGTCAAAGGCTTTTTCAAAGTCGATAAAGTTGAGATAGAGAGGTGACTGCCATTCCAAGCTTTGTTCAATGATGATCCGTAATTTGGCGATCTGATCAATGCATAGAAATATTTTCTTCAGGAAAAGGTGATCAATGGAGGCATGGAAACAGAATAAGGAGAGCTTAGGTTGATAATCCTATGAATAAAACTTTGAAAGCAAATGGAAGACAAACACTTCTCTTCAAGTTATCCTGTGTAACCAAGCATGCAAATCATTTGATGTGTGCTGTTACCAAACAGCTCCAAGAACACTATCCCACATCGTTGCAAAGGCACTAGGGGATTCGATAGAAGTGGAATAGTTCAGCACCTTGTTTACACTAGTCACAGAATCACAACTACAGAGGTGTTCAAGGTAACCTACAGACAGTAAACAAACCCTCTGAAAATGATCTATCCAAGATAACTTATTACTTCAGTAACTCTTGATATTTTTTTGTGAAGAAGCCATGCTCATGTGTTAAAAAGAAACTTTTTCAAACTTTTTATCTATCATCATGTTTTTTATTAAATGTCGGCTTTTTAAACTTTCATCTACCTCTCTATTTTCATTCCTTTATCTTCAATGTTAACAAAGTAAATTATCTAAGTAGTAGGTGTTATCATATATCCAGAACAGGCATAAAATATTGAAACGCGACGAGCAACGGACAGATGTTCCTTTCTCGTTTGGTCCACTTCGGCAGTTAGCAGGCGCACAACGCTAGGTGTTGAACGCACACCCATTAGGTTGTGTAGCAAGCCCACTGCTATTTCGTTACAGGATTTCATCATGAGCTGACAGTGGTTACAGAACCATTGGAAAACCTGGGAGTACTGGACAGCTGTTTCGTCCTAGTTTGGGACTCTTCAGTAGTACGCACCCACCGGGGTTCGAACCCAGGACCTCCTGGTTACAAGGCGAGTTCGTAGACCATTCAGCCACTGGGACCCAATCCAATGGCTAATGAATTCTAACTTCTGCAAATTCAGGTTTTCCAATGGTTCTCTAACCAATGTCAGCTCATGATGAAATCCTGTAACCAATCAACCAAATCCCAACAAACCAATACTTGAACACTATTATTTAATGACCAACTGAGTCAGAATCCAATATTAGATGGATTCTAACTTCTGTCTGTTCATGATACAACCCAAGCGTCATCCAGTGTCATTGGTGAATATCTGTAATCATACACTACATGACCGACCCTACCATTAACGGCTCTACTTATTTAATCTGATGTCTCATACTGGAACTAGTCAATACATTTTTAGAATATAGCTTTCATAGGGATTTAGAGAAATTTTAGCGTAGAATCCATCACCGAACCAGACCTCGGTTAGAGAGTCATTAAAAATTCAGGGATCACTGGACGGCTGTTTCCTCCTAGTTTGGTCCTGAGTTCAACCTCTAATGTGACGCTGTTAACACGAACCAGAATATAACTAAACAGCAATCCAGTGCTACTCGGTTTTCAATGATTCTCCGGTTGATATTGGTTCAGGATGAAATCAGTCACTGAAATTAATCAATAATTGTTTGAAAATTCATGGAGCGAGTTATGTTGGCCGTTGCTCTAGGAACTTGATTTTTCGTGCTCACCCGAGAACATATCCCACTATGGCTAAGTAAAGGTGTAGTTAAAACTATTAACAGCTCTATATTAGACCATCTGGTGCAAGCCGGCCACAGTGCCAGTCAGTGTAGAAGAATCCTTCTCTATAATCTACCGGGTGCTTAATAAATTGTCAAAATCGTGGAAGCACCGCATGCTCCAAACAGCAGAGGCTATTGCAATTCGCCTCAAACAACCAGTGCTCTGTGTCCAAAAGAAATAAGTCCAGCCCCTACTACTGCCCTGGCTGGCCCTCAGTAGAGACTATAAACTCATAAATTTGTACCATTACCTTTCCTAATTCTTCTGACATTCAGTTTATTTTATGTTGATGCTGTTCAGCTGTAATTTATCAATATTATTGATTTGATGTTATTTTAACAACATTAATGTCGTTCATAAGACTAATTCATTCATTCATTATAATGTATATATAATTGTAGAACCTGATGATGAATTTATCGAAAAGAGTACTCTTTGTTCCATGTCTTTTCTTTTGAAAATTTTAATGGGCATTTTTAATCAGTTAAAGATAAAAATGTTTATAAAGCCTTAACTGTATCCTCTTGCTTATAACATGTCGTCGCCTCATTTATATTTTGGTCAATTTACACAATATATTAGAGGATAAATAGTCAGTAAGACACTCGATTAACTTTCTGCCCCAAATTGGAAGTTGGAATAGATATGTGCAGTGGAAATACATCATTTTTTCTACAAGCGAAGATGAGATAAACGATTGTAGAGGAATAATTAACGCATATATATATGCGTGTACACAAACGCATATGCTTAGACAACTCTTCATAATACCACAAAGTTTGATGTCTTTACCTAGACGAAATAAACAGTAATTATCATTTAAATCTCTTGAAGAATCAAGATGAATGCTAAAAGTATTAAAGCGAAAATAATGATGAAAGTATAATCCTTGATTGTTATCATTATTATTATTATTATTATTATGAGTACAGTTATTATCAAAATGTTTTATGAGATGTTTAAGGAGACTTCGAAAAGGAATAATGTAGAAATACGAGTATATTTAACTCACAAAAAGATCAACGAAGGTTAGATGGTTAGACATGCTTTTTTAAAAAGAAGGAATTTAGTGATATTAGATTCCATATTGGATCAGATATGCATATATATATATATCTATTTATGGGCTTAAAGTAGGATTAACTCTCGGTGAAAGATAATGATGTGAAAAACACAAAAACATACAGAAACAACAATGATAGAAGCATAGACGTTATTTGAGAATATAATACAGCGGACTTTTAATGAAGAAACGGAGAGGAAGCGAAGAAAAATAGGAGATAACAGAGATATTCTGTGTATTTTTAATTTACCTAGTGAAAGACAGTTATCCTACAAGGTTTATTCAAAAAGGAAAAATTTAACGAAGACACAGAAGCAAAGATAGAAGAGTACAAACAAGAACGACGAATATAATCACAGATGCTAAAACAGATTGTAATGGAATGAATCTAGGAAAAGAACGTCCGCAGAAATAAGATAGGAATATATTCAACCGGAAAAAAGACCTAAAAGCATAACATGGAAACATTAGAAAACCATCAGAAATAAAACAATGAGCAGATGTCGAATATAAGACAGCAAAAGGGACAAAGAAAAAAATTGCAAAGTGATGAAGCCTAAAATGCGAAAAAAATTAAAAAAAATATATTAATAAAAAGGAAAAAGGGAAAAAATCAATGCACGATAAAAGCTAGGAAACGCCAAAAGAAAATATAAAAAAGAAGAAAAAAAAGAGGATTTTCAGGAGAGTGGGAGGAAATAGCAAGAGAAGAATTAGAAAAAGGTAGATATAGAGTGAGATAAGGAGAGATGAACCCAAGGAGAGAGGGAGGGAGAAGATACAGGAAGTGAGTGAGAATGAGAGTGAGTGTAGAGAGAGAGAGAGAGAGAGAGAGACGGAGATCAGGGGAGAGTGAGTTGTGGACAGTTGGTTTGTTTCGATGCCTGTGGTGTTTATTTTACGCCTAATTGGGTGATGTGTTGGGTGTGTTTGAGGGGGGATTGTGTTGTGAGTGGATGTTGTGAGTGTGGATGTTTGTGGTTGGTGTTGTCCGAGTGGGTTTAGAGGAGGCCAGTCACTCCACGGGCTCCGTGGCCTAATGGATAAGGCATCTGACTTCGGATCAGAAGATTGCGGGTTCGAGTCCCGTCGGGGTCGAGATTTTGACCAACCATGCCATCTGTCCACTGGCCAGCCCGAACATTCATCCCCTCATCAGTCAACACATACCACATACCACATACCACATACCACTATCACTACACCCGCTGATCACATGGACTCTCCCGACACAGATATCAGCGCGGAATTCACCGCCACCGAAACCGTCAGCGTCTCAGTCGAACACACAACCAACCGGTCATTCGAGCTGAAACATGATGCTGACGAGTGCGTTGACAACTCGCCATCATACTCGTGTCACACTTCAGTCTGTCGGTGTGACGAGATCATCCCTGTCACTGTCACCGTAATCCAGATTGAGTATTTGATCGATTAAACGATTGAGTGGGTGAGTGGATGAGTGTGCATGATTGTTTGTGTGTTTTTGTGTGTGTGCGTGTGCGTGTGTGTGTGTGTTTGAGGGGGATGGGTGTGGCAGTGTGTTCGTGAATTGGCTGATTGCTTGTGTGTTTGTTTGTGATTGGCAGTCTGATTGTCGATCTGTCCGTGTAACTGCCTGTGTTGTCCGCTGTCCGTTTGTGCGTTTGTGAATCGTGGCTGAGATGAGGAATGTGTTTGAGTGCATGTGTGTGTGAGTGTGTGCGTGCGTGCGTGCGTGTGGGTGTGTGTGTGTGCGAGATTGTGAGTGTCGGTGTATGGCGGTGTGTTGTGGTGGGTGTGTATCAGTTGATGTGAGTGGATCGGCGGGATAGTGTGAAAATGTGTAATTGATGCAGTGGAAGAGAGGGCTAGGGAGTGTGCGAGCGGGAGAGATGGAGGCAGGGAGGGAGTGAGGGAGAGGATTGAGAGAGTGAGAGTGACAGTGACAGTGAGAATGAGATGAGAATGAGATTGAGAGTGAGAGTGAGAGAGAGACAGAGAGAGAGAGAGAGAGAGAGAGAGAGACGGAGATCAGGGGAGAGTGAGTTGTGGACAGTTGGTTTGTTTCGATGCCTGTGGTGTTGATTTTACGCCTAATTGGGTGATGTGTTGGGTGTGTTTGAGGGGGGGATTGTGTTGTGAGTGGATGTTGTGAGTGTGGATGTTTGTGGTTGGTGTTGTCCGAGTGGGTTTGGAGGAGGCCAGTCACTCCACGGGCTCCGTGGCCTAATGGATAAGGCATCTGACTTCGGATCAGAAGATTGCGGGTTCGAGTCCCGTCGGGGTCGAGATTTTGACCAACCATGCCATCTGTCCACTGGCCAGCCCGAACATTCATCCCCTCATCAGTCAACACATACCACATACCACATACCACTATCACTACACCCGCTGATCACATGGACTCTCCCGACACAGATATCAGCGCGGAATTCACCGCCACCGAAACCGTCAGCCTATCAGTCGAACACACAACCAACCGGTCATTCGAGCTGAAACATGATGCTCACGAGTGCGTTGACAACTCGCCATCATACTCGTGTCACACTTCAGTCTGTCGGTGTGACGAGATCATCCCTGTCACTGTCACCGTAATCCAGATTGAGTGTTTGATCGATTAAATGATTGAGTGGGTGAGTGGATGAGTGTGCATGATTGTTTGTGTTTTTGTGTGTGTGCGTGTGCGTGTGTGTATGTGTTTGATGGGGATGGGTGTGGCAGTGTGTTCGTGAATTGGCTGATTGCTTGTGTGTTTGTTTGTGATTGGCAGTCTGATTGTCGATCTGTCCGTGTAACTGCCTGTGTTGTCCGCTGTCTGTTTGTGCGTTTGTGAATCGTGGCTGAGATGAGGAATGTGTTTGAGTGCATGTGTGTGTGAGTGAGTGCGTGCGTGCGTGTTGGTGTGTGTGTGTGTGTGAGATTGTGAGTGTCGGTGTGTGGCGGTGTGTTGTGGTGGGTGTGTATCAGTTGATGTGAGTGGATCGGCGGGATAGTGTGAAAATGTGTAATTGATGCAGTGGAAGAGAGGGCTAGGGAGTGTGCGAGCGGGAGAGATGGAGGCAGGGAGGGAGTGAGGGAGAGGATTGAGAGAGTGAGAGTGACAGTGAGAATGAGAATGAGAGTGAGAGTGAGAGTGAGAGTGAGAGTGAGAGTGAGATTTAGAGTGAGAGAGAGAGAGAGACGGAGATCAGGGGAGAGTGAGTTGTGGACAGTTGGTTTGTTTCGATGCCTGTGGTGTTTATTTTACGCCTAATTGGGTGATGTGTTGGGTGTGTTTGAGGGGGGATTGTGTTGTGAGTGGATGTTGTGAGTGTGGATGTTTGTGGTTGGTGTTGTCCGAGTGGGTTTGGAGGAGGCCAGTCACCCGACGGGCTCCGTGGCCTAATGGATAAGGCATCTGACTTCGGATCAGAAGATTGCGGGTTCGAGTCCCGTCGGGGTCGAGATTTTGACCAACCATGCCATCTGTCCACTGGCCAGCCCGAACATTCATCCCCTCATCAGTCAACACATACCACATACCACATACCACATACCACTATCACTACACCCCCTGATCACATGGACTCTCCCGACACAGATATCAGCGCGGAATTCACCGCCACCGAAACCGTCAGCGTCTCAGTCGAACACACAACCAACCGGTCATTCGAGCTGAAACATGATGCTGACGAGTGCGTTGACAACTCGCCATCATACTCGTGTCACACTTCAGTCTGTCGGTGTGACGAGATCATCCCTGTCACTGTCAGCGTAATCCAGATTGAGTATTTGATCGATTAAACGATTGAATGGGTGAGTGGATGAGTGTGCATGATTGTTTGTGCATGATTGTTTGTGTGTGTGTGTGTGTGCGTGTGCGTGTGTGTATGTGTTTGATGGGGATGGGTGTGGCAGTGTGTTCGTGAATTGGCTGATTGCTTGTGTGTTTGTTTGTGATTGGCAGTCTGATTGTCGATCTGTCCGTGTAACTGCCTGTGTTGTCCGCTGTCCGTTTGTGCGTTTGTGAATCGTGGCTGAGATGAGGAATGTGTTTGAGTGCATGTGTGTGTGAGTGTGTGCGTGCGTGCGTGCGTGTTGGTGTGTGTGTGTGTGTGAGATTGTGAGTGTCGGTGTATGGCGGTGTGTTGTGGTGGGTGTGTATCAGTTGATGTGAGTGGATCGGCGGGATAGTGTGAAAATGTGTAATTGATGCAGTGGAAGAGAGGGCTAGGGAGTGTGCGAGCGGGAGAGATGGAGGCAGGGAGGGAGTGAGGGAGAGGATTGAGAGAGTGAGAGTGACAGTGACAGTGAGAATGAGAGAGAGAGGAGTGAGAGTGAGAGTGAGAGTGAGAGAGAGAGAGAGACATTAGAGAGAGAGAGAGAGAGACGGAGATCAGGGGAGAGTGAGTTGTGGACAGTTGGTTTGTTTCGATGCCTGTGGTGTTGATTTTACGCCTAATTGGGTGATGTGTTGGGTGTGTTTGAGGGGGAATTGTGTTGTGAGTGTGGATGTTTGTGGTTGGTGTTGTCCGAGTGGGTTTGGAGGAGGCCAGTCACTCCACGGGCTCCGTGGCCTAATGGATAAGGCATCTGACTTCGGATCAGAAGATTGCGGGTTCGAGTCCCGTCGGGGTCGAGATTTTGACCAACCATGCCATCTGTCCACTGGCCAGCCCGAACATTCATCCCCTCATCAGTCAACACATACCACATACCACTATCACTACACCCGCTGATCACATGGACTCTCCCGACACAGATATCAGCGCGGAATTCACCGCCACCGAAACCGTCAGCGTCTCAGTCGAACACACTACCAACCGGTCATTCGAGCTGAAACATGATGCTGACGAGTGCGTTGACAACTCGCCATCATACTCGTGTCACACTTCAGTCTGTCGGTGTGACGAGATCATCCCTGTCACTGTCACCGTAATCCAGATTGAGTGTTTGATCGATTAAATGATTGAGTGGGTGAGTGGATGAGTGTGCATGATTGTTTGTGTGTGTGTGTGTGTGCGTGTGCGTGTGTGTATGTGTTTGATGGGGATGGGTGTGGCAGTGTGTTCGTGAATTGGCTGATTGCTTGTGTGTTTGTTTGTGATTGGCAGTCTGATTGTCGATCTGTCCGTGTAACTGCCTGTGTTGTCCGCTGTCCGTTTGTGCGTTTGTGAATCGTGGCTGAGATGAGGAATGTGTTTGAGTGCATGTGTGTGTGTGTGAGTGTGTGCGTGCGTGCGTGTTGGTGTGTGTGTGTGTGTGAGATTGTGAGTGTCGGTGTGTGGCGGTGTGTTGTGGTGGGTGTGTATCAGTTGATGTGAGTGGATCGGCGAGACAGTGTGAAACTGTGTAATTGATGCAGTGGGAGAGAGGGCTAGGGAGTGTGCGAGCGGGAGAGATGGAGGCAGGGAGGGAGTGAGGGAGAGGATTGAGAGAGTGAGAGTGACAGTGACAGTGAGAATGAGAGAGAGAGTGAGAATGAGAATGAGAGTGAGAGTGAGAGAGAGATAGAGAGAGAGAGAGAGACGGAGATCAGGGGAGAGTGAGTTGTGGACAGTTGGTTTGTTTCGATGCCTGTGGTGTTGATTTTACGCCTAATTGGGTGATGTGTTGGGTGTGTTTGAGGGGGAATTGTGTTGTGAGTGTGGATGTTTGTGGTTGGTGTTGTCCGAGTGGGTTTGGAGGAGGCCAGTCACTCCACGGGCTCCGTGGCCTAATGGATAAGGCATCTGACTTCGGATCAGAAGATTGCGGGTTCGAGTCCCGTCGGGGTCGAGATTTTGACCAACCATGCCATCTGTCCACTGGCCAGCCCGAACATTCATCCCCTCATCAGTCAACACATACCACATACCACATACCACTATCACTACACCCGCTGATCACATGGACTCTCCCGACACAGATATCAGCGCGGAATTCACCGCCACCGAAACCGTCAGCGTCTCAGTCGAACACACAACCAACCGGTCATTCGAGCTGAAACATGATGCTGACGAGTGCGTTGACAACTCGCCATCATACTCGTGTCACACTTCAGTCTGTCGGTGTGACGAGATCATCCCTGTCACTGTCACCGTAATCCAGATTGAGTGTTTGATCGATTAAATGATTGAGTGGGTGAGTGGATGAGTGTGCATGATTGTTTGTGTGTGTATGTGTGTGCGTGTGTGCGTGTGTGTATGTGTTTGATGGGGATGGGTGTGGCAGTGTGTTCGTGAATTGGCTGATTGCTTGTGTGTTTGTTTGTGATTGGCAGTCTGATTGTCGATCTGTCCGTGTAACTGCCTGTGTTGTCCGCTGTCTGTTTGTGCGTTTGTGAATCTAGGCCGAGATGAGGAATGTGTTTGAGTGCATGTGTGTGTGAGTGTGTGCGTGCGTGCGTGCGTGTTGGTGTGTGTGTGTGTGAGATTGTGAGTGTCGGTGTGTGGCGGTGTGTTGTGGTGGGTGTGTATCAGTTGATGTGAGTGGATCGGCGGGATAGTGTGAAAATGTGTAATTGATGCAGTGGAAGAGAGGGCTAGGGAGTGTGCGAGCGGGAGAGATTGAGGCAGGGAGGGAGTGAGGGAGAGGATTGAGAGAGTGAGAGTGACAGTGAGAATGAGAATGAGTGAGAATGAGATTGAGAGTGAGAGTGAGAGAGGGACAAGAGAGAGAGAGAGAGAGAGAGACGGAGATCAGGGGAGAGTGAGTTGTGGACAGTTGGTTTGTTTCGATGCCTGTGGTGTTGATTTTACGCCTAATTGGGTGATGTGTTGGGTGTGTTTGAGGGGGAATTGTGTTGTGAGTGTGGATGTTTGTGGTTGGTGTTGTCCGAGTGGGTTTAGAGGAGGCCAGTCACTCCACGGGCTCCGTGGCCTAATGGATAAGGCATCTGACTTCGGATCAGAAGATTGCGGGTTCGAGTCCAGTCGGGGTCGAGATTTTGACCAACCATGCCATCTGTCCACTGGCCAGCCCGAACATTCATCCCCTCATCAGTCAACACATACCACATACCACATACCACTATCACTACACCCGCTGATCACATGGACTCTCACGACACAGATATCAGCGCGGAATTCACCACCACCGAAACCGTCAGCCTCTCAGTCGAACACACAACCAACCGGTCATTCGAGCTGAAACATGATGCTGACGAGTGCGTTGACAACTCGCCATCATACTCGTGTCACACTTCAGTCTGTCGGTGTGACGAGATCATCCCTGTCACTGTCACCGTAATCCAGATTGAGTATTTGATCGATTAAACGATTGAGTGGGTGAGTGGATGAGTGTGCATGATTGTTTGTTTTTGTGTGTGTGCGTGTGCGTGTGTGTATGTGTTTGATGGGGATGGGTGTGGCAGTGTGTTCGTGAATTGGCTGATTGCTTGTGTGTTTGTTTGTGATTGGCAGTCTGATTGTCGATCTGTCCGTGTAACTGCCTGTGTTGTCCGCTGTCCGTTTGTGCGTTTGTGAATCTTGGCCGAGATGAGGAATGTGTTTGAGTGCATGTGTGTGTGAGTGTGTGCGTGCGTGCGTGTTGGTGTGTGTGTGTGTGCGAGATTGTGAGTGTCGGTGTGTGGCGGTGTGTTGTGGTGGGTGTGTATCAGTTGATGTGAGTGGATCGGCGAGACAGTGTGAAACTGTGTAATTGATGCAGTGGGAGAGAGGGCTAGGGAGTGTGCGAGCGGGAGAGATGGAGGCAGGGAGGGAGTGAGGGAGAGGATTGAGAGAGTGAGAGTGACAGTGACAGTGAGAATGAGAAGAGAGAGGGAGTGAGAATGAGAATGAGAGTGAGTGTGAGAGAGAGACATAGAGAGAGAGAGAGAGAGACGGAGATCAGGGTTGAGTGAGTTGTGGACAGTTGGTTTGTTTCGATGCCTGTGGTGTTTATTTTACGCCTAATTGGGTGATGTGTTGGGTGTGTTTGAGGGGGGATTGTGTTGTGAGTGGATGTTGTGAGTGTGGATGTTTGTGGTTGGTGTTGTCCGAGTGGGTTTGGAGGAGGCCAGTCACTCCACGGGCTCCGTGGCCTAATGGATAAGGCATCTGACTTCGGATCAGAAGATTGCGGGTTCGAGTCCCGTCGGGGTCGAGATTTTGACCAACCATGCCATCTGTCCACTGGCCAGCCCGAACATTCATCCCCTCATCAGTCAACACATACCACATACCACATACCACATACCACTATCACTACACCCGCTGATCACATGGACTCTCCCGACACAGATATCAGCGCGGAATTCACCGCCACCGAAACCGTCAGCGTCTCAGTCGAACACACAACCAACCGGTCATTCGAGCTGAAACATGATGCTGACGAGTGCGTTGACAACTCGCCATCATACTCGTGTCACACTTCAGTCTGTCGGTGTGACGAGATCATCCCTGTCACTGTCACCGTAATCCAGATTGAGTGTTTGATCGATTAAATGATTGAGTGGGTGAGTGGATGAGTGTGCATGATTGTTTGTGTGTTTGTGTGTGTGTGTGCGTGTGTGTATGTGTTTGATGGGGATGGGTGTGGCAGTGTGTTCGTGAATTGGCTGATTGCTTGTGTGTTTGTTTGTGATTGGCAGTCTGATTGTCGATCTGTCCGTGTAACTGCCTGTGTTGTCCGCTGTCCGTTTGTGCGTTTGTGAATCGTGGCCGAGATGAGGAATGTGTTTGAGTGCATGTGTGTGTGTGTGAGTGAGTGCGTGCGTGCGTGTTGGTGTGTGTGTGTGTGCGAGATTGTGAGTGTCGGTGTATGGCGGTGTGTTGTGGTGGGTGTGTATCAGTTGATGTGAGTGGATCGGCGGGATAGTGTGAAAATGTGTAATTGATGCAGTGGGAGAGAGGGCTAGGGAGTGTGCGAGCGGGAGAGATGGAGGCAGGGAGGGAGTGAGGGAGAGGATTGAGAGAGTGACAGTGACAGTGACAGTGAGAATGAGAGAGAGAGGGAGTGAGAATGAGAATGAGAGTGAGTGTGAGAGAGAGACATCTAGAGAGAGAGAGAGAGAGACGGAGATCAGGGGAGAGTGAGTTGTGGACAGTTGGTTTGTTTCGATGCCTGTGGTGTTGATTTTACGCCTAATTGGGTGATGTGTTGGGTGTGTTTGAGGGGGAATTGTGTGAGTGATGTTGTGAGTGTGGATGTTTGTGGTTGGTGTTGTCCGAGTGGGTTTGGAGGAGGCCAGTCACTCCACGGGCTCCGTGGCCTAATGGATAAGGCATCTGACTTCGGATCAGAAGATTGCGGGTTCGAGTCCCGTCGGGGTCGAGATTTTGACCAACCATGCCATCTGTCCACTGGCCAGCCCGAACATTCATCCCCTCATCAGTCAACACATACCACATACCACATACCACTATCACTACACCCGCTGATCACATGGACTCTCCCGACACAGATATCAGCGCGGAATTCACCGCCACCGAAACCGTCAGCGTCTCAGTCGAACACACAACCAACCGGTCATTCGAGCTGAAACATGATGCTGACGAGTGCGTTGACAACTCGCCATCATACTCGTGTCACACTTCAGTCTGTCGGTGTGACGAGATCATCCCTGTCACTGTCACCGTAATCCAGATTGAGTGTTTGATCGATTAAATGATTGAGTGGGTGAGTGGATGAGTGTGCATGATTGTTCGTGTGTGTAAGTGTGTGTTTGTGTATGTGTTTGATGGGGATGGGTGTGGCAGTGTGTTCGTGAATTGGCTGATTGCTTGTGTGTTTGTTTGTGATTGGCAGTCTGATTGTCGATCTGTCCGTGTAACTGCCTGTGTTGTCCGCTGTCCGTTTGTGCGTTTGTGAATCGTGGCTGAGATGAGGAATGTGTTTGAGTGCATGTGTGTGTGAGTGAGTGCGTGCGTGCGTGTTGGTGTGTGTGTGTGTGTGAGATTGTGAGTGTCGGTGTGTGGCGGTGTGTTGTGGTGGGTGTGTATCAGTTGATGTGAGTGGATCGGCGGGATAGTGTGAAAATGTGTAATTGATGCAGTGGAAGAGAGGGCTAGGGAGTGTGCGAGCGGGAGAGATGGAGGCAGGGAGGGAGTGAGGGAGAGGATTGAGAGAGTGAGAGTGACAGTGACAGTGAGAATGAGAGAGAGGAGTGAGAATGAGAATGAGAGTGAGAGAGAGAGAGAGACAGAGAGAGAGAGAGAGAGAGACGGAGATCAGGGGAGAGTGAGTTGTGGACAGTTGGTTTGTTTCGATGCCTGTGGTGTTGATTTTACGCCTAATTGGGTGATGTGTTGGGTGTGTTTGAGGGGGAATTGTGTTGTGAGTGTGGATGTTTGTGGTTGGTGTTGTCCGAGTGGGTTTGGAGGAGGCCAGTCACTCCACGGGCTCCGTGGCCTAATGGATAAGGCATCTGACTTCGGATCAGAAGATTGCGGGTTCGAGTCCCGTCGGGGTCGAGATTTTGACCAACCATGCCATCTGTCCACTGGCCAGCCCGAACATTCATCCCCTCATCAGTCAACACATACCACATACCACATACCACTATCACTACACCCGCTGATCACATGGACTCTCCCGACACAGATATCAGCGCGGAATTCACCGCCACCGAAACCGTCAGCGTCTCAGTCGAACACACAACCAACCGGTCATTCGAGCTGAAACATGATGCTGACGAGTGCGTTGACAACTCGCCATCATACTCGTGTCACACTTCAGTCTGTCGGTGTGACGAGATCATCCCTGTCACTGTCACCGTAATCCAGATTGAGTGTTTGATCGATTAAATGATTGAGTGGGTGAGTGGATGAGTGTGCATGATTGTTCGTGTGTGTAAGTGTGTGTTTGTGTATGCGTTTGATGGGGATGGGTGTGGCAGTGTGTTCGTGAATTGGCTGATTGCTTGTGTGTTTGTTTGTGATTGGCAGTCTGATTGTCGATCTGTCCGTGTAACTGCCTGTGTTGTCCGCTGTCTGTTTGTGCGTTTGTGAATCGTGGCTGAGATGAGGAATGTGTTTGAGTGCATGTGTGTGTGAGTGAGTGCGTGCGTGCGTGTTGGTGTGTGTGTGTGTGTGAGATTGTGAGTGTCGGTGTATGGCGGTGTGTTGTGGTGGGTGTGTATCAGTTGATGTGAGTGGATCGGCGGGATAGTGTGAAAATGTGTAATTGATGCAGTGGAAGAGAGGGCTAGGGAGTGTGCGAGCGGGAGAGATGGAGGCAGGGAGGGAGTGAGGGAGAGGATTGAGAGAGTGAGAGTGACAGTGAGAATGAGAATGAGATGAGAATGAGATTGAGAGTGAGAGTGAGAGAGGGACAAGAGAGAGAGAGAGAGAGAGAGAGACGGAGATCAGGGGAGAGTGAGTTGTGGACAGTTGGTTTGTTTCGATGCCTGTGGTGTTGATTTTACGCCTAATTGGGTGATGTGTTGGGTGTGTTTGAGGGGGAATTGTGTTGTGAGTGTGGATGTTTGTGGTTGGTGTTGTCCGAGTGGGTTTGGAGGAGGCCAGTCACTCCACGGGCTCCGTGGCCTAATGGATAAGGCATCTGACTTCGGATCAGAAGATTGCGGGTTCGAGTCCCGTCGGGGTCGAGATTTTGACCAACCATGCCATCTGTCCACTGGCCAGCCCGAACATTCATCCCCTCATCAGTCAACACATACACATACCACATACCACTATCACTACACCCGCTGATCACATGGACTCTCCCGACACAGATATCAGCGCGGAATTCACCGCCACCGAAACCGTCAGCGTCTCAGTCGAACACACAACCAACCGGTCATTCGAGCTGAAACATGATGCTGACGAGTGCGTTGACAACTCGCCATCATACTCGTGTCACACTTCAGTCTGTCGGTGTGACGAGATCATCCCTGTCACTGTCACCGTAATCCAGATTGAGTGTTTGATCGATTAAATGATTGAGTGGGTGAGTGGATGAGTGTGCATGATTGTTTGTTTTGTGTGTGTGTGTGTGCGTGTGTGTATGTGTTTGATGGGGATGGGTGTGGCAGTGTGTTCGTGAATTGGCTGATTGCTTGTGTGTTTGTTTGTGATTGGCAGTCTGATTGTCGATCTGTCCGTGTAACTGCCTGTGTTGTCCGCTGTCCGTTTGTGCGTTTGTGAATCGTGGCTGAGATGAGGAATGTGTTTGAGTGCATGTGTGTGTGAGTGAGTGCGTGCGTGCGTGTGGGTGTGTGTGTGTGTGAGATTGTGAGTGTCGGTGTATGGCGGTGTGTTGTGGTGGGTGTGTATCAGTTGATGTGAGTGGATCGGCGGGATAGTGTGAAAATGTGTAATTGATGCAGTGGAAGAGAGGGCTAGGGAGTGTGCGAGCGGGAGAGATGGAGGCAGGGAGGGAGTGAGGGAGAGGATTGAGAGAGTGAGAGTGACAGTGACAGTGAGAATGAGAGAGAGAGTGAGAATGAGAGTGAGAGTGAGTGTGAGAGAGAGACAGAGAGAGAGAGAGAGAGAGAGACGGAGATCAGGGGAGAGTGAGTTGTGGACAGTTGGTTTGTTTCGATGCCTGTGGTGTTGATTTTACGCCTAATTGGGTGATGTGTTGGTTGTGTTTGAGGGGGAATTGTGTTGTGAGTGTGGATGTTTGTGGTTGGTGTTGTCCGAGTGGGTTTGGAGGAGGCCAGTCACTCCACGGGCTCCGTGGCCTAATGGATAAGGCATCTGACTTCGGATCAGAAGATTGCGGGTTCGAGTCCCGTCGGGGTCGAGATTTTGACCAACCATGCCATCTGTCCACTGGCCAGCCCGAACATTCATCCCCTCATCAGTCAACACATACCACATACCACATACCACTATCACTACACCCGCTGATCACATGGACTCTCACGACACAGATATCAGCGCGGAATTCACCGCCACCGAAACCGTCAGCGTCTCAGTCGAACACACAACCAACCGGTCATTCGAGCTGAAACATGATGCTGACGAGTGCGTTGACAACTCGCCATCATACTCGTGTCACACTTCAGTCTGTCGGTGTGACGAGATCATCCCTGTCACTGTCACCGTAATCCAGATTGAGTGTTTGATCGATTAAATGATTGAGTGGGTGAGTGGATGAGTGTGCATGATTGTTTGTTGTGTGTGTGTGTGTGCGTGTGTGTATGTGTTTGATGGGGATGGGTGTGGCAGTGTGTTCGTGAATTGGCTGATTGCTTGTGTGTTTGTTTGTGATTGGCAGTCTGATTGTCGATCTGTCCGTGTAACTGCCTGTGTTGTCCGCTGTCCGTTTGTGCGTTTGTGAATCGTGGCTGAGATGAGGAATGTGTTTGAGTGCATGTGTGTGTGAGTGAGTGCGTGCGTGCGTGTTGGTGTGTGTGTGTGTGTGAGATTGTGAGTGTCGGTGTATGGCGGTGTGTTGTGGTGGGTGTGTATCAGTTGATGTGAGTGGATCGGCGGGATAGTGTGAAAATGTGTAATTGATGCAGTGGAAGAGAGGGCTAGGGAGTGTGCGAGCGGGAGAGATGGAGGCAGGGAGGGAGTGAGGGAGAGGATTGAGAGAGTGAGAGTGACAGTGACAGTGAGAATGAGAGTGAGAGTGAGAGTGAGAGTGAGATGAGGGTGAGATTGAGAGTGAGAGAGAGAGAGAGACGGAGATCAGGGGAGAGTGAGTTGTGGACAGTTGGTTTGTTTCGATGCCTGTGGTGTTGATTTTACGCCTAATTGGGTGATGTGTTGGTTGTGTTTGAGGGGGAATTGTGTTGTGAGTGTGGATGTTTG
Source organism: Trichobilharzia szidati (assembly GCA_944472155.2). Classification (NCBI taxonomy): domain Eukaryota; kingdom Metazoa; phylum Platyhelminthes; class Trematoda; order Strigeidida; family Schistosomatidae; genus Trichobilharzia; species Trichobilharzia szidati. The sequence continues at coordinate 23,889,797 of OX235272.1, read as the reverse complement.
TGGTTGGTGTTGTCCGAGTGGGTTTGGAGGAGGCCAGTCACTCCACGGGCTCCGTGGCCTAATGGATAAGGCATCTGACTTCGGATCAGAAGATTGCGGGTTCGAGTCCCGTCGGGGTCGAGATTTTGACCAACCATGCCATCTGTCCACTGGCCAGCCCGAACATTCATCCCCTCATCAGTCAACACATACCACATACCACATACCACTATCACTACACCCGCTGATCACATGGACTCTCCCGACACAGATATCAGCGCGGAATTCACCGCCACCGAAACCGTCAGCGTCTCAGTCGAACACACAACCAACCGGTCATTCGAGCTGAAACATGATGCTGACGAGTGCGTTGACAACTCGCCATCATACTCGTGTCACACTTCAGTCTGTCGGTGTGACGAGATCATCCCTGTCACTGTCACCGTAATCCAGATTGAGTGTTTGATCGATTAAATGATTGAGTGGGTGAGTGGATGAGTGTGCATGATTGTTTGTGTTGTTTGTGTGTGTGTGTGCGTGTGTGTATGTGTTTGATGGGGATGGGTGTGGCAGTGTGTTCGTGAATTGGCTGATTGCTTGTGTGTTTGTTTGTGATTGGCAGTCTGATTGTCGATCTGTCCGTGTAACTGCCTGTGTTGTCCGCTGTCCGTTTGTGCGTTTGTGAATCGTGGCTGAGATGAGGAATGTGTTTGAGTGCATGTGTGTGTGAGTGTGTGCGTGCGTGCGTGCGTGTGGGTGTGTGTGTGTGTGTGTGAGATTGTGAGTGTCGGTGTATGGCGGTGTGTTGTGGTGGGTGTGTATCAGTTGATGTGAGTGGATCGGCGGGATAGTGTGAAAATGTGTAATTGATGCAGTGGAAGAGAGGGCTAGGGAGTGTGCGAGCGGGAGAGATGGAGGCAGGGAGGGAGTGAGGGAGAGGATTGAGAGAGTGAGAGTGACAGTGACAGTGAGAATGAGAGAGAGAGTGAGAATGAGAATGAGAGTGAGAGTGAGAGAGAGAGAGAGAGAGAGACGGAGATCAGGGGAGAGTGAGTTGTGGACAGTTGGTTTGTTTCGATGCCTGTGGTGTTGATTTTACGCCTAATTGGGTGATGTGTTGGGTGTGTTTGAGGGGGAATTGTGTGTGAGTGGATGTTGTGAGTGTGGATGTTTGTGGTTGGTGTTGTCCGAGTGGGTTTGGAGGAGGCCAGTCACTCCACGGGCTCCGTGGCCTAATGGATAAGGCATCTGACTTCGGATCAGAAGATTGCGGGTTCGAGTCCCGTCGGGGTCGAGATTTTGACCAACCATGCCATCTGTCCACTGGCCAGCCCGAACATTCATCCCCTCATCAGTCAACACATACCACATACCACATACCACTATCACTACACCCGCTGATCACATGGACTCTCCCGACACAGATATCAGCGCGGAATTCACCGCCACCGAAACCGTCAGCGTCTCAGTCGAACACACAACCAACCGGTCATTCGAGCTGAAACATGATGCTGACGAGTGCGTTGACAACTCGCCATCATACTCGTGTCACACTTCAGTCTGTCGGTGTGACGAGATCATCCCTGTCACTGTCACCGTAATCCAGATTGAGTGTTTGATCGATTAAATGATTGAGTGGGTGAGTGGATGAGTGTGCATGATTGTTTGTGTGTGTGTGCGTGTGTGTGTGTATGTGTTTGATGGGGATGGGTGTGGCAGTGTGTTCGTGAATTGGCTGATTGCTTGTGTGTTTGTTTGTGATTGGCAGTCTGATTGTCGATCTGTCCGTGTAACTGCCTGTGTTGTCCGCTGTCCGTTTGTGCGTTTGTGAATCGTGGCTGAGATGAGGAATGTGTTTGAGTGCATGTGTGTGTGTGTGAGTGCGTGCGTGCGTGCGTGTGGGTGTGTGTGTGTGTGCGAGATTGTGAGTGTCGGTGTATGGCGGTGTGTTGTGGTGGGTGTGTATCAGTTGATGTGAGTGGATCGGCGGGATAGTGTGAAAATGTGTAATTGATGCAGTGGAAGAGAGGGCTAGGGAGTGTGCGAGCGGGAGAGATGGAGGCAGGGAGGGAGTGAGGGAGAGGATTGAGAGAGTGAGAGTGACAGTGACAGTGAGAATGAGAGAGAGTGAGAGTGAGAGTGAGAGTGAGAGTGAGAGAGAGACAGAGAGAGGGAGAGAGAGACGGAGATCAGGGGAGAGTGAGTTGTGGACAGTTGGTTTGTTTCGATGCCTGTGGTGTTGATTTTACGCCTAATTGGGTGATGTGTTGGGTGTGTTTGAAGGGGAATTGTGATGTGAGTGGATGTTGTGAGTGTGGATGTTTGTGGTTGGTGTTGTCCGAGTGGGTTTTGAGGAGGCCAGTCACTCCACGGGCTCCGTGGCCTAATGGATAAGGCATCTGACTTCGGATCAGAAGATTGCGGGTTCGAGTCCCGTCGGGGTCGAGATTTTGACCAACCATGCCATCTGTCCACTGGCCAGCCCGAACATTCATCCCCTCATCAGTCAACACATACCACATACCACTATCACTACACCCGCTGATCACATGGACTCTCCCGACACAGATATCAGCGCGGAATTCACCGCCACCGAAACCGTCAGCGTCTCAGTCGAACACACAACCAACCGGTCATTCGAGCTGAAACATGATGCTGACGAGTGCGTTGACAACTCGCCATCATACTCGTGTCACACTTCAGTCTGTCGGTGTGACGAGATCATCCCTGTCACTGTCACCGTAATCCAGATTGAGTGTTTGATCGATTAAATGATTGAGTGGGTGAGTGGATGAGTGTGCATGATTGTTTGTTTTTGTGTGTGTGTGTGTGCGTGTGTGTATGTGTTTGATGGGGATGGGTGTGGCAGTGTGTTCGTGAATTGGCTGATTGCTTGTGTGTTTGTTTGTGATTGGCAGTCTGATTGTCGATCTGTCCGTGTAACTGCCTGTGTTGTCCGCTGTCCGTTTGTGCGTTTGTGAATCGTGGCTGAGATGAGGAATGTGTTTGAGTGCATGTGTGTGTGAGTGAGTGCGTGCGTGCGTGTTGGTGTGTGTGTGTGTGCGAGATTGTGAGTGTCGGTGTATGGCGGTGTGTTGTGGTGGGTGTGTATCAGTTGATGTGAGTGGATCGGCGGGATAGTGTGAAAATGTGTAATTGATGCAGTGGAAGAGAGGGCTAGGGAGTGTGCGAGCGGGAGAGATGGAGGCAGGGAGGGAGTGAGGGAGAGGATTGAGAGAGTGAGAGTGACAGTGACAGTGAGAATGAGAGAGAGAGGAGTGAGAGTGAGAGTGAGAGTGAGAGTGAGAGAGAGAAGAGAGAGAGAGAGAGACGGAGATCAGGGGAGAGTGAGTTGTGGACAGTTGGTTTGTTTCGATGCCTGTGGTGTTGATTTTACGCCTAATTGGGTGATGTGTTGGGTGTGTTTGAGGGGGAATTGTGATGTGAGTGGATGTTGTGAGTGTGGATGTTTGTGGTTGGTGTTGTCCGAGTGGGTTTGGAGGAGGCCAGTCACTCCACGGGCTCCGTGGCCTAATGGATAAGGCATCTGACTTCGGATCAGAAGATTGCGGGTTCGAGTCCCGTCGGGGTCGAGATTTTGACCAACCATGCCATCTGTCCACTGGCCAGCCCGAACATTCATCCCCTCATCAGTCAACACATACCACATACCACATACCACTATCACTACACCCGCTGATCACATGGACTCTCCCGACACAGATATCAGCGCGGAATTCACCGCCACCGAAACCGTCAGCCTCTCAGTCGAACACACAACCAACCGGTCATTCGAGCTGAAACATGATGCTGACGAGTGCGTTGACAACTCGCCATCATACTCGTGTCACACTTCAGTCTGTCGGTGTGACGAGATCATCCCTGTCACTGTCACCGTAATCCAGATTGAGTGTTTGATCGATTAAATGATTGAGTGGGTGAGTGGATGAGTGTGCATGATTGTTTTTGTGTGTGTGTGTGCGTGTGTGTGTGTATGTGTTTGATGGGGATGGGTGTGGCAGTGTGTTCGTGAATTGGCTGATTGCTTGTGTGTTTGTTTGTGATTGGCAGTCTGATTGTCGATCTGTCCGTGTAACTGCCTGTGTTGTCCGCTGTCCGTTTGTGCGTTTGTGAATCGTGGCTGAGATGAGGAATGTGTTTGAGTGCATGTGTGTGTGTGAGTGAGTGCGTGCGTGCGTGCGCGTGCGTTGTGTGTGTGTGTGTGCGAGATTGTGAGTGTCGGTGTATGGCGGTGTGTTGTGGTGGGTGTGTATCAGTTGATGTGAGTGGATCGGCGGGATAGTGTGAAAATGTGTAATTGATGCAGTGGAAGAGAGGGCTAGGGAGTGTGCGAGCGGGAGAGATGGAGGCAGGGAGGGAGTGAGGGAGAGGATTGAGAGAGTGAGAGTGACAGTGACAGTGAGAATGAGAGAGAGAGTGAGAGTGAGAGTGAGAGTGAGAGTGAGAGAGAGATAGAGAGAGAGAGAGAGACGGAGATCAGGGGAGAGTGAGTTGTGGACAGTTGGTTTGTTTCGATGCCTGTGGTGTTGATTTTACGCCTAATTGGGTGATGTGTTGGGTGTGTTTGAGGGGGAATTGTGATGTGAGTGGATGTTGTGAGTGTGGATGTTTGTGGTTGGTGTTGTCCGAGTGGGTTTGGAGGAGGCCAGTCACTCCACGGGCTCCGTGGCCTAATGGATAAGGCATCTGACTTCGGATCAGAAGATTGCGGGTTCGAGTCCCGTCGGGGTCGAGATTTTGACCAACCATGCCATCTGTCCACTGGCCAGCCCGAACATTCATCCCCTCATCAGTCAACACATACCACATACCACATACCACTATCACTACACCCGCTGATCACATGGACTCTCCCGACACAGATATCAGCGCGGAATTCACCGCCACCGAAACCGTCAGCCTCTCAGTCGAACACACAACCAACCGGTCATTCGAGCTGAAACATGATGCTGACGAGTGCGTTGACAACTCGCCATCATACTCGTGTCACACTTCAGTCTGTCGGTGTGACGAGATCATCCCTGTCACTGTCACCGTAATCCAGATTGAGTGTTTGATCGATTAAATGATTGAGTGGGTGAGTGGATGAGTGTGCATGATTGTTTGTTTGTGTGTGTGTGTGTGCGTGTGTGTATGTGTTTGATGGGGATGGGTGTGGCAGTGTGTTCGTGAATTGGCTGATTGCTTGTGTGTTTGTTTGTGATTGGCAGTCTGATTGTCGATCTGTCCGTGTAACTGCCTGTGTTGTCCGCTGTCCGTTTGTGCGTTTGTGAATCGTGGCTGAGATGAGGAATGTGTTTGAGTGCATGTGTGTGTGTGTGAGTGCGTGCGTGCGTGTTGGTGTGTGTGTGTGTGCGAGATTGTGAGTGTCGGTGTATGGCGGTGTGTTGTGGTGGGTGTGTATCAGTTGATGTGAGTGGATCGGCGGGATAGTGTGAAAATGTGTAATTGATGCAGTGGAAGAGAGGGCTAGGGAGTGTGCGAGCGGGAGAGATGGAGGCAGGGAGGGAGTGAGGGAGAGGATTGAGAGAGTGAGAGTGACAGTGACAGTGAGAATGAGAGAGAGAGGGAGTGAGAGTGAGAATGAGAGTGAGAGTGAGAGAGAGAAGAGAGAGAGAGAGAGACGGAGATCAGGGTAGAGTGAGTTGTGGACAGTTGGTTTGTTTCGATGCCTGTGGTGTTTATTTTACGCCTAATTGGGTGATGTGTTGGGTGTGTTTGAGGGGGAATTGTGTTGTGAGTGGATGTTGTGAGTGTGGATGTTTGTGGTTGGTGTTGTCCGAGTGGGTTTGAAGGAGGCCAGTCACTCCACGGGCTCCGTGGCCTAATGGATAAGGCATCTGACTTCGGATCAGAAGATTGCGGGTTCGAGTCCCGTCGGGGTCGAGATTTTGACCAACCATGCCATCTGTCCACTGGCCAGCCCGAACATTCATCCCCTCATCAGTCAACACATACCACATACCACATACCACTATCACTACACCCGCTGATCACATGGACTCTCCCGACACAGATATCAGCGCGGAATTCACCGCCACCGAAACCGTCAGCCTCTCAGTCGAACACACAACCAACCGGTCATTCGAGCTGAAACATGATGCTGACGAGTGCGTTGACAACTCGCCATCATACTCGTGTCACACTTCAGTCTGTCGGTGTGACGAGATCATCCCTGTCACTGTCACCGTAATCCAGATTGAGTGTTTGATCGATTAAATGATTGAGTGGGTGAGTGGATGAGTGTGCATGATTGTTTGTGTTTTTGTGTGTGTGTGCGTGTGTGTGTGTATGTGTTTGATGGGGATGGGTGTGGCAGTGTGTTCGTGAATTGGCTGATTGCTTGTGTGTTTGTTTGTGATTGGCAGTCTGATTGTCGATCTGTCCGTGTAACTGCCTGTGTTGTCCGCTGTCCGTTTGTGCGTTTGTGAATCGTGGCTGAGATGAGGAATGTGTTTGAGTGCATGTGTGTGTGAGTGCATGCGTGCGTTCGTGCGTGCGTGCGTGTTCGTGTGTGTGTGTGTGCGAGATTGTGAGTGTCGGTGTATGGCGGTGTGTTGTGGTGGGTGTGTATCAGTTGATGTGAGTGGATCGGCGGGATAGTGTGAAAATGTGTAATTGATGCAGTGGAAGAGAGGGCTAGGGAGTGTGCGAGCGGGAGAGATGGAGGCAGGGAGGGAGTGAGGGAGAGGATTGAGAGAGTGAGAGTGACAGTGACAGTGAGAATGAGAGAGAGAGTGAGAGTGAGAGTGAGATGAGAGTGAGAGTGAGAGTGAGAGAGAGAGAGAGAGAGACGGAGATCAGGGGAGAGTGAGTTGTGGACAGTTGGTTTGTTTCGATGCCTGTGGTGTTGATTTTACGCCTAATTGGGTGATGTGTTGGGTGTGTTTGAGGGGGAATTGTGTGTGAGTGGATGTTGTGAGTGTGGATGTTTGTGGTTGGTGTTGTCCGAGTGGGTTTGGAGGAGGCCAGTCACTCCACGGGCTCCGTGGCCTAATGGATAAGGCATCTGACTTCGGATCAGAAGATTGCGGGTTCGAGTCCCGTCGGGGTCGAGATTTTGACCAACCATGCCATCTGTCCACTGGCCAGCCCGAACATTCATCCCCTCATCAGTCAACACATACCACATACCACATACCACTATCACTACACCCGCTGATCACATGGACTCTCCCGACACAGATATCAGCGCGGAATTCACCGCCACCGAAACCGTCAGCGTCTCAGTCGAACACACAACCAACCGGTCATTCGAGCTGAAACATGATGCTGACGAGTGCGTTGACAACTCGCCATCATACTCGTGTCACACTTCAGTCTGTCGGTGTGACGAGATCATCCCTGTCACTGTCACCGTAATCCAGATTGAGTGTTTGATCGATTAAATGATTGAGTGGGTGAGTGGATGAGTGTGCATGATTGTTTGTGTGTGTGTGCGTGTGTGTGTGTGTATGTGTTTGATGGGGATGGGTGTGGCAGTGTGTTCGTGAATTGGCTGATTGCTTGTGTGTTTGTTTGTGATTGGCAGTCTGATTGTCGATCTGTCCGTGTAACTGCCTGTGTTGTCCGCTGTCCGTTTGTGCGTTTGTGAATCGTGGCTGAGATGAGGAATGTGTTTGAGTGCATGTGTGTGTGTGAGTGAGTGCGTGCGTGCGTGCATGCGTGCGTGTGTGTGTGTGTGTGTGCGAGATTGTGAGTGTCGGTGTATGGCGGTGTGTTGTGGTGGGTGTGTATCAGTTGATGTGAGTGGATCGGCGGGATAGTGTGAAAATGTGTAATTGATGCAGTGGAAGAGAGGGCTAGGGAGTGTGCGAGCGGGAGAGATGGAGGCAGGGAGGGAGTGAGGGAGAGGATTGAGAGAGTGAGAGTGACAGTGACAGTGAGAATGAGAGAGAGAGTGAGAATGAGATTGAGAGTGAGAGTGAGAGAGGGACAGAGAGAGAGAGAGAGAGAGACGGAGATCAGGGGAGAGTGAGTTGTGGACAGTTGGTTTGTTTCGATGCCTGTGGTGTTGATTTTACGCCTAATTGGGTGATGTGTTGGGTGTGTTTGAGGGGGAATTGTGATGTGAGTGGATGTTGTGAGTGTGGATGTTTGTGGTTGGTGTTGTCCGAGTGGGTTTGGAGGAGGCCAGTCACTCCACGGGCTCCGTGGCCTAATGGATAAGGCATCTGACTTCGGATCAGAAGATTGCGGGTTCGAGTCCCGTCGGGGTCGAGATTTTGACCAACCATGCCATCTGTCCACTGGCCAGCCCGAACATTCATCCCCTCATCAGTCAACACACACATACCACATACCACTATCACTACACCCGCTGATCACATGGACTCTCCCGACACAGATATCAGCGCGGAATTCACCGCCACCGAAACCGTCAGCGTCTCAGTCGAACACACAACCAACCGGTCATTCGAGCTGAAACATGATGCTGACGAGTGCGTTGACAACTCGCCATCATACTCGTGTCACACTTCAGTCTGTCGGTGTGACGAGATCATCCCTGTCACTGTCACCGTAATCCAGATTGAGTGTTTGATCGATTAAATGATTGAGTGGGTGAGTGGATGAGTGTGCATGATTGTTTGTGTGTTTTTGTGTGTGTGCGTGTGTGTGTGTGTATGTGTTTGATGGGGATGGGTGTGGCAGTGTGTTCGTGAATTGGCTGATTGCTTGTGTGTTTGTTTGTGATTGGCAGTCTGATTGTCGATCTGTCCGTGTAACTGCCTGTGTTGTCCGCTGTCCGTTTGTGCGTTTGTGAATCGTGGCTGAGATGAGGAATGTGTTTGAGTGCATGTGTGTGTTTGAGTGAGTGGGTGCGTGCGTGCGTTTTGGTGTGTGTGTGTGTGTGAGATTGTGAGTGTCGGTGTATGGCGGTGTGTTGTGGTGGGTGTGTATCAGTTGATGTGAGTGGATCGGCGGGATAGTGTGAAAATGTGTAATTGATGCAGTGGAAGAGAGGGCTAGGGAGTGTGCGAGCGGGAGAGATGGAGGCAGGGAGGGAGTGAGGGAGAGGATTGAGAGAGTGAGAGTGACAGTGACAGTGAGAATGAGAGAGAGGGAGTGAGAATGAGAGTGAGAGTGAGGGTGAGATTGAGATGAGGGAGAGAGAGACGGAGATCAGGGGAGAGTGAGTTGTGGACAGTTGGTTTGTTTCGATGCCTGTGGTGTTGATTTTACGCCTAATTGGGTGATGTGTTGGTTGTGTTTGAGGGGGAATTGTGTTGTGAGTGTGGATGTTTGTGGTTGGTGTTGTCCGAGTGGGTTTGGAGGAGGCCAGTCACTCCACGGGCTCCGTGGCCTAATGGATAAGGCATCTGACTTCGGATCAGAAGATTGCGGGTTCGAGTCCCGTCGGGGTCGAGATTTTGACCAACCATGCCATCTGTCCACTGGCCAGCCCGAACATTCATCCCCTCATCAGTCAACACATACCACATACCACATACCACTATCACTACACCCGCTGATCACATGGACTCTCCCGACACAGATATCAGCGCGGAATTCACCACCACCGAAACCGTCAGCCTCTCAGTCGAACACACAACCAACCGGTCATTCGAGCTGAAACATGATGCTGACGAGTGCGTTGACAACTCGCCATCATACTCGTGTCACACTTCAGTCTGTCGGTGTGACGAGATCATCCCTGTCACTGTCACCGTAATCCAGATTGAGTGTTTGATCGATTAAATGATTGAGTGGGTGAGTGGATGAGTGTGCATGATTGTTTGTGTGTTCGTGTGTGTGTGTGCGTGTGTGTGTGTATGCGTTTGATGGGGATGGGTGTGGTAGTGTGTTCGTGAATTGGCTGATTGCTTGTGTGTTTGTTTGTGATTGGCAGTCTGATTGTCGATCTGTCCGTGTAACTGCCTGTGTTGTCCGCTGTCCGTGTGTGCGTTTGTGAATCGTGGCTGAGATGAGGAATGTGTTTGAGTGCATGTGTGTGTTTGAGTGAGTGGGTGCGTGCGTGCGTTTTGGTGTGTGTGTGTGTGTGTGAGATTGTGAGTGTCGGTGTGTGGCGGTGTGTTGTGGTGGGTGTGTATCAGTTGATGTGAGTGGATCGGCGGGATAGTGTGAAAATGTGTAATTGATGCAGTGGAAGAGAGGGCTAGGGAGTGTGCGAGCGGGAGAGATGGAGGCAGGGAGGGAGTGAGGGAGAGGATTGAGAGAGTGAGAGTGACAGTGACAGTGAGAATGAGAGAGAGAGTGAGAATGAGAGTGAGATGAGGGTGAGAGTGAGAGTGAGAGAGAGAGAGAGAGACGGAGATCAGGGGAGAGTGAGTTGTGGACAGTTGGTTTGTTTCGATGCCTGTGGTGTTGATTTTACGCCTAATTGGGTGATGTGTTGGGTGTGTTTGAGGGGGGATTTTGTTGTGAGTGTGGATGTTTGTGGTTGGTGTTGTCCGAGTGGGTTTGGAGGAGGCCAGTCACTCCACGGGCTCCGTGGCCTAATGGATAAGGCATCTGACTTCGGATCAGAAGATTGCGGGTTCGAGTCCCGTCGGGGTCGAGATTTTGACCAACCATGCCATCTGTCCACTGGCCAGCCCGAACATTCATCCCCTCATCAGTCAACACATACCACATACCACTATCACTACACCCGCTGATCACATGGACTCTCCCGACACAGATATCAGCGCGGAATTCACCGCCACCGAAACCGTCAGCGTCTCAGTCGAACACACAACCAACCGGTCATTCGAGCTGAAACATGATGCTGACGAGTGCGTTGACAACTCGCCATCATACTCGTGTCACACTTCAGTCTGTCGGTGTGACGAGATCATCCCTGTCACTGTCAGCGTAATCCAGATTGAGTATTTGATCGATTAAACGATTGAGTGGGTGAGTGGATGAGTGTGCATGATTGTTTGTGTGTTTTTGTGTGTGTGTGCGTGTGTGTGTGTATGCGTTTGATGGGGATGGGTGTGGCAGTGTGTTCGTGAATTGGCTGATTGCTTGTGTGTTTGTTTGTGATTGGCAGTCTGATTGTCGATCTGTCCGTGTAACTGCCTGTGTTGTCCGCTGTCCGTTTGTGCGTTTGTGAATCGTGGCTGAGATGAGGAATGTGTTTGAGTGCATGTGTGTGTTGAGTGAGTGAGTGAGTGCGTGCGTGCTTGCGTGCGTGCGTGTGGGTGTGTGTGTGTGCGAGATTGTGAGTGTCGGTGTATGGCGGTGTGTTGTGGTGGGTGTGTATCAGTTGATGTGAGTGGATCGGCGGGATAGTGTGAAAATGTGTAATTGATGCAGTGGAAGAGAGGGCTAGGGAGTGTGCGAGCGGGAGAGATGGAGGCAGGGAGGGAGTGAGGGAGAGGATTGAGAGAGTGAGAGTGACAGTGACAGTGAGAATGAGAGAGAGAGGGAGTGAGAATGAGAATTAGAGTGAGTGTGAGAGAGAGAATAGAGAGAGAGAGAGAGACGGAGATCAGGGTTGAGTGAGTTGTGGACAGTTGGTTTGTTTCGATGCCTGTGGTGTTTATTTTACGCCTAATTGGGTGATGTGTTGGGTGTGTTTGAGGGGGGATTGATGTGTTGTGAGTGTGGATGTTTGTGGTTGGTGTTGTCCGAGTGGGTTTGGAGGAGGCCAGTCACCCCACGGGCTCCGTGGCCTAATGGATAAGGCATCTGACTTCGGATCAGAAGATTGCGGGTTCGAGTCCCGTCGGGGTCGAGATTTTGACCAACCATGCCATCTGTCCACTGGCCAGCCCGAACATTCATCCCCTCATCAGTCAACACATACCACATACCACATACCACTATCACTACACCCGCTGATCACATGGACTCTCCCGACACAGATATCAGCGCGGAATTCACCGCCACCGAAACCGTCAGCGTCTCAGTCGAACACACAACCAACCGGTCATTCGAGCTGAAACATGATGCTGACGAGTGCGTTGACAACTCGCCATCATACTCGTGTCACACTTCAGTCTGTCGGTGTGACGAGATCATCCCTGTCACTGTCACCGTAATCCAGATTGAGTGTTTGATCGATTAAATGATTGAGTGGGTGAGTGGATGAGTGTGCATGATTGTTTGTGTGTGTATGTGTGTGCGTGTGTGTATGTGTATGCGTTTGATGGGGATGGGTGTGGCAGTGTGTTCGTGAATTGGCTGATTGCTTGTGTGTTTGTTTGTGATTGGCAGTCTGATTGTCGATCTGTCCGTGTAACTGCCTGTGTTGTCCGCTGTCCGTTTGTGCGTTTGTGAATCGTGGCTGAGATGAGGAATGTGTTTGAGTGCATGTGTGTGTTGAGTGAGTGAGTGAGTGCGTGCGTGCTTGCGTGCGTGCGTGTGGGTGTGTGTGTGTGCGAGATTGTGAGTGTCGGTGTATGGTGGTGTGTTGTGGTGGGTGTGTATCAGTTGATGTGAGTGGATCGGCGGGATAGTGTGAAAATGTGTAATTGATGCAGTGGAAGAGAGGGCTAGGGAGTGTGCGAGCGGGAGAGATGGAGGCAGGGAGGGAGTGAGGGAGAGGATTGAGAGAGTGAGAGTGACAGTGACAGTGAGAATGAGAGAGAGAGTGAGAATGAGAATGATAGTGAGGGTGAGAGAGGGAGAGAGAGACGGAGATCAGGGGAGAGTGAGTTGTGGACAGTTGGTTTGTTTCGATGCCTGTGGTGTTGATTTTACGCCTAATTGGGTGATGTGTTGGGTGTGTTTGAGGGGGGATTGAGTGATGTTGTGAGTGTGGATGTTTGTGGTTGGTGTTGTCCGAGTGGGTTTGGAGGAGGCCAGTCACTCCACGGGCTCCGTGGCCTAATGGATAAGGCATCTGACTTCGGATCAGAAGATTGCGGGTTCGAGTCCCGTCGGGGTCGAGATTTTGACCAACCATGCCATCTGTCCACTGGCCAGCCCGAACATTCATCCCCTCATCAGTCAACACACACATACCACATACCACTATCACTACACCCGCTGATCACATGGACTCTCCCGACACAGATATCAGCGCGGAATTCACCGCCACCGAAACCGTCAGCGTCTCAGTCGAACACACAACCAACCGGTCATTCGAGCTGAAACATGATGCTGACGAGTGCGTTGACAACTCGCCATCATACTCGTGTCACACTTCAGTCTGTCGGTGTGACGAGATCATCCCTGTCACTGTCACCGTAATCCAGATTGAGTGTTTGATCGATTAAATGATTGAGTGGGTGAGTGGATGAGTGTGCATGATTGTTTGTGTGTGTATGTGTGTGTGTGTGTGCGTGTGTGTATGTGTTTGATGGGGATGGGTGTGGCAGTGTGTTCGTGAATTGGCTGATTGCTTGTGTGTTTGTTTGTGATTGGCAGTCTGATTGTCGATCTGTCCGTGTAACTGCCTGTGTTGTCCGCTGTCCGTTTGTGCGTTTGTGAATCGTGGCTGAGATGAGGAATGTGTTTGAGTGCATGTGTGTGTGAGTGTGTGCGTGCGTGCGTGCGTGCGTGCGTGTTGGTGTGTGTGTGTGTGCGAGATTGTGAGTGTCGGTGTATGGCGGTGTGTTGTGGTGGGTGTGTATCAGTTGATGTGAGTGGATCGGCGGGATAGTGTGAAAATGTGTAATTGATGCAGTGGAAGAGAGGGCTAGGGAGTGTGCGAGCGGGAGAGATGGAGGCAGGGAGGGAGTGAGGGAGAGGATTGAGAGAGTGAGAGTGACAGTGACAGTGAGAATGAGAGAGAGAGTGAGTGAGAATGAGAATGAGAGTGAGAGTGAGAGAGAGACGGAGATCAGGGGAGAGTGAGTTGTGGACAGTTGGTTTGTTTCGATGCCTGTGGTGTTGATTTTACGCCTAATTGGGTGATGTGTTGGGTGTGTTTGAGGGGGAATTGTGTTGTGAGTGTGGATGTTTGTGGTTGGTGTTGTCCGAGTGGGTTTGGAGGAGGCCAGTCACTCCACGGGCTCCGTGGCCTAATGGATAAGGCATCTGACTTCGGATCAGAAGATTGCGGGTTCGAGTCCCGTCGGGGTCGAGATTTTGACCAACCATGCCATCTGTCCACTGGCCAGCCCGAACATTCATCCCCTCATCAGTCAACACATACCACATACCACATACCACTATCACTACACCCGCTGATCACATGGACTCTCCCGACACAGATATCAGCGCGGAATTCACCGCCACCGAAACCGTCAGCGTCTCAGTCGAACACACAACCAACCGGTCATTCGAGCTGAAACATGATGCTGACGAGTGCGTTGACAACTCGCCATCATACTCGTGTCACACTTCAGTCTGTCGGTGTGACGAGATCATCCCTGTCACTGTCACCGTAATCCAGATTGAGTGTTTGATCGATTAAATGATTGAGTGGGTGAGTGGATGAGTGTGCATGATTGTTTGTGTGTTTTTGTGTGTGTGCGTGTGCGTGTGTGTATGTGTTTGATGGGGATGGGTGTGGCAGTGTGTTCGTGAATTGGCTGATTGCTTGTGTGTTTGTTTGTGATTGGCAGTCTGATTGTCGATCTGTCCGTGTAACTGCCTGTGTTGTCCGCTGTCTGTTTGTGCGTTTGTGAATCGTGGCTGAGATGAGGAATGTGTTTGAGTGCATGTGTGTGTGAGTGAGTGCGTGCGTGCGTGTTGGTGTGTGTGTGTGTGAGATTGTGAGTGTCGGTGTATGGCGGTGTGTTGTGGTGGGTGTGTATCAGTTGATGTGAGTGGATCGGCGGGATAGTGTGAAAATGTGTAATTGATGCAGTGGAAGAGAGGGCTAGGGAGTGTGCGAGCGGGAGAGATGGAGGCAGGGAGGGAGTGAGGGAGAGGATTGAGAGAGTGAGAGTGACAGTGACAGTGAGAATGAGACAGAGAGAGGGAGTGAGAATGAGAATTAGAGTGAGTGTGAGAGAGAGAGAGAGAGAGAGAGAGAGACGGAGATCAGGGTAGAGTGAGTTGTGGACAGTTGGTTTGTTTCGATGCCTGTGGTGTTGATTTTACGCCTAATTGGGTGATGTGTTGGTTGTGTTTGAGGGGGAATTGTGTTGTGAGTGTGGATGTTTGTGGTTGGTGTTGTCCGAGTGGGTTTGGAGGAGGCCAGTCACTCCACGGGCTCCGTGGCCTAATGGATAAGGCATCTGACTTCGGATCAGAAGATTGCGGGTTCGAGTCCCGTCGGGGTCGAGATTTTGACCAACCATGCCATCTGTCCACTGGCCAGCCCGAACATTCATCCCCTCATCAGTCAACACATACCACATACCACATACCACTATCACTACACCCGCTGATCACATGGACTCTCCCGACACAGATATCAGCGCGGAATTCACCACCACCGAAACCGTCAGCGTCTCAGTCGAACACACAACCAACCGGTCATTCGAGCTGAAACATGATGCTGACGAGTGCGTTGACAACTCGCCATCATACTCGTGTCACACTTCAGTCTGTCGGTGTGACGAGATCATCCCTGTCACTGTCACCGTAATCCAGATTGAGTGTTTGATCGATTAAATGATTGAGTGGGTGAGTGGATGAGTGTGCATGATTGTTTGTGTGTTTTTGTGTGTGTGTGTGTGCGTGTGTGTATGTGTTTGATGGGGATGGGTGTGGCAGTGTGTTCGTGAATTGGCTGATTGCTTGTGTGTTTGTTTGTGATTGGCAGTCTGATTGTCGATCTGTCCGTGTAACTGCCTGTGTTGTCCGCTGTCCGTTTGTGCGTTTGTGAATCGTGGCTGAGATGAGGAATGTGTTTGAGTGCATGTGTGTGTGAGTGTGTGCGTGCGTGCGTGCGTGCGTGCGTGTTGGTGTGTGTGTGTGTGCGAGATTGTGAGTGTCGGTGTATGGCGGTGTGTTGTGGTGGGTGTGTATCAGTTGATGTGAGTGGATCGGCGGGATAGTGTGAAAATGTGTAATTGATGCAGTGGAAGAGAGGGCTAGGGAGTGTGCGAGCGGGAGAGATGGAGGCAGGGAGGGAGTGAGGGAGAGGATTGAGAGAGTGAGAGTGACAGTGACAGTGAGAATGAGAGAGAGAGGGAGTGAGAATGAGAATTAGTGAGAGAGGGAGAGAGAGACGGAGATCAGGGGAGAGTGAGTTGTGGACAGTTGGTTTGTTTCGATGCCTGTGGTGTTGATTTTACGCCTAATTGGGTGATGTGTTGGTTGTGTTTGAGGGGGAATTGTGTTGTGAGTGTGGATGTTTGTGGTTGGTGTTGTCCGAGTGGGTTTGGAGGAGGCCAGTCACCCCACGGGCTCCGTGGCCTAATGGATAAGGCATCTGACTTCGGATCAGAAGATTGCGGGTTCGAGTCCCGTCGGGGTGGGGATTTTGACCAACCATGCCATCTGTCCACTGGCCAGCCCGAACATTCATCCCCTCATCAGTCAACACATACCACATACCACATACCACTATCACTACACCCGCTGATCACATGGACTCTCCCGACACAGATATCAGCGCGGAATTCACCGCCACCGAAACCGTCAGCGTCTCAGTCGAACACACAACCAACCGGTCATTCGAGCTGAAACATGATGCTGACGAGTGCGTTGACAACTCGCCATCATACTCGTGTCACACTTCAGTCTGTCGGTGTGACGAGATCATCCCTGTCACTGTCACCGTAATCCAGATTGAGTGTTTGATCGATTAAATGATTGAGTGGGTGAGTGGATGAGTGTGCATGATTGTTTGTGTGTTTTTGTGTGTGTGTGTGTGCGTGTGTGTATGTGTTTGATGGGGATGGGTGTGGCAGTGTGTTCGTGAATTGGCTGATTGCTTGTGTGTTTGTTTGTGATTGGCAGTCTGATTGTCGATCTGTCCGTGTAACTGCCTGTGTTGTCCGCTGTCCGTTTGTGCGTTTGTGAATCGTGGCTGAGATGAGGAATGTGTTTGAGTGCATGTGTGTGTGTGAGTGTGTGCGTGCGTGCGTGCGTGCGTGCGTGTGGTGTGTGTGTGTGTGCGAGATTGTGAGTGTCGGTGTATGGCGGTGTGTTGTGGTGGGTGTGTATCAGTTGATGTGAGTGGATCGGCGGGATAGTGTGAAAATGTGTAATTGATGCAGTGGAAGAGAGGGCTAGGGAGTGTGCGAGCGGGAGAGATGGAGGCAGGGAGGGAGTGAGGGAGAGGATTGAGAGAGTGAGAGTGACAGTGACAGTGAGAATGAGAGAGAGAGGGAGTGAGAATGAGAATTAGAGTGAGTGTGAGAGAGAAGTGAGAGAGGGAGAGAGAGACGGAGATCAGGGGAGAGTGAGTTGTGGACAGTTGGTTTGTTTCGATGCCTGTGGTGTTGATTTTACGCCTAATTGGGTGATGTGTTGGTTGTGTTTGAGGGGGAATTGTGTTGTGAGTGTGGATGTTTGTGGTTGGTGTTGTCCGAGTGGGTTTGGAGGAGGCCAGTCACTCCACGGGCTCCGTGGCCTAATGGATAAGGCATCTGACTTCGGATC
Source organism: Trichobilharzia szidati (assembly GCA_944472155.2). Classification (NCBI taxonomy): domain Eukaryota; kingdom Metazoa; phylum Platyhelminthes; class Trematoda; order Strigeidida; family Schistosomatidae; genus Trichobilharzia; species Trichobilharzia szidati. Next base: position 23,872,400 of record OX235272.1, on the reverse strand, counting down.
AGAAGATTGCGGGTTCGAGTCCCGTCGGGGTCGAGATTTTGACCAACCATGCCATCTGTCCACTGGCCAGCCCGAACATTCATCCCCTCATCAGTCAACACATACCACATACCACTATCACTACACCCGCTGATCACATGGACTCTCCCGACACAGATATCAGCGCGGAATTCACCGCCACCGAAACCGTCAGCGTCTCAGTCGAACACACAACCAACCGGTCATTCGAGCTGAAACATGATGCTGACGAGTGCGTTGACAACTCGCCATCATACTCGTGTCACACTTCAGTCTGTCGGTGTGACGAGATCATCCCTGTCACTGTCACCGTAATCCAGATTGAGTGTTTGATCGATTAAATGATTGAGTGGGTGAGTGGATGAGTGTGCATGATTGTTTGTGTGTTGTGTGTGTGTGTGCGTGTGTGTGTGTATGTGTTTGATGGGGATGGGTGTGGCAGTGTGTTCGTGAATTGGCTGATTGCTTGTGTGTTTGTTTGTGATTGGCAGTCTGATTGTCGATCTGTCCGTGTAACTGCCTGTGTTGTCCGCTGTCCGTTTGTGCGTTTGTGAATCGTGGCTGAGATGAGGAATGTGTTTGAGTGCATGTGTGTGTTGAGTGAGTGAGTGAGTGAGTGGGTGCGTGCGTGCGTGCGTGCGTGCGTGTGTGTGTGTGTGTGTGCGAGATTGTGAGTGTCGGTGTATGGTGGTGTGTTGTGGTGGGTGTGTATCAGTTGATGTGAGTGGATCGGCGGGATAGTGTGAAAATGTGTAATTGATGCAGTGGAAGAGAGGGCTAGGGAGTGTGCGAGCGGGAGAGATGGAGGCAGGGAGGGAGTGAGGGAGAGGATTGAGAGAGTGAGAGTGACAGTGACAGTGAGAATGAGAGAGAGAGTGAGAATGAGAATGAGAGTGAGTGTGAGAGAGAGACATAGAGAGAGAGAGAGACGGAGATCAGGGTAGAGTGAGTTGTGGACAGTTGGTTTGTTTCGATGCCTGTGGTGTTGATTTTACGCCTAATTGGGTGATGTGTTGGGTGTGTTTGAGGGGGAATTGTGTTGTGAGTGTGGATGTTTGTGGTTGGTGTTGTCCGAGTGGGTTTGGAGGAGGCCAGTCACCCCACGGGCTCCGTGGCCTAATGGATAAGGCATCTGACTTCGGATCAGAAGATTGCGGGTTCGAGTCCCGTCGGGGTGGGGATTTTGACCAACCATGCCATCTGTCCACTGGCCAGCCCGAACATTCATCCCCTCATCAGTCAACACATACCACATACCACATACCACTATCACTACACCCGCTGATCACATGGACTCTCCCGACACAGATATCAGCGCGGAATTCACCGCCACCGAAACCGTCAGCGTCTCAGTCGAACACACAACCAACCGGTCATTCGAGCTGAAACATGATGCTGACGAGTGCGTTGACAACTCGCCATCATACTCGTGTCACACTTCAGTCTGTCGGTGTGACGAGATCATCCCTGTCACTGTCACCGTAATCCAGATTGAGTGTTTGATCGATTAAATGATTGAGTGGGTGAGTGGATGAGTGTGCATGATTGTTTGTGTGTGTATGTGTGTGTGTGCGTGCGTGTGTGTATGTGTTTGATGGGGATGGGTGTGGCAGTGTGTTCGTGAATTGGCTGATTGCTTGTGTGTTTGTTTGTGATTGGCAGTCTGATTGTCGATCTGTCCGTGTAACTGCCTGTGTTGTCCGCTGTCCGTTTGTGCGTTTGTGAATCGTGGCTGAGATGAGGAATGTGTTTGAGTGCATGTGTGTGTGTGAGTGAGTGCGTGCGTGCGTGCAGGCGTGCGTGTGGTGTGTGTGTGTGTGCGAGATTGTGAGTGTCGGTGTATGGCGGTGTGTTGTGGTGGGTGTGTATCAGTTGATGTGAGTGGATCGGCGGGATAGTGTGAAAATGTGTAATTGATGCAGTGGAAGAGAGGGCTAGGGAGTGTGCGAGCGGGAGAGATGGAGGCAGGGAGGGAGTGAGGGAGAGGATTGAGAGAGTGAGAGTGACAGTGACAGTGAGAATGAGAGAGAGAGGGAGTGAGAATGAGAATTAGTGTGAGAGTGAGAGAGAGACGGAGATCAGGGTAGAGTGAGTTGTGGACAGTTGGTTTGTTTCGATGCCTGTGGTGTTGATTTTACGCCTAATTGGGTGATGTGTTGGGTGTGTTTGAGGGGGAATTTTGTTGTGAGTGTGGATGTTTGTGGTTGGTGTTGTCCGAGTGGGTTTGGAGGAGGCCAGTCACGCCACGGGCTCCGTGGCCTAATGGATAAGGCATCTGACTTCGGATCAGAAGATTGCGGGTTCGAGTCCCGTCGGGGTCGGGATTTTGACCAACCATGCCATCTGTCCACTGGCCAGCCCGAACATTCATCCCCTCATCAGTCAACACATACCACATACCACATACCACTATCACTACACCCGCTGATCACATGGACTCTCCCGACACAGATATCAGCGCGGAATTCACCACCACCGAAACCGTCAGCCTCTCAATCGAACACACAACCAACCGGTCATTCGAGCTGAAACATGATGCTGACGAGTGCCTTGACAACTCGCCATCATACTCGTGTCACACTTCAGTCTGTCGGTGTGACGAGATCATCCCTGTCACTGTCACCGTAATCCAGATTGAGTGTTTGATCGATTAAATGATTGAGTGGGTGAGTGGATGAGTGTGCATGATTGTTTGTGTGTTGTTTGTGTGTGTGTGTGCGTGTGTGTATGTGTTTGATGGGGATGGGTGTGGCAGTGTGTTCGTGAATTGGCTGATTGCTTGTGTGTTTGTTTGTGATTGGCAGTCTGATTGTCGATCTGTCCGTGTAACTGCCTGTGTTGTCCGCTGTCCGTTTGTGCGTTTGTGAATCGTGGCTGAGATGAGGAATGTGTTTGAGTGCATGTGTGTGTGTGAGTGAGTGCGTGCGTGCGTGCTTGCGTGCGTGTGGGTGTGTGTGTGTGCGAGATTGTGAGTGTCGGTGTATGGTGGTGTGTTGTGGTGGGTGTGTATCAGTTGATGTGAGTGGATCGGCGGGATAGTGTGAAAATGTGTAATTGATGCAGTGGAAGAGAGGGCTAGGGAGTGTGCGAGCGGGAGAGATGGAGGCAGGGAGGGAGTGAGGGAGAGGATTGAGAGAGTGAGAGTGACAGTGACAGTGAGAATGAGACAGAGAGAGGAGTGAGAATGAGAATTAGAGTGAGTGTGAGAGAGAGAGAGAGAGAGAGGGAGAGAGAGACGGAGATCAGGGGAGAGTGAGTTGTGGACAGTTGGTTTGTTTCGATGCCTGTGGTGTTGATTTTACGCCTAATTGGGTGATGTGTTGGTTGTGTTTGAGGGGGAATTGTGTTGTGAGTGTGGATGTTTGTGGTTGGTGTTGTCCGAGTGGGTTTGGAGGAGGCCAGTCACTCCACGGGCTCCGTGGCCTAATGGATAAGGCATCTGACTTCGGATCAGAAGATTGCGGGTTCGAGTCCCGTCGGGGTCGAGATTTTGACCAACCATGCCATCTGTCCACTGGCCAGCCCGAACATTCATCCCCTCATCAGTCAACACATACCACATACCACATACCACTATCACTACACCCGCTGATCACATGGACTCTCCCGACACAGATATCAGCGCGGAATTCACCGCCACCGAAACCGTCAGCCTCTCAATCGAACACACAACCAACCGGTCATTCGAGCTGAAACATGATGCTGACGAGTGCCTTGACAACTCGCCATCATACTCGTGTCACACTTCAGTCTGTCGGTGTGACGAGATCATCCCTGTCACTGTCAGCGTAATCCAGATTGAGTATTTGATCGATTAAACGATTGAGTGGGTGAGTGGATGAGTGTGCATGATTGTTTGTGTGTTTTTGTGTGTGTGTGCGTGTGTGTGTGTATGCGTTTGATGGGGATGGGTGTGGCAGTGTGTTCGTGAATTGGCTGATTGCTTGTGTGTTTGTTTGTGATTGGCAGTCTGATTGTCGATCTGTCCGTGTAACTGCCTGTGTTGTCCGCTGTCCGTTTGTGCGTTTGTGAATCGTGGCTGAGATGAGGAATGTGTTTGAGTGCATGTGTGTGTGAGTGAGTGCGTGCGTGCGTGCAGGCGTGCGTGTCGGTGTGTGTGTGTGTGTGAGATTGTGAGTGTCGGTGTGTGGCGGTGTGTTGTGGTGGGTGTGTATCAGTTGATGTGAGTGGATCGGCGGGACAGTGTGAAACTGTGTAATTGATGCAGTGGAAGAGAGGGCTAGGGAGTGTGCGAGCGGGAGAGATGGAGGCAGGGAGGGAGTGAGGGAGAGGATTGAGAGAGTGAGAGTGACAGTGACAGTGAGAATGAGAGAGAGAGGGAGTGAGAATGAGAATTAGAGTGAGTGTGAGAGAGAGAATAGAGAGAGAGAGAGAGAGACGGAGATCAGGGTTGAGTGAGTTGTGGACAGTTGGTTTGTTTCGATGCCTGTGGTGTTTATTTTACGCCTAATTGGGTGATGTGTTGGGTGTGTTTGAGGGGGGATTGTGAGTGATGTTGTGAGTGTGGATGTTTGTGGTTGGTGTTGTCCGAGTGGGTTTGGAGGAGGCCAGTCACTCCACGGGCTCCGTGGCCTAATGGATAAGGCATCTGACTTCGGATCAGAAGATTGCGGGTTCGAGTCCCGTCGGGGTCGAGATTTTGACCAACCATGCCATCTGTCCACTGGCCAGCCCGAACATTCATCCCCTCATCAGTCAACACATACCACATACCACATACCACTATCACTACACCCGCTGATCACATGGACTCTCACGACACAGATATCAGCGCGGAATTCACCGCCACCGAAACCGTCAGCCTCTCAATCGAACACACAACCAACCGGTCATTCGAGCTGAAACATGATGCTGACGAGTGCCTTGACAACTCGCCATCATACTCGTGTCACACTTCAGTCTGTCGGTGTGACGAGATCATCCCTGTCACTGTCACCGTAATCCAGATTGAGTGTTTGATCGATTAAATGATTGAGTGGGTGAGTGGATGAGTGTGCATGATTGTTTGTGTGTGTATGTGTGTGCGTGTGTGTATGTGTTTGATGGGGATGGGTGTGGCAGTGTGTTCGTGAATTGGCTGATTGCTTGTGTGTTTGTTTGTGATTGGCAGTCTGATTGTCGATCTGTCCGTGTAACTGCCTGTGTTGTCCGCTGTCCGTTTGTGCGTTTGTGAATCGTGGCTGAGATGAGGAATGTGTTTGAGTGCATGTGTGTGTTGTGTGAGTGAGTGAGTGAGTGCGTGCGTGCTTGCGTGCGTGCGTGTGGGTGTGTGTGTGTGCGAGATTGTGAGTGTCGGTGTATGGCGGTGTGTTGTGGTGGGTGTGTATCAGTTGATGTGAGTGGATCGGCGGGATAGTGTGAAAATGTGTAATTGATGCAGTGGAAGAGAGGGCTAGGGAGTGTGCGAGCGGGAGAGATGGAGGCAGGGAGGGAGTGAGGGAGAGGATTGAGAGAGTGAGAGTGACAGTGACAGTGAGAATGAGAGAGAGAGGGAGTGAGAATGAGAATTAGAGTGAGTGTGAGAGAGAGACATAGAGAGAGAGAGAGAGAGAGACGGAGATCAGGGTTGAGTGAGTTGTGGACAGTTGGTTTGTTTCGATGCCTGTGGTGTTTATTTTACGCCTAATTGGGTGATGTGTTGGGTGTGTTTGAGGGGGGATTGTGTTGTGAGTGTGGATGTTTGTGGTTGGTGTTGTCCGAGTGGGTTTGGAGGAGGCCAGTCACTCCACGGGCTCCGTGGCCTAATGGATAAGGCATCTGACTTCGGATCAGAAGATTGCGGGTTCGAGTCCCGTCGGGGTCGAGATTTTGACCAACCATGCCATCTGTCCACTGGCCAGCCCGAACATTCATCCCCTCATCAGTCAACACATACCACATACCACATACCACATACCACTATCACTACACCCGCTGATCACATGGACTCTCCCGACACAGATATCAGCGCGGAATTCACCGCCACCGAAACCGTCAGCGTCTCAGTCGAACACACAACCAACCGGTCATTCGAGCTGAAACATGATGCTGACGAGTGCGTTGACAACTCGCTATCATACTCGTGTCACACTTCAGTCTGTCGGTGTGACGAGATCATCCCTGTCACTGTCACCGTAATCCAGATTGAGTGTTTGATCGATTAAATGATTGAGTGGGTGAGTGGATGAGTGTGCATGATTGTTTGTGCATGATTGTTTTTGTGTGTGTGTGTGTGCGTGTGTGTATGTGTTTGATGGGGATGGGTGTGGCAGTGTGTTCGTGAATTGGCTGATTGCTTGTGTGTTTGTTTGTGATTGGCAGTCTGATTGTCGATCTGTCCGTGTAACTGCCTGTGTTGTCCGCTGTCCGTTTGTGCGTTTGTGAATCGTGGCTGAGATGAGGAATGTGTTTGAGTGCATGTGTGTGTGTGAGTGAGTGCGTGCGTGCGTGCAGGCGTGCGTGTCGGTGTGTGTGTGTGTGTGTGAGATTGTGAGTGTCGGTGTGTGGCGGTGTGTTGTGGTGGGTGTGTATCAGTTGATGTGAGTGGATCGGCGAGACAGTGTGAAACTGTGTAATTGATGCAGTGGAAGAGAGGGCTAGGGAGTGTGCGAGCGGGAGAGATGGAGGCAGGGAGGGAGTGAGGGAGAGGATTGAGAGAGTGACAGTGACAGTGACAGTGAGAATGAGACAGAGAGAGGGAGTGAGAATGAGAATTAGAGTGAGTGTGAGAGAGAGACATCTAGAGAGAGAGAGAGAGAGACGGAGATCAGGGTTGAGTGAGTTGTGGACAGTTGGTTTGTTTCGATGCCTGTGGTGTTTATTTTACGCCTAATTGGGTGATGTGTTGGGTGTGTTTGAGGGGGAATTGTGTTGTGAGTGTGGATGTTTGTGGTTGGTGTTGTCCGAGTGGGTTTGGAGGAGGCCAGTCACTCCACGGGCTCCGTGGCCTAATGGATAAGGCATCTGACTTCGGATCAGAAGATTGCGGGTTCGAGTCCCGTCGGGGTCGAGATTTTGACCAACCATGCCATCTGTCCACTGGCCAGCCCGAACATTCATCCCCTCATCAGTCAACACATACCACATACCACATACCACATACCACTATCACTACACCCGCTGATCACATGGACTCTCCCGACACAGATATCAGCGCGGAATTCACCGCCACCGAAACCGTCAGCCTCTCAATCGAACACACAACCAACCGGTCATTCGAGCTGAAACATGATGCTGACGAGTGCCTTGACAACTCGCCATCATACTCGTGTCACACTTCAGTCTGTCGGTGTGACGAGATCATCCCTGTCACTGTCAGCGTAATCCAGATTGAGTGTTTGATCGATTAAATGATTGAGTGGGTGAGTGGATGAGTGTGCATGATTTTTTGTGCATGATTGTTTTTGTGTGTGTGCGTGTGCGTGTGTGTATGTGTTTGATGGGGATGGGTGTGGCAGTGTGTTCGTGAATTGGCTGATTGCTTGTGTGTTTGTTTGTGATTGGCAGTCTGATTGTCGATCTGTCCGTGTAACTGCCTGTGTTGTCCGCTGTCCGTTTGTGCGTTTGTGAATCGTGGCTGAGATGAGGAATGTGTTTGAGTGCATGTGTGTGTTGTGTGAGTGAGTGAGTGAGTGCGTGCGTGCTTGCGTGCGTGCGTGTGGGTGTGTGTGTGTGCGAGATTGTGAGTGTCGGTGTATGGTGGTGTGTTGTGGTGGGTGTGTATCAGTTGATGTGAGTGGATCGGCGGGATAGTGTGAAAATGTGTAATTGATGCAGTGGAAGAGAGGGCTAGGGAGTGTGCGAGCGGGAGAGATGGAGGCAGGGAGGGAGTGAGGGAGAGGATTGAGAGAGTGAGAGTGACAGTGACAGTGAGAATGAGAGAGAGAGGGAGTGAGAATGAGAATTAGAGTGAGTGTGAGAGAGAGACATCTAGAGAGAGAGAGAGAGAGACGGAGATCAGGGTTGAGTGAGTTGTGGACAGTTGGTTTGTTTCGATGCCTGTGGTGTTGATTTTACGCCTAATTGGGTGATGTGTTGGGTGTGTTTGAGGGGGAATTGTGTTGTGAGTGTGGATGTTTGTGGTTGGTGTTGTCCGAGTGGGTTTGGAGGAGGCCAGTCACTCCACGGGCTCCGTGGCCTAATGGATAAGGCATCTGACTTCGGATCAGAAGATTGCGGGTTCGAGTCCCGTCGGGGTCGAGATTTTGACCAACCATGCCATCTGTCCACTGGCCAGCCCGAACATTCATCCCCTCATCAGTCAACACATACCACATACCACATACCACATACCACTATCACTACACCCGCTGATCACATGGACTCTCCCGACACAGATATCAGCGCGGAATTCACCGCCACCGAAACCGTCAGCGTCTCAGTCGAACACACAACCAACCGGTCATTCGAGCTGAAACATGATGCTGACGAGTGCCTTGACAACTCGCTATCATACTCGTGTCACACTTCAGTCTGTCGGTGTGACGAGATCATCCCTGTCACTGTCAGCGTAATCCAGATTGAGTGTTTGATCGATTAAACGATTGAGTGGGTGAGTGGATGAGTGTGCATGATTTTTTGTGCATGATTGTTTTTGTGTGTGTGCGTGTGCGTGTGTGTATGTGTTTGATGGGGATGGGTGTGGCAGTGTGTTCGTGAATTGGCTGATTGCTTGTGTGTTTGTTTGTGATTGGCAGTCTGATTGTCGATCTGTCCGTGTAACTGCCTGTGTTGTCCGCTGTCCGTTTGTGCGTTTGTGAATCGTGGCTGAGATGAGGAATGTGTTTGAGTGCATGTGTGTGTGTGAGTGAGTGCGTGCGTGCGTGCAGGCGTGCGTGTCGGTGTGTGTGTGTGTGTGTGAGATTGTGAGTGTCGGTGTGTGGCGGTGTGTTGTGGTGGGTGTGTATCAGTTGATGTGAGTGGATCGGCGAGACAGTGTGAAACTGTGTAATTGATGCAGTGGAAGAGAGGGCTAGGGAGTGTGCGAGCGGGAGAGATGGAGGCAGGGAGGGAGTGAGGGAGAGGATTGAGAGAGTGACAGTGACAGTGACAGTGAGAATGAGAGAGAGAGGGAGTGAGAATGAGAATGAGAGTGAGTGTGAGAGAGAGACATCTAGAGAGAGAGAGAGAGAGACGGAGATCAGGGTTGAGTGAGTTGTGGACAGTTGGTTTGTTTCGATGCCTGTGGTGTTTATTTTACGCCTAATTGGGTGATGTGTTGGGTGTGTTTGAGGGGGGATTTTGTTGTGAGTGTGGATGTTTGTGGTTGGTGTTGTCCGAGTGGGTTTGGAGGAGGCCAGTCACCCCACGGGCTCCGTGGCCTAATGGATAAGGCATCTGACTTCGGATCAGAAGATTGCGGGTTCGAGTCCCGTCGGGGTCGAGATTTTGACCAACCATGCCATCTGTCCACTGGCCAGCCCGAACATTCATCCCCTCATCAGTCAACACATACCACATACCACATACCACTATCACTACACCCGCTGATCACATGGACTCTCCCGACACAGATATCAGCGCGGAATTCACCGCCACCGAAACCGTCAGCCTCTCAATCGAACACACAACCAACCGGTCATTCGAGCTGAAACATGATGCTGACGAGTGCCTTGACAACTCGCCATCATACTCGTGTCACACTTCAGTCTGTCGGTGTGACGAGATCATCCCTGTCACTGTCACCGTAATCCAGATTGAGTGTTTGATCGATTAAATGATTGAGTGGGTGAGTGGATGAGTGTGCATGATTGTTTGTGTGTTGTGTGTGTGTGTGCGTGTGTGTATGTGTTTGATGGGGATGGGTGTGGCAGTGTGTTCGTGAATTGGCTGATTGCTTGTGTGTTTGTTTGTGATTGGCAGTCTGATTGTCGATCTGTCCGTGTAACTGCCTGTGTTGTCCGCTGTCCGTTTGTGCGTTTGTGAATCGTGGCTGAGATGAGGAATGTGTTTGAGTGCATGTGTGTGTGAGTGAGTGAGTGAGTGAGTGCGTGCGTGCTTGCGTGCGTGCGTGTGGGTGTGTGTGTGTGTGAGATTGTGAGTGTCGGTGTGTGGCGGTGTGTTGTGGTGGGTGTGTATCAGTTGATGTGAGTGGATCGGCGGGATAGTGTGAAAATGTGTAATTGATGCAGTGGAAGAGAGGGCTAGGGAGTGTGCGAGCGGGAGAGATGGAGGCAGGGAGGGAGTGAGGGAGAGGATTGAGAGAGTGACAGTGACAGTGACAGTGAGAATGAGAGAGAGAGGGAGTGAGAATGAGAATTAGAGTGAGTGTGAGAGAGAGACATCTAGAGAGAGAGAGAGAGAGACGGAGATCAGGGTTGAGTGAGTTGTGGACAGTTGGTTTGTTTCGATGCCTGTGGTGTTTATTTTACGCCTAATTGGGTGATGTGTTGGGTGTGTTTGAGGGGGGATTTTGTTGTGAGTGTGGATGTTTGTGGTTGGTGTTGTCCGAGTGGGTTTGGAGGAGGCCAGTCACTCCACGGGCTCCGTGGCCTAATGGATAAGGCATCTGACTTCGGATCAGAAGATTGCGGGTTCGAGTCCCGTCGGGGTCGAGATTTTGACCAACCATGCCATCTGTCCACTGGCCAGCCCGAACATTCATCCCCTCATCAGTCAACACATACCACATACCACATACCACTATCACTACACCCGCTGATCACATGGACTCTCACGACACAGATATCAGCGCGGAATTCACCGCCACCGAAACCGTCAGCCTCTCAATCGAACACACAACCAACCGGTCATTCGAGCTGAAACATGATGCTGACGAGTGCCTTGACAACTCGCCATCATACTCGTGTCACACTTCAGTCTGTCGGTGTGACGAGATCATCCCTGTCACTGTCAGCGTAATCCAGATTGAGTGTTTGATCGATTAAATGATTGAGTTTTTTTTTTTTTTTTTTTTTTTTTTTTTTTTTTTTTTTTTTTTTTTTTTTTTTTTTTTTTTTTTTTTTTTTTTTTTTTTTTTTTTTTTTTTTTTTTTTTTTTTTTTTTTTTTTTTTTTTTTTTTTTTTTTTTTTTTTTTTTTTTTTTTTTTTTTTTTTTTTTTTTTTTTTTTTTTTTTTTTTTTTTTTTTTTTTTTTTTTTTTTTTTTTTTTTTTTTTTTTTTTTTTTTTTTTTTTTTTTTTTTTTTTTTTTTTTTTTTTTTTTTTTTTTTTTTTT